>JAUCMU010000043.1:19567943-19630001 GCA_032275025.1 Enteromius treurensis
TTTTTTTGCACCCACCCCCCCCCCCCCCCCCCCCCCCCCCAAAAAAAAAAAAAATGTATTTAATGTATATAAACAATTCCTTTATTTTATGTTTTAGTAAAAAAAATTGAGATTTTTTTGTAGTACGTTAATGTATATCATGGGTTAGGGTTAGGTAAGGGTTAGAAAATATGACTTACTGTAAAGTAGAACTAAAAATAAATTTTTTACATATTCTCTTAGAGAAGCATAATACAAAATAAAATGTGTGTGTGTAATTTGTAATTTTTCTGTAGCACAATATTATATTTTTTTTTTTTATTACAGACAACGGCACAAAAATGATACATTATAAAATTGCCCAAAATATAATACCAAAAATATATTATTTATGGTATAAATTTTATTTTTATAGGGGTTTTTTATGCTTCTGTAACAAAATGTGACACTAACCCAGTAAAATGTTTGAAATTGAGATTTATACTTCACCTGAAAACTGAATAAATACGCAATAATAAAGAGGGTTTGTAACGATTTGCCTGAGATACAACTATTTGAAAATCTGGAAAAAAATCTAAATGAAAAATCACCTTTAAAGTTGTCCAAATGAAGTTTTTGCTAATGCACATTATTATCCAAAATGAAGTTTTGATATATTTACAGTAGGAAATCTTCATGGAACGTAATCTTTTCTTAATATCCTAATGATTTTTGACATTAAAAAAAAAATTATAATTTTGACCCATGCAATGTATTTTGGGCTGCTACAAAAATAAGTGCTACTTAAGACAGAGTCACAAATATGTTAATCTTCATTTTAGTTATTTATTTGTGCTGATACCTGCAATAAAACTACCTTGTAAAAACACAATACTAAAAAATACATTATTTACAGAGAAGTACTACTTAAGAAAATAAAAACTTTGCAAAGTGCTCTACTCACACGGGAATTTAATTTTAGTATTATTTGTCTGTAATAAAGGTGTTTCTGGATGTGTTTGTGTTGTTGTAGGTGGATGGAGGTGATCCGTAGCGCCACCTGCTCGTCCAGTCACATCCGCTCTCTGAGCCGCAAAGAGCCACACATCTACTGACCAAAGACCTCCGCACCCTGAACACACACACACATACACAGGTTCTCAATCAGGTCCTCTCCACACACTTTAACACAGTTCTTATGGAAGTTTTTCGTGTGCTATATCGTCGTTTCACTTTATTGAACAATTGCAAATGCTTTGAAGGGTTGAGATGCAGGTCAGTGCCAGAAACACACGCTATCATCACAACATCAGGTCAAAGCCAAACACTTCCAGATCCTTTCCGTGTGCAGACTGACACACAATATCCTCGTACAGTCCTCCGTCATGAAATGCAAGAGCTAATTTGTGTAAATCGTGCATAAATTTTACAAGAATGCTTTCGGGAATGGTTTATTGAATTAAATGCATTGGTTATGTTGAAGGCAATGGGTTGCTCTTATGAATGTTTTATTGATTTGTATGCAAGAGTGTTTTCTGAATGCTTCATTGGATGCTATGGTGCACGTGAGACTGGAACAGGATGCGAGGGTTTAATCTGAGAAAGGTTTTATGAACTGTTTACATATGAATTTGTTCTGCTGGTGTTTCATGAACGAGGCCTGATGACTGTAAACGCTGTCGATCAGACGTTCATCTCTAAGTGTAGTACCACTACAGCTTTTATTACTGACTTCTGCTCTGATGTTTCTAAAGGGGTGGCGTTTTCTGACTACATCTCAGTGATAAAAAAATCTGCAGGTCATATTTCACCCCTGAATTTATAAGGAAAAGGAGATTTTTTTTATTTATTTTTTTTTATTAAAAAACAGGTCATTTTGGGACCTTTTTTAGCCATTTTCTGAAATTTGCATTATTTTAATGCCAAAAATAATTAATACAATTGTTAACATAATGGCATTATTTGTCAAGCAGAATTAAATTCATTCTGATTTTAATACTAATAAAATAAAACTGTTTGATTTTTATTACTGTATTAGGAAATATAACATGAAAATATCGAATAAAAAAACAGTTATAAAAAATTATCTCTCCTAAAAATAAGCTTATTGTTTTGTTTCAAAATAGTGTTTTACGTCATTAATTTCTGGGTGAAATTTTATTTTGCACCAAAACAAGCATATTTTTTGAAGAATATACATACAATTTCTTCATGAAATATATGGTATTTTAAGAACCATTAAATAAAATTTTTTTGTTTGTTTAGATTTGTTTCTCATGACCGTTTGTCCTGATATCTTCAATATTGTAATGCAAAAATATATACTACAATTATTTACATAATGTTTAAATTTTTTTTTTGGTTTCCTGAATTCAATTAAAACAAAACATCTATGATTTTCATTAAAACATTTTAGAAAAAAAAATTTACATCACAAGTGGGGGAAAAGAAATCTTTAAAAAAATAAAATAATAATTATAATTTTGGTGCAAAATAAGGTTTCACTTTTCTTTTTTTTAATGCATTTTTTTGGGGGGGTGGAGACATGACCTGGTCATCCTGTAGGCCGTGTCTATGCACAAGCTGGATTTGTAATGTTTTAGACCTGAGATGTACGGCACGTGCTGCCTTCAAGCTTTTGTATCGCACTCAAACCTTTCTTTTGTAGGATGTCATTTTTATACAAGTTTTGATACTAACTGTGAAGACACTAGTTTTGTGAGGGATCAGGACACAGTCCCTCGTAGTTAGCCTTTATTCTGTCATGGTGCAAGAAAAACAACAACAAACGAAGGAAGACGGCTGCCTTTTGTCCAACTGCTTGAGTGCCAAAATTCTTCTCTTTAATCTTTTTTTAAGCATTTGGAGCATTTTAATTCTTTCTTAATTCATATAAATATATATTAAAAATCACAATATGGATTATATGTTGAAAGAAATGTATCTTTGACAGTGCGTGAATATGTTCAAAATAAATCCATATATATATATACATGCTGTATTTGTCATCATTTACATTTTTCAAAGAAAGTTCTGAATTAATTATTCCGAGTAACGTTCTGTTTTTTATTTTTAATTTTTTTTTGTAGAGTTCAGTTTAGAAAACTCATAATAATAATTAATAAAAAAAAAAATATATATATACTAATTATAACTAATAATAATAATAATAAGCACTTGCAATTGTACAAATACACCCGGTATCTAGATACAGTGAGGTCAATATGTATTTGATCACCCTGTGATGTTGCAAGTTCTCTTACTTAGAAATCATGGAAGGGTCTACAATTTTCATGTGCATTTCCACTGTGAGACAGAATCTAGAAAGAACAATCCAGAAATCATATTGTATGATTTTTAACAATTCATTAGGGAATTACTGTGTCAAACAAGTATTTGATCACTTGAGTCAAAACTTTTTTTTATATTTTGGTACAGAAGCCTTTGTTAACGATTACAGAGGTCAAACGGTTCCTGTAGTTCTTCACCAGGTTTGCACACACTCCTCCATACAGATCTTCTCTAGATCGGTTTAGGTTTCGGCTAGGCCACTCCAGAACCTTGATATGCTTCTTACAGAGCCACTCCTTGTTTTTTCCTGGCTGTGTGCTTTGGGTCATTGTCATGTTGGAAGATCAGCTTCCATGCTCCCAGGCCCATGCTTCACTGTACGTATGGTATTATTGGGATGATACTCATCGTTCTTCTTCCTCCAAACACGACGAATGGAGTTAAGACCAAAAAGTTCTACTTTGGTCTCATCTGACCACAGGACTTTCTCCCATAACTCCTCTAGATCATCCAGATGGTCCCTGGCAAACTGCAGACGGGCCTGGACATGGGCTGACTTAAGCAGGGGAACCTTTCGTGCGATGCAAGTTTTGAAACCATGACTCTAGACAGAAGAACTGATAAAACAACTGGAAACAATCATATCTGTGCCCGGACCCGCAGATGAGCAGCAGACATTCTTGTCAGAAGGGATTTTGCCTGAGGTGAGCGATAGAGGTCATGTAGTACATTAACCGTTAGAAAAATGAATGGATTTTAAGAAAAAGAACTGATAAGCAAGTAATGACTTTGAGGCCTCGAAAGCTATGGGTGTGTATATATATTTTTAGGAGCAACAATCAGAGATTATATACCAAATACAACAAAATGTAAGCATGACTTCACACTTCTGTAAGTGTTAGTTTCCAAGCTGCACTACTTCAGTATATGTAGCATGTTACAGTAAGTGAAAATATTAAACTGAAACCTTAAATGTAGTTAAAGTTGTCAGTCTGTCACATTAAAATGAATTCTGTGCATTTCTTAGATTCTGATTTATTGATTGCAAACCAACGGGGACATGTGCCGATATTTGGCCAAGTCTGTGCTTTCTTGCAAAAGAAATAAAAGGTATGGTTATATTTTCATCGGGGGTGTTCAGAGTTACTCTTTGTATAACATCACTAAATACATTCTTCCTTTCCTGACATTAAGGGATTTTTATGTCAATTCCATTTTCATTTTCAACAACAGCTTTTTTTCTTCTTTTTGTAATATAAAATATCTGGTAAATATCTGTGGAATTCCTGATAAACTAGACATAAGTTAAAATAATTATCTCTGAAGGAACTGGAATCGATTAAGATCTTAAACGACACAAGAAAAAAAAAAAAGAGCATTATGTTACATTACATTACATTTAGATTAATTAACTTCAGGATACTTGAAATGTTTTGACCATATTTGTTATTTACTGCAGGAAATTCTTCCGAGAGATGCCAGGGCTGCAGCTGAATAGTGTAGAAGCAAAGAATGGAAGAGGAAAGTACAACTTCCTGCCATCCTTCCACAGGAGAAAGAGCAACAAAGATCATCCATATTGATATTACAAAGATGGACAAAGACTCTCCAGCTGAACTCTACATTTATGTTCCCAGGAAAAGGATATTATGATGTCTTCTGCAATGAAATGCTGGACAGGGGAAAATACAAACTGTTTGTCAGATTTGAGGATGAATGGTCTATCCATAGTAACATTCATCATAGAAAAAAATATAATAAAAAATGTATTTATTTTCATAATGTTTTACTGGAATTGTCTCATTATTTGTATATATATATATATATGAATATGAATATGAATATAAATATATATATATATAATATATAAAGACTGCAATTGGTAGCGGGGGTGGGGGTATGTATATATAGGCTATATATATATATATATATATATATATATATATATATATATATATATATCGTGGCTCATAAAAGAAATACATAAAACGTATAGTAATGGGGAACTGTGGGAACTTTGCATCATCATTAAAAAAAACACGCCACTGACTTTTATAAACAGCAAAGAGAGCGAGAAAACCCGTGGCGCCTGCCCCGGAAGTGGCACGGCGAGCTGGCCCTGCCAGTGGCGACTAGTAGCAGCTGCCACCGGAACTCTGGCAGGAACTACGGCAGCCCGTTGAAATCTGTGGCATCTGGGGAGCTGCCCCTGCAGCAATATTAAGGCTATGCGCAATCACTTTTTATGACATGTATGTTATTATCCTTATCCCTGTTTTTATGACGACAAATGAACGTTGTCTGACAAAGTTGTGAAGACTTAAAAATATGTTAGTTTCACTTTAAGTAAAATAAGATGTGTGTGTGTCGTAACTCTGTAAAAATAGCAGCAGTTCCGCTTCTGTCCGCCAGAGGTCTCTGTTTGACAGCCTTTAGAGTTCAATCTGTTTTTGTAATCGAGCTGTATTTCACCGCAAAGTCAAACAATAGGAAGTGCTTTGCATAAAGCAGAGGAAGCGGTTTTAACAGACAAATATGATTTCCCAATTATTTTCGAGAATTAAACACGTGTCATATTGTCATCACTCTAACACCATTTTTAAATTAAATTAAATTTCACCAGTTTAATTAAAGTCATAAAAAACGAACAGCCTACTACTGCGATGTGAATTTACAAATGTAAATATTTACAATTTAAAAACAACAACATGTTTGCATTTTGGGAGGTGTGGGGTATTATGAAAATAGTACAAATGGTCATAAAATTAGACTTTATGTAAAACAAAAGAGAGTAGACCAGGATCATAAGCAATTGTGAAAAGAATGTGTACTTTACAGTAAACGCCGTGTACAGAAAACAGTGAAAATGTTAACCGGCCACGTTTATTGGAAGTGGTCTGACCTGCTTTATTAAAGACAAAGTCAGAGATGAGTCTTCAAGACCATCTCTGTGTCTTCTTGCTCACACGGTATTAAGGAAACATTTAACCTTTTGAGTTCTTCTGCTTAATGGTCCAAACCCTCAGTCACTGCATCTCGATTTCTTACAAGTCACATGTGTTGCAGTAAAAGACAGGGCTGAGGAGGGGTTTAACATTCATTTCAGCACAGGTGACTGTAGAGGATGTCTGATAAAGGCTGCTGTCCGTGTGGGTGTCTTACTACACTGCTTCTCATCGACTCATTCAGAGAGGCTGAGTGTGTGGAGCCACCGCAGAGATAATCATCAACCTGGAAACTTCACTGCAAGAGCATGCAGCACGTATGCACACAGACTCACGTCAGTGTAATGCAGGTAAACGGCCTGCTCTGGAAAAGTCTGGCACAGTCACAAGCATTCTCTGATAAACAACACGGCACTGACTGATCCCTATACCGTGGTATTTACAGGTCTTTTAGTGTACTGCAATAATGTATGTCCTGAAAAGGGGCTTTGTTGATCTAGCTGGTTCTTTTTTTCAGCATGCAGCACTGTTCTTCTATAGTTCATTGACAGATAGATAGATAGACAGATAGATTTCTTTAAATCGAAAGAAATGATGGATAGACACAGATAGAAACACGTAGATAAGTCTCAGCACACGAGGTGTTTGTTGTAGATGTGGGAACAAACAGTCAAACCGGGCCGATGGTCTCAGTACAGTGACACATCAGATGCTAAGGGCCACACATTCTGAAAGCTGGATCTCAGTTACAGAAGACCTGCCCACGTCCTCCAATCACTGTACAACCACGATCAATCAAACTGAAGCTCACACGTGGCTTCCTCGCTGCGTATATTTTCTGTTTTCCGTGACGTTTGTGAAATCGAGGTCAGCTCGTATGTACATACGTATCGTGTGTATAGAGGGGCTGCTATTTACAGCGTCTGAGAACGCTTGTGGTGCTTTATCAACGCACACAGACTCTGAAAGGAAGGTGTTGGCGGATCTCTTATCTATTGTCTGCATTTGTACACAAAGTATATCAGATTTGAACGAGGCCTTTGAAGAACGTGTTTACAAGAACCCACAGACCAGTCGGAAACCACCTAACAACCACCTAGAACACCCTAGCAACCACATAGCAACATCATAAAACCATCCAGAACACCATAGCAACCTAGACTATCAGAAATAAGGCACAAAAGCTGCCAGTGGGCCGGTACTCTTTCTTTCACAAGGTACTGAAATATACGGTTTAGGTACCTACATTTGCACTTTAGGTGCTTTTATGTATTTTTAATTACTAAAATGCTCCTTTTGTGACGGCTTTTGTACCTTTTATTCTGAGAGCATATCTGCAACTGCAACAAGTTAAATATTGTCAAATGTTTATATCTCGATATTTCGCAGTGCTATATAAGTTTATTTCTAATATGGGATAAAAATGTATTTGAGAAAATGATACAAATAAACATTTCTATATTAAATCTCGAAGTAACAAAAGTCACGAAATAACAAAAATATATACAGAGCTGTGACTTTAAATTTATTTATTTTTTTTAGTAATTGTTTTTTCCATTTTGAAATTAAAAAATTAAAAAGGTACTCACGACACTTTATATACAAATTGTTACTTTTTTTCCTGACAGTTTATATCTTAAACGTTAATAAAATGTACAGTAACCCTTTATTTTAAGGACCACTTCTCACTATTATCATAGCTAGTTTTAAGTTATAGCGTAGCTAACCTTTACCATTTTTAGTGTAGAATCAACTTATTTTATTATTAATATTATTATACTGTAAATCACACGTTAGATTTGCTGCCTTAAAGCCGCTAAGGTAAATAAAGCTGAACTGATCGAAGATTTACCGCGTATAAATGTCACGTTAGGTGTAGCCTAGATACACGTGTTTATTTTGTTATAGAGCACGTGACCTGCTGACACACATAACCCCCTCTGACACTGTGTGGTTCGAGGGTACTCATTTACCAGCCACCTTCTGATGAATGATTATGAAGACAGAGTCCGATAATATCATTTGTGTGTCTATCGTCACCTCATTGCGCGAGTGGCAACTAATCTGTGGTAAATATGTGCGCGACTTCCGGTTTCAAACCCGTTCGTTACGGCGTTTCTTATCGCAAACTGGTATTTAGTCAGATATTATTTTAATCTATTCATCATAAACACACTGGTCTGAAGGGAAATAGTTTTATCGTTTACTGCGCTTTTTCTGTTTTTCTTCCAGTTACCAAAAGCGTCTAACGAAGAAAACAGCGAACTTCCGCTTTGCAAAACCAGGTGGACATCTTTCCAGGTAATCACAGCCATCTTTGAATTTTTTTTTTTTTTTGAATCACTTTTTTTTTTCGCTTTCAGATTTTGAAGATCTTTCTGTTCTTTACTGGAGACCTTATAAGTCACAACAGACAGACACATGTAAGTATATATGTATATACAAGTATAAGTACATAGGCTCTACAATATGTGAAAAATAACATCTAGCTGTATTGAGCAGTGCTGATGACATTAACAGACAGTTCATCAATCAGAACAGAGTAAAAATCATATACGTAGAAAGATAAGATGAACACAAATCTGAGACAGTTTGGTCACATGATCAAATCAATTTAATCGTATATATATATATATATATATATATATATATATATATATATATATATAAACAATGAACCCTAAAAAGTTAATTGGACTACATTAGTTTGGTAGCATTTCCCGATGCTCACAACGCAAGTCCTTCACATTCCCTCAGAATGACCGCCAACACTTCAAATGAAAGAAACGACACTGACGGATCACTCATGATGTGACTTACTGAGGAGGCAGATTCTTTCTGACCTTTTAAAATGAATGGGCTTTATCAGGAAATTAATATTACACACTTCTGAGAACATCTCTCTCTCTCTCTCTCTCTCAAAAAAATAAAATAAAAATTTCCCCTTAATAAAGGAAGTGTTTTAAATTTGACATTTTCATGACAATTAAACACACACACACACACACACACACACACACAAATGTAATAATCTCTTCCTGTAATGGAGAAAAAGGGATAATATAGCATATTTTACTATATTAACTGCTTCATTTTTTATTAATGCACTGAATGCTTTCAAATTTTCCGATTTAAATAACCCTTGATAAAAATAGCATTTGTTGAGATGAAAATATATTAAGGTAAGAGCAATAATTATGTGTTTTATTTTTTGCTAATGTAATTGCCATGAAAATGTCACAATGCATGGTAATGCTTCCCTAATCGTATAACTTTCCAACACTGATGATTTGTATTGCTAATTAATAAGAAAAATAAACCTACAGCATGTGAACGTACGCATTAGCACTGATTTGAGTTCAAAAATGATTCTGCAACCTGCCAAAGGACGTAAATGCTGGACTTAAAAAAAAAAAGAGAGATTTCACCTAAATATTTTGGTAAACAAGCACGTCTACCTCAAAGAGGTCCAACTGCACAACTCCCAATATTCAGGCATCTTTTCTCACGTTTAACTGCGCCGTACATTAGCCGTCATCCCTGTGAACATCAACCCATCCTGCTGCTCTTAACACCATAAAAACTGACCCAGAAATCCCCAAACTGTAAGAGAAGGCTGATTATTATTGCACATGCAAAACAAAAACATATCCGTAAAAAAAAAGTAAAGTTCAACCTACTTAAGACAAAATGGTTATTTCAGTTTCCATAAAAAGCCTATATTTATTCTAAGAATATACATTAAAATAGATGTTATTAGTATTGTATAAAATAACGAACTGAAGCTCGAGGGTAAATCAGTACAAATCTTGTTCTACCAAATACTAAAAGTGAACACGTCAACTGAATCGCACTGTAAAACTGGATCGTTGGCTTTTCTTCACGTGTGTCTGCACATATTTTAATGTTAGATCGTTTACAGAAATATAAATAAGACTCATAGTGTGGAACTTCCCTTTCGGGCTCTTACAAAACCTGTGACATTTTTAAGTGCTTCCCTCGTCTGACCAGAAAAGTTCATCAAATACAGACCCAAGCCACCAAAATAACCTCAGCATTCGTTATTCGCTCTCCAGTCATTCCAAACTCGTTTGACTTGGGATTCCACATGCATCTTCAGTGGAATAGAAATAAGGGAGAATTAGACAAAATATTCATGCTTTATTTCAATACAGTGAAGGTAAGGAGGAGGGCCAATGAGCATGTAAGTATGATGCATGATTATTCTGCGCAGGTTTGGAATGACGCGAGGGAGAGGAAAATGTCATCATAAGGGTTGTGCGTTGTGAACATGCACACCTGACACTGTCTGTCCTGATGCTTGGAGGTAACATGTCTTGTTACAGAGTGAATCTCGCAAAACCGGTCAAAACCAGATCATGTTTCACCCCAAAGTCAAAAGGGGGGAAAAAAAAAACCCATTTGCAGAAAAGACAATGAAGCCTGTTTTTTTTGTTTGTTTTTTTAAGACTGCAGCGCAATATTGTAATTAATTACAAGCTATTTTTTTTAATTATAAGAGAAACGGAGCTATACACGATGGAAAACAGGTCGGACGATGTATATCATTTTTCTTTGACACGGGTACTTCTTTATGAGACACAGCCATATAACAAACACTGTTCATGCTCGTAGATGTTTGTGCGTGAAGCCGAAGACAGGCACTGGAGGTTTATGGTTTGATATGGCAACCGAGCACCAGACAGCAGGGTTTAAAACAAGACCTTCATTTAGTTTCTGGCATCAATGAGCAGACTGAGTTTGTCTAGGTCATATTTCATAAAGAAATATTGTATTTCTTTCTATTAATGGTAATACCACGAATAAAGCTGTGCTGTACTACTACTAATAAATGGTATTTAAACTCAAAATTAGCTTGTTTTTTCAGAAAGGGAAAAAAAAACAATTTCCAATGATTCTTAAAAACTATTTAATTGTCTTATTTATTATGTTTTATTTTTAATATTTATGTTGTACGTTGTGTTCTTAAATCTGTCTTATTTGTATGTTTTATTTATTTATTTAGTATTTTATTATTGTATTATAATGAAATATTAAAATCTAACAACAACAATATTATTATTGTGGCAGAATATTTTGTTTTGTAGTAATAAAACGTTTAAAAATTCAGGGCATTTGGGTGAAAAACGTGTCCATTTTGATGAACGTTATTGTTAAAAATGTAACGGATCTTAAAAAAAATAAATAAATAAAAGAAGGCCACATGGTCTTTTCTATTTCTTATTGTATTTTATTATTAATTTCATATTTTCCTTTTAAGGTATAGTTCACCCCCAAAACGAAAATTGTGTCATTAAATACTCACGCTCGTGTTATAAGATCTTCGTTCATCTTCCGAACACAAATGAAGATATTTGTGATGATATCCGAGAGCTCTCGGACCCTCCATAGACAGCAACACAACAGTACCTCGATGCATGTGTGCGCTCACTTACCCGGAGCATTATCAATGTTGTTTACATTCAGCATGCCAGAAAATGCAAGGATTGTTAAATAATGTTGGGGTTTTTTTATTCTTTGTGCACAAAAAATATTCTTGCAGCATTGAGCCACTAATGAGACTGTTTCACTGATGTCTTTATTACGGTTCTGGGATTGGTTTTATTACAGTTGCGTTGCTGTCTCTCGGATTTCATCACAAATATCTTCATATGAGTTTGCAAAGACATGAAGGTGAGCCACTAATGACAGAATTTCCATTTTTGGAATAAACAATTATCCCTTTCTGTACCTTTTCGGACTACAAACCCAGTTTTGCAGCAGCAAAAAAAAGACGAACAAACCACGAAAATGTGGCTTCTGTACACATCCGAACGAGCGCTCGATTAAACCTTCTGAACGGGTGTTTGCACGACCCGCTTGCTGCTCTTCTTCACGCGGCTGCGGGCGTAGATGCGCAGGAAGAGGGCGAGAAAGACCACGGCAACGCCCAAGCCGCCCACCAGGGTCACGGCGTGACCATAGAGGAAGCAGGACAAGAGGATGGCGATGGCCTGCCGCAGAGTCATGATGATGGTGAAGACGGCGGCGCCGAACTGAGAGATGGTGTAGAAGATGAAGAGCTGGCCGAAGGCGGAGCAGACCGACAGCAGCACGGCGTGCATCGTGAACTCCGAGTGCCGCATCATGAAGGCCAGCGAGTCGAAGAAGGCGCCCTGTTCCAGCAGAGAGCCCACCGTGAGGAGACACGAGAAGAGGTTGACGCCGAACATCATCTGCACCGACGACATCTTGTACTTGAACAGGTTGTCCTGCCAGTTGGAGGTGAAGCTGTCAAAGATGATGTATCCGCCGAGGATGACCACGCCAGAGAAGGTGGTGACAGTGGACGGGTGTTTGCCGGTGGAGCTGGAGAGCAGGAACATGCTGACGCCCAGCGAGATCAGGACAGCCGTGAAGTACTCCCAGTACTCGTAGCTCTTGCGCGAAACGATCTTGCCCATCAGCATCACGGGGATCACCTTGGAGGCCTTGGCCAGAACCTGCGATGGAAACACAACAGGCGTCGGATCGTGACACATTTCTGCGAGAACATGCTCGGTCCTGTGCAGCGATTTGACAGAAATACATCAGTGTCAAAGAAAATGTGACCCTGGAGCACCTTTGTGAATATAAACGGTATGACACAAAGCTGGATTTGAAAGAATCTGGGTTTACAACAATTTTTAGTGATATTTTATGCAGCGGGACTTTCAGGAGCTGCGTGATCTCATTGCGTCTGCTGCAGCCATTCAATGAGCTATGCTAAAAGTGCTCCGTCAGACCCAGAGATCGGCTGAATGGATACAAAGAACAGTAAAACTCAACTGTTTAACTCAAGGGGAGTCGAAAAAAAGCCTATTTTCTTAAAAGTGGTGTGTTCCTTTAAGAACAGAGAATTAAAAGAATCAATAGAGAGAATCAATAAATTATAAATGTACTACTCAAGTACTTCTTTTTGGAAATTGATCACTGTAATCCGTTATTCCCCAGCATTTGGTTAGTTATTTTTCTAGCCTTTTTATGTTTCTGACATCAGAGTTGATATTACTTTATTATATATATATGACCCCAGACCACAAAAGTCATTAGGGTCAATCATCTGAAAGCTGAAAAAAATGTTTTGTTAGGAATCTGAAGGTGCAAAAAAAAAAATCTAAATATTGAGAGAGAGAGAAAAAAATTTGCCTTTAAAGTTGTCAAAATGAAGTCCTCAGCAATGCATATTACTAAACAAAAAGTTTTTATATATTTATGAAATAATCCAAGTGCACTTATACAATGCATACCATTTTAAAAAGACGTTTTATTATTACTAAAATGCACAAAAACAAGTATTTAAAATAATATTTGTTTTATAGCCCTAATGGCCATTTTATTAAAATGATAAATTCAATTAAAATGCAATTTATATGCTTTATAAAAACAAAAACAGTGTGTGCGTTTATATATACTGTATGTCCTATGGTGTTGACTGTGGAAAAAAAAAAATTATAATAATAATAACCTGTAACATTGAAGATAAACCCCTCTCGTGCTGTTTGTAGCTTTAAGAATAAGGATACATTTTATCATGTTATTTGCATATTCTTTTTGATCTACATTTTTGCTATGCCACATGTGTGTGAGAAAAATAGTGTCAAAAAACTGTGCACATCTAATACCTGTGTGGGAAAGCTGATGTATTTGAGGGCTTCGTACTGGCACCAGCTGCTGAGGATGTTGGAGAGAGAAGCGAAGGAGTATTTGTACATGGGTGCTCCATGACGGGGCTGTTTGAACAGGACGCACCACAGACCAGACACTGTCAGCGCCAGGATCCGATTCATGAACACCAGAAACTGAGAGTCTTGGAAGCGCTCGCCGCTGCCTTCCACCTCGGTCGCACCATACGAGCGCGTCATCACCCGCTCCTGAAGAACACCCCACGTCAGGTACGACGCCTGCAGGACAGCAGAGCGATTATATGTAGATATTATTGTGCACACATGACTAAAAGACTACTCGTTTGTGCAAAGAGTTCAATGAAAAACAACGAGTGAAATTCTTAACTTGTGCAACGTATTAAAAGTAAAATAACTTTTAAAGATTATTTGAAGAAGTTTAAAAAAACTGCAGTTATAGTAGTTAGAATCTAATGAGAATTAATACGGAGAAATATCTTAATGACAAAAAACAGCTACACACACAAAAAAACATGACTGAAATGCAAAGAAGATACATTGTACTTTTCAAAAAGTATTTTATTATCATTGGTAAAATATGTTGTATTGGCTTTGTGATTTACTTTTTAAACCATTTAAAAGTGAAGAAAAACAATTACACAATAAACGTAATAAAACAGCTTCATGAAAAATACTATTTGAATAAAATAACACTCCAAATATATTGTGATGTATACTGTAAAAACTTATTTTAATTTCTGAAATGCGAAAATATATACATTATGTCAAATGTAAAGTATAAAAGAATTTTACTTAAAATACTGTAATTAAACTACTGAGAATCCAGCAAGCATCACTGGTAAAATAGGCTGCACTGCCTTCCTGTTTTATTTCATTATTTTAAATTAAATAATAATATGGTTAACAAAAATATGAAAATGCGCACGCACATATCGGTGGTGGACAAAAATAAATTGGACTGTGTTCTATGGTGCAAAAATAAAAAAACATCTTGACTCAAATAACATGAGAAAAATGCATCTCAATTCTAAAGAGTTTTAAAAAGCACGAGACAGGTTTATCTTGAATGCTAGTTTGGTTTTTTTTTTTTTACTTTCTTTTCTCACACCATAGGAAACATGAATACGTCAACAACCCATAGCTCTCTCTCTCTCTCTCTATATATATATATATATATACTAGCAGTGGGCATAGATTAATTTTTTACATCTAGATTAAAATGGCTCATTTGAATTCTGCCAAAGGCATTCAGAACATGTGTGCTACCTAAATAATGACTAAAAGTAAAGCCCTATTCGGACGGGACTAGTTTTACAGGGGGGTGTTAGAGAATGTTTTGTTTCACAGACGTACTTGGTGATTTTGTGAATAGATTAACGCCAATATTTATTTTATTGCACGATAAGAGTCTCACGTTAACGGCCCACCACTAATATATACACACTGTTTAATATTAACATGTGCATATAGTTAGAATTTATGCAGTATCATAGTTAGTATGTATCAGTCCTGGAGGACCCCCTGCCCTGCATATCTTGTATGTCTCCTCATCTAACCTGGTTCCACTCCTCAGCTCATTAGTAGAGACTGCAAGAACTAAACTGGGTGTTCGATTAGGGAGACATACAAAATGTGCAAGGCAGGGGGTCCTCCAGGACAGGTTTGGGAAGACTGGTATACATAGTTATATATATTTACCTATTTAAACCGTTAAACTATCTAGATATTGTAAAGATCATTAAGACTATCCACTTGTGCATATAGGTAAATGATCCAGTGTGGTGTCAGATGATTGTCTAACCTGGAGTCCAGCAGCACAGAAGATGAGTTTGACGGCCTGTCGAGTAGATGAACTGGACTCTGACTCATTTCTGGCCGCCGGGGACGCATCATCCAGCAGTCCAGTCTTAGACTCATTCCCAAAAACACACGTCTTTATGACAGGAAAACAAATCCCACGACCTACAGAAAAATCAGCTGTAGGTCAAGATTCAGGACTGAACACTGAAAACATATTGCATGCATTGAATATATGTAACTTATTTTGGACACGCTTAGATGCGATTAATCGTTGCCCAGCACTAATATAACATAACTAGATACTATCCAGGATTACATAAGCGTGGCAAAAATTAAAGTGAAAGAGTTCGGGTCTGGAAACAACACAAGTCAGTGCTCAGGGTGGGTTACTTCGACTACAAACCTGTTTCAAGGTAATTAACTCTCTTGAAGTAGCCGATAAGAAAATATCCAGGGATGATGATGGTGGCGTAGCCCAGAATATTGAGGAACAAGCGGAAGAGCCACACATCCTGCCAGCCGCCGAGCAGCGAAGCGTCTTCGGCATCCGCAAACACAGACGGCAGAACACACAGCGCCACACACCAACACAGACTGAGGAGCAAACATCAGACATTACTCTCACTGACTTATACTGAGCCAAAAGACAAACCGTCACACGTCGGCAAAGCTGCTCGAAATGCAGTCTCTTTAGAAAAGAGATCGGGTGTAACTGCATGACTGTGTCGCTTGAATTCGGCATTCCTGGAATCCAGCAGGTCTGATCCCATTCCAACAGAAGGGCTTTGTGTTCAGAGCTCAGGACGCCACAAACTAGCCCCTATTCCACCCGTGTTATCTGACACCTCCCGTTAGATCAGTGCAGGGCTTCATGAAACCAGGAGGGTGTCACAATGCCAATTCAAAGATTTGTAATTAATAGACTGCATAAAGGTGTTTGCCAAGTGTTTCTGAAAGACTTCATTCAGCAAACAGAGTTTCCACACCTTCTGTCCAGTGAATTTCCACGACCCTCGCAGCTTACCAAATATTGATTTTTTTTTTTTTTTTCCTCGTAATAAAAAAAGATTAAATCACTTAAAACCGGAGCTCAACTACATATGTGACGGTAAGAAATACAAAGTAAATGTGGTAACTTTTTAAATATATTACATATATATATTAGTGCTGTCAAATGATTAATCGTGATTCCTCGCATTCAAAATAAATGTTTTTCTTTACATAATGTGTTTATTTATTAGGTTTATATTAAAACACAGTATATATTTTGAAAATATTAACATGTAAATGCATTTATATATTAATTTTCTTATATTTGATATCTAAATATATTTAACATATAAACATAACGTATTTTCATTAAAACACATGCATGTGTTTGTATTTATATATACTTAATAAATATGCACAGTACATACAAATATATTATATGTGATGTGAATAATCGTTTGTCAGCACTAATATTTTTGATCCATTTCAAATGTTTACTAGTGTGTGTGTGTATATATATAGAGAGAAAATAAATAGGGGGGAAAAAAATTGTAAGTACTCCACTCTGCTCACCAAGGCTGCATTAATTTGATTAAAAATAGAGGTAAATTGTGAAATATTATTGCAATGTATACAAAATGTTTTTTATGTCAATGCATTGTAAAATGTAATTTATTTCTGTCATCAAATCTATATTTTCATCATCATTACGCCAGTCTTCACAGTCAAATTATCCTTCAGAAAACGTTTTAATATTTGCTGCTAAATTATCGTAAGTTTTTACTAATGTTTTTTTTTTTTTAAGCTTCTTTGATAAACAAGAAGTTCAAAGTAACAGCATGTATACAAAGGCAGTATGTAATTACTTATTTATAAGTCACATAAACAAACATACATAACGGCAGGCAGAAGCTAGGAATTATTTAAACTCACTAGAGTCTATTAAGTCCCGTCTGGAACAGTGACTTTATCGTCGGAGATGTTATATTTAAGTGTTATTGTGATGTTTGAGCATCATGTTTCAGTACCTCCATGGAAACAGAGGCATTTTCCAGCAGCAGAAGCCGCCGCTTCGCTTTAAAACTCCCTGAAACCGCCGCTGAGAGACTTCTCCAGACGGGCTCCCGTGGCGAACACGTCTCGATGAAGCATTCGGACAGGAATTAAACCATCGACATCCAGGATCCGGACCAAACCCGAGCGTTTCTGAGCGAAAACTTCTCGGCCTGCTTCATTCATGAGTTCATCTGGACTGACGTGTTAACACACACTCACACGCCACAGCGCTTCCGGTTGAAAAAGGAGACACACCTTCGCGTATCCGTATCGTTTTCTATTGGATTTAGTATTACGAGACTTCGGTAAATATTTGAAGAGTTTACTGTCGTAACACTCGTGTTGACACAGTTCAGAGAGTGAAACGTCCTTGGGTTTGTGGGCGGGGGATTCGTTATTGTGTGTGAGGGGCTTTTAATTTGAAATTCATTCGGCACAGATTCTTAAGGCGCTGGAACGTGTAGCGCCCCTCTGTTGTCAGGAGACTCCGAAAACTCACTTGACGGAGTCAATTTATTTTTGGAAATACATTATTTATTACAGTAAGCATTTATACAATTTTGCATATTCTATCGTGTTTTAATAGAAAGTGTGTATTTTGTCCCGGGTCATTAAAACACAATGTTAAATTTACTAAAATACACATTTATATTTAGCATTTAGTTGTTTTTGCATTGGGTAATATTGTTCAAATGCATTCATAAAATTGCATAAAAGTTTAATCTCATATTGCATATTTTATTGTAAGGCTTAAATGAATGCATAAACACGTGACATAAATATTAGATGACTGTACATTTACAGGAATATACAATTAGTTTTAATGCTTTTTCCTTATAATTTTTTTAACCATTTACTCAATAATAATATAATATATTGGAAGGAGAAATATATTTAGAGTTTTTATTCTAGAACATGCATTTATTTATACATTTAGTCATATTTTAAGTTTATATATATATATATATATATTTTTTATTTATTTTTATTTATTTTTTTTTTTAACAAAATCCAAATTTATATTAAACCGTTTCCTCAACACTCATGCAATTTTAAAATATTACATATTTTTTAAAATTGTTTTAAAATGCAAATTGTTGCATGTTGCATAATTTGACTTACCGTAGTGCATTTTAGTATGTATATCGTGATTATTATTCATTATAAAATATCTAAACTAATTAACATTTATTTTAGGTCTATTCATGAAAATAAATTAATACTTTTTGTTAATGTTTCTAATATTTAGCATGGAGTGTAACAAATGTTAAAAATAAAACCTTAAACATCATTTACTGTGTTTTTATTTTTAGCTGCTTTGTTATCGTTTTTATTAATTCATTATTTTTCTCAAAAAGAATATTGCTACATTAAAGTAACACATATTTATATGCACCAAATACGGTCAAAAATAGTACTTAAAATACATTTTTTTATTCTTAAAGTCAGCATTCAATGCTATATTTTGTCATATGCTGTGCAGGAAAAAAAGGCAATGAATATTAATTTATGAGAAAATATACTTGTTTAACATGAAGTGGAAACTTGTTTTAACCTGTCTGAGTTAACATGAATGGGACACATTATTGGTAAGTTATGAGGAAGAGTGATGTGGCACATGATTGGAAACACACACACACGGTTTCACTCCGTGCTGTTCTTTTTACAAATTTACCAGGAACTTGTTTTTGTGGCTTTTCCTGTAGGTTCTGCTCATTGTTGTTTCCCAGTATAAATACTTATGAGAACTCCAGCACATTTTTCATCTTACAACCTCCGAAGCATGAAATCGGTCATAAGCAGCGTTTA
Source organism: Enteromius treurensis (assembly GCA_032275025.1). Lineage (NCBI taxonomy): Eukaryota > Metazoa > Chordata > Actinopteri > Cypriniformes > Cyprinidae > Enteromius > Enteromius treurensis. Next base: position 19,587,478 of record JAUCMU010000043.1, read on the forward strand.
ATATAGAAAAAACAAAATGTGCATGACAAGTTTGTGAAGTAAACATGGTACCCAGGTAATTCTTAGTAGAAAGAATACGCTGCACGTAAATATTAAATCTAATTTTATTGTTACTGTAACCTGTTTTTTTTTTTAAAAAACACGTTTGCAAAGCAGTGTTTCATCTTGCTTCACTGCTACAAAACATCAAATAACGCTAATTCAAGACCAGAATGCATTTGTGTTGTTTGACATGAAGGTTTCTCAACAGACTACATACAATACGAGTAACGTCCGCACTCTAAGCTCTCACTTGGAGTCACAAATCAACTCGCCCGATCTCCACTGGATATAAATAGAGGAGGATACTCGCAGACGTTTCCAAAAGCTGTCCATTAATTAAAACCAAAGTCCTGCAAGTTCAGGGGAAAAAAAACTAAAACTAAAAATGAAGAACATGCCGCTGACAAGCTCAGGAGAAGTTCATGACAGTCCTGCCCATGATCTGAATGTCATCAAAGGGGAACAAGGCCAAAATCTGTAAAAGCAAAAGGAGAAACTGTGACCACATCATCGCGTTACTAATGAAAAGCTTACAGAGCAAATGCATTTACTGTATGCTGTTTTACAGGCAGGCCTTTTTCTTTTTAGCTTTAATGGTTGTTTGTTTTTGTTTTTTTTAGTATTTGAACTGCAACTTTTATTTCAATTAGTTTGAGTCTTTTTGAACATGTTATGTGCTTTTGTCAACTATTTCTTTTAGTTTTATTTAGTTTAAAATATTTGTAAAACTGTATAAATATTGCACATGTACTGTACTTTTTAGTGGAAATTACTGTTAGTGTTTAAAATGTATAATACAATGCCAGTAATAATAAGATTAATATTTATTATAATTAATTATTAATACAAAATTAATATTTCTTAACATTTGGAAGATTTAGAATTAAATGTACCAATTGTTAAACATAAGTTTAAAACATCAGTCTTTACAATAGTAGAATTCAAAATAAATATGAATTTAAAAAATATGTACAAATAAAGTTCATGTTATTAAAATGAATTATGAATAATAAAAATATTCATTGATAATACTTAGAATATTAAGTTTACTCACAAATAGCACACAAATATATATATATATATACACACACACATACATATATATATATATATATATACACACACATACACATACATATATATATATATATATTTTTTTTTTTTTTCAAAATGATCTCAATGAAAAAAAAAAAATCGTTTTAATTAACAATCATTTTTTAGATAATATCCTTACATCATCGTTGCCGTCGGCTAGATCCAGAGCCGTTTCGTCCTCCATGTTTCTGATCATCTTGTCAGCTCCAGCCTGGCACAGGAGGTTGGCGATGGTGGCGTCCTGACGGCCCACAGCCAGATGTAGCGCGGTGCAGCCGTTGAACATAGCCGCGTCGACATTAGCCCCTTTATTGAGCAGCAGCTTCACCCCCGGCACGTCGTGCAGCTCCACAGCCACATGCAGTGCCGTCTTACCGCTCGTCCCCTCCTGAGGAGACACCAGAAGGACGTTTGGTCACGAAACCCAAGGCCTTGCCCTCACACAAGAGATGGCTTCAGCAGCTCACCTGGATGTTGAGATCCACACCGCTCTTCATCAGCAGCCGGAGGAGACGGTGATGCTTGTGCAGCGCAGCCACGTGGAGACATGTCAGACCTGCAGAACGACATCACGTTATTATACACACTCCACCCAGTCTTCAGCAGCACCGGTGCTTTTGAAGCACTAGCCAGCGATAATCGAGTCACTCTTATTTATATCTCGCTTTTAACAGCACTGAACAATATCAAACAGAGACAAGAGTGTCATGATAAGATTTAACACTCCGTTACTTTAAGGCCCTTCATTAATGAATTTAGACATTCAGAGATCAGTCTAGTTCAAGCCTGATCAAGCCAGAGGAGACAGCAGCAAGAAAACAAAACTCCATCGGTGACGGGATAGACAAACTATATTGTATGGGTCAAAACTACCCAAAAATGACTAGAATATTAGGTAAAGGTAATGTAAATATATAAAACAATTTTGGATTATTATTATTATGAATCGCTAAGAACTTCTCAGTATTTAGACTTTTTTTAACCTTCAGATTCCAGATAGATAGATCGATGGAAGTAGTTGTATTTAGAGTACATTACATCTTCAAATGCTCATAATCAGATTACAGTCACTTTGGATTAAATATTATTCACTTAACGGAAGTAAACATATTATTTTTGATTCATTTTTTTATTTTTGCTTTCTTAAAACACAACTTTGTGTCGTACCATTTCTCTTGGACTGTCCTCTCAAAGGTCAAGTACGTAGGTTTTTCAGAATGTTTTTTTACTTTTGTTGGTTTTTATTTCACTTTCACTACAGTACAGAACTCATTTCAATACATTTACATGATGGTTTTTAACATGTTATGCAACTGGATGGTTTGAGCATTTTGTATGCAGTTTTATTGCTGTTGTTTTTGTAATGTGCTTCTTTAATTTGTATTAGTTTCTGTAGGATACAGTCAGCTATAGTTATATTGAGTACTTCTGTTCTCATGCACATTAAATAAAACAATATAAACAGCACTTAAATACTATTTCGGATTTATTAATATATTCATTTATTTACTTATTTTTCTATTTATTATTTTTATTTCTTAAACTTTTTTTCTTTGACCAATTATGTGCTTTTAATCAATTTTATTCGCTTTTTAAAAATATTTATTTTTGCTTGAAATGAATCTTTTTGCATGAATCATTTTAGTAATTTTATTGGGTATATCGTATGATATCTTAAAATGCTCACAATCCCACCATTTGTAGTTTTAAAGCGTTTAAACGATTCATTTTCTTTGCATTTTTATGATTTAACGAATTGTTCGCTTTTTATCAGCTCTAATTAAGTAATGTAACGTTTAATCCACTTTATGATGCCCGAAAATGTACTATATTTACTTTCTATCTTACTTTTACAGTAAGTTTGATACAAGAAGTAAACTAACTAGTGGTCAGAACACATTTCCTAAACTGAGACCGCAGCTGACACGAAGAGAAAACTGAATGGCGATGACGTTATGAAACGCTGATACTGGAAGTTCGTGACAACATGGAAAAACTCCAGGGCACTTTTTGCTGCCAACTTCCTTGTTCTGACACGACTGTTTCTGTTCACAAAAAAAAGAAAAAAAAAAAATTTCCTTATCCGGTCAGAACCCACAGAGGAGTGCATTTCATGCCAGAAAACGCAAAAATAGATCTGTGCAAGTTAGGCCGTGGTGCACTTGCTAGGGTGCTTTGAGCATGTTGCTATGCTAGTATGCAGTTGCTACAACAAAACACAGGATTGGAGGAATCGGTGCGGAGTGCAAGCTGAAATACTCTCGCAGAGGTGTGTTCACTAATGAACATGGCGGCTCTCACCTCTCCAGTTCTGGGCTTCCAGCACGTTGGCGAGTTTGCTGGGTGAGTCGTTGTGGATCATCTCACTGGCACAATCCCAGAATCCGTGCTCACACGCCACATGGAGAGGGGTGTTTCCATCCTGGTCCTGGAGCTCCAAGGAGACCCTCTTCTCTACAAGACTCTTCACTACTGCGGGCTGGTTTAAATATGTGGCCAGATGCAGCGGCGCCTGAGGAATTAAGAATTAAGTTAGCATCGAAAAAAAACGCTGTTATGAAGAAGCATTTATGTCAAAAACACTGCACAAAAATTGCTAGATGTGATTCTGGACATTATAGCGTTTTTCTGTAATGAAAAAATAGAACCAGCTACCGATATCTTAAAAAAATAATAATAATAAAAAAAAAAAAAAAAAAAAAAAAAAAATATATATATATATTTTTTTTTTAAATGCATATTTTAAATAAATATATAATGTGAGTTTATTGCATTATTATTTTTGATAAATTATACTATTTTATGATTAAGAAATTTATCATTACGTTATATGAATATTGAAATCATTTGTTTAATTATATACATACAATTGGTTTAATATGTCTATATTACCATGCGTGAATTAATATGTATTTTTTAATAATAACAGTATGCTTTACAAAAATGAAATAATACATGATTAAAAAGTATGTTTGCTATGTGTATGTATAATAGTTTTTTCTAATTTAATTTCTTTGGAAACAATTTGTGTTTATAATATATTAATCAATATGAATATCTAGAAAATAACTATATTTTAAATATATATATATATATATATATATATATATATACACACACACACACACACACACACATACATATATATGAATAAATAAAACAACACTAATAATTAAATACATTACACACAGAGATACATACACAGACACAGTTTTATTTATGAAATATTTTATTATTTATGTAAAAGAATTGATATAAACCCAATGTGCCAAAAGGGTACAAGTGAACCAAAGTACGGTTTCATTTTTTGATGTAACCGGATATGTTGGGTAATAGTGTGGGGACGGTCCCCATGTCTCAAATGCAAAGATTACAGCCCCAATGCTTCAGGCCATCACGTTCCCTCCGAGTTAGCGAGCTCAGTACGCAAGAGCAGAGCAGAACACCATTCATCTACAGACTCTTTTGCACTGATCGCATCAAGGAAGGACAATAAGAACTGGGCTTTACTTGTTCCTAAGAAGAGGGACCATGCACAGGTTCACTCAATCTGGGAGTCACACACTGACTGTGTCAAAAGGAAACATGTGAGTAATATGTCCAATGGCCTGGCCTTAGATGATTACGTGGCTTTTGGTAAAAGCGTAGCAGCACCAGTATTACTCACAGCTGTAAGTGCTGACTGTCAGATTTGTGCTGGTTTCCTTTAGACTGACGCGCACTAAGACCGCCTGACCCAAATCTGACATCCCCATAACTCAACCAGCATCAAAACAGTGTTTGTAACCCATATCAAATGCTGAAGCATTTTGGGCTTAATGTAGGAAAAGATGGTGTGATTTTTATTTTTATTTTTTTTATCTTTCAGGAATCAATTTGATGCGGTGGTTTCCCTTTCCCGGAAAAAGGAAAGTTGTTTCTTTAGGTGGAGTAAGTGAAACATTACGACATTTTCTTTCTCTGAATAACACGTCCTGGTGAATCATTGATGATAAGCCGGGCTGATTTAGATTTTAAATGGACTGCTGCTATCTTACACTATATTAACTACTAGAGTATTTTGAACCAAAGATGAAGATGTCTAGTGATTGACCGACGCATTTCTACCATTCATGATTTCAGAGAAAATATTCCAATACAAGTGAGATTTCACGTTTGTAAGGTTGTGATTTTAGCTGTGGAAATGATTCAAATCTCACTGGAAGAGGAACACACATTTTGTGCTTCCATTCCAGGAAGATCAGAATCATTTCCATAGCTTAAAAAAAAAAAAATCACAACTTTAAACATCCTAATGGGACTTCTGATGTATATTTTAAAGCGGAGACGATCTAGAAAAAGTGGAAATCAGAGATCAGACCTTCTGATGCATGCATAACTCCTTAAAGTGCTTTTTTTTTTCTTAAATAATAATCACGTTCTTTCCTCCCAAAATGATGTATAATAATGTTAAAGTCACGAACGCGTTGGGCTGCAGATATTCCAGAGGCGCATCACCACTTTCCATGATAAATTTGTGAGTAATCACAATAATCACCTTTGGTTATTTCACAAGTTGCATCACACCCTGAATGGTTAACGCAGCTTTCGAGGGTAATTCATTGATATTTCCAGGTTTCCATGACTGTGAATATTAATCAGTCTATTGACTTGGCCACAGCTTCCTTCTATCAAAAGTCAATAACTGGTTCATTTTGCTCTTCTAACTATAACAAATCACACTTAAAAGTCTGCGTAGGTGGTTTCTTCAGAAAGCCCCTCGTCTGTTGTCACCGGATAAACCCCAAATTTCAAAATAACAATTGAAACAGAGGCTGTCAAAGCAGTGTAATAAACCCCCATCATTCTTTGATACGCGCGCTCAGGGAGTTTCCCTCAAAGGGGAAACAAAAAAAATAACCAAAGTCATTACAACATTCATACAAGGTTACCCTCAACAGCTTTTCTGTTCCTTCAGGGTCTAATTCATGAAACACGGAGCAGACTGAATGCAACAAAATTGGTTATGCAATTGAGATACCTGATACAAGTTGTTCTGAATATCCATCAGATCTGGAGGAAACAGCTCTATCAACTGACGTGCAAAACATTCCTCTTCGTGGATTATGGCCAAATGGAGAATCCTAGAGAACACAAACAAACAACAACAACAAAAAAAGGCTGCTGGTTAAAGCCAGTTAAAGGCTCAACGGTTAGGGGAAGGAACTATCAAGCAAACCGCAGTCTAAATGCAGCACATTTCACAATGTGTGATGGAAAAAATAGGGTGAACGATACTGAGAATTATGCCACACAAAAGTGCATGTTGCTGAAAGACGCATTCAGCCATTGCGCAACACTGGAACTTCTGCGCATCATAAGAGCATTCGTATCAGAGATGGTCTTGCTATCGAATGATAAAAAGCCTTCACGGGGAGCCGCTTTGGTTAGTAAAAGCCTACAAAAATGACAGCGCAGCTGATTTAAAACACAGATGAGATGTGAAGACATCACAAATTGCTCAAGTAAACAGGTCCGGGTCACATTTCATTCTAAAAAAAAAAAAAAAAAGGATTGCATTTTGCACAAGGACCGTCTTTTTCTCTATGCGAAACAATCTCTTTTGGGATAAAATATGACCTAGACAGGTTTTTGTCTGCTTGCATGAAACAAATCCACATGAGTCACAAACAGAACCAGTAAATGATGTATGCAGGAACACAAATTAATGCACACTCATTATCTTTTTTTCCCATCCTCTGGCTGCCTGTGTTTCCTCGCAGGTGTGTGATCTCGCTGCTACTTTCCCCGCATGCGATAACCTATTCTTCACTTTTACAGTAAGCCAGAAGGAAGCAGGTAGAAGTGAGTGGTTTCAGCATGTAAATAATGTGAGAGCAGCTTCAGTGTCATCAATCTGATTGTGGTAAATCAATCATGAATCATATTATTTCGCTGCATACGAAATTAACAGCTTCAGTTCGCCCAAAAAGAAAGAAACGTCGGTCATCATTTAATCCAGCTAGTGACCTGGTTCAGTGAAACGCCATAGGAGAGGTTTTGAAGAGTGTTCATGCTGCTCTTTTCCCACATGGTGAAAGCGGCTGTACTGTATAGCGCATATGACAACGTCCATATGACTTGTGCACAAATTGAGAAAATTAATGTGCATTTAAAATGAAGCTCCTTCATTTGTTTGGTATGTACGGTTTAAATGTAACCTGAATTACATAATCAGATTCCTAAAAAAATATATATATATATATTTTTCCCACTTTAAAATACTGAATTACAGTTACTATGGATCACAATTACATATTATGCACGGCAGCAGTAAATGATTCAATTTATTGATGCACCTCAGTTCTTTTTTTTTATTTTACTAAATTAACGCACAATTTATGAACATAAGACTAATAACTCTGCAAGTTACTGAACACTATCAACGCCTCTATAATAGAGCTGTAATACTACGACGTGATTTTAACGGTAAAAACAAGGGTGCAAATGTTGCGGTAAAAACGTGTTAAAGGGTTAATGGTAAATTCCTGTCAAATTTACAGGGAAAACACGTAAACTGACATTCCCAGACTTCTCGGCATTGCATTTCAAATTTGGTTTGAATTTGATGTTTTTTCTTTGAAATAACGGTTTCTTGTTGAGTGATGTTTATTAGGGTCGTATGTTACATGTAATGTTGTTAAATGAATGTTAATTGCATATTTCAGATGAATGGTGTTTAGTGTTTGCGTGATTGATTCTTAGCTCCTTCTATATATGTTACTATTTAAAAGCTGCTTGTGATGGTCTTTGGTTCATCATGTGACTTTCTCATCATCACCTGCTTATCAGTGTATTTCAAAGCTACAAAAACAGATTTCAGCAATTTAATAGCTTGGTATATTAACATTATATCAGTTCCTGAAATACAGTATTTAACTGTAAATTTAACTTAAAACCGTAAAAACCAAAAGGTTCGTTACCGTATTTTTATTTTTTTTTAGTCAAATTCCAGTATTTTTCGTAAATTTTACGTTGTTTTTTTTCAGATTCAATTGTAGTCTATACAACAAATGCATTAGTAATGTAAAAGTTATCAGACTATATTGTTTATTTTAAATCACGTAATTTTGGCAACACTTTACAATAAGGTGCTATTTGTTAAGAGTAGTAAATGCATTAGCTAACAATGAACAATTTAGTTTTTAAGCATTTATTAATTTTTGTTAATGCTAATTCATGTCAGTTCACGGTGCATAAATGTTATATTAGTATTTTTTGTTAGTAAATTTGAGTTAATACATGAACTAAATGTTAACAAATAGCACTTTATTAAGCGTTACCGTATTTTCTAAAGTAATTTACCCAGCACTGCTTGTACTGTATGTGTCAGGAATGAAGAGATGTGTTCATTATTACTCCAATTGTTCAGATATTACTTAAAGACATGATTTTAGTTCCATTTACATGGGCCAGGAAAACATGGACTACGAAGAACTTGAGTTCTTTTGATAAAAACTCCTGAAACCTTTAGGTGAACTACTCCTGAAAAAAGTTCCTTAGTGTATTTGCTCTTCCAGAGTGCCTGGGGATTTCATCCAGCCGTTGGCATTTCTTCATAAGCATCTTCTTCAGAGAAAAGACAAAGGATTTTTTTTCTTGCAACAGCAACAAAAGCAGGCCAAAGGTAAACCTTAGAAGGCCACTATGATTCAAGATGAATCAAAATGTGAGATGTTCTCAAAATAACACGCATATTTACACCCTGGTTTTGTCACCGTGAAAGCCAATGCAGAAACGAAAACAGGCTGACATTAAGCAGACCGTGTGTACGTGCCCACTTGTGTGGTGAATGTTTGCGAATGTTTTTGAGCATATACGTTACAGGTTGAACCACAATCTGGTGTAAAGGTCACTGCTTGCATAAACAAGTTTATGACATGTGCTTTTGGGGTAAATAAGTATTAAAAGCACACAAAAGCTTTGCACTTTCCAAAAAAAGCTGCCATCACAACGTGCTTTCTGACCCAACGAGGGGAATTCCACTGCTTGTCTGCATACTTCTGCTTTCTTCTTCTCGTGCGCCATAAACGGCAGATCCAGTTTCTAGACGTCTGTTAACTGACTGTAGTGTTTAAACAGAAAAGCCTGCTACTGTAATCAAAACTTCATCGGTCAGATGAGAATGTGTCCCTCAGCAAACTAAAACCGGCTGTAAAATTAAGCATTTTAGTTTGTCTACCAACAGTTGTTGTTTTTTTGTTTTTTTTTTCATTTTAATGTTTTGTCTCCAATTCAAATGCATTTCTTTGCTAAAATGTATGTGCATCTAAAAGTGAGTTTCTTCGTTTATATGCACGTGCACATCGTAGTGAACTGTAAGCTACTACTCGAGTATTATATGGGCCTTTTTTATGACATCCACAATGAAAATCGTTTCTATTACCCAGTTAAGCTTTTTTCCCTGAGTGCCAGACTCCCAAAGACTTCCTGTGTTCTCTGTCATGTGGTGAATGGACATTTAATATCATGCATACAAAATCTAGGCCATTTAATGCGAGTAAGGTTAAAACAACATCTGCACCCTTTCTAAAACACCATTCATCTTCGTGCCATCTCACCCTGGCCTTTAAAGCTGCATGCAGAGAGTACATTTAGTTTTAAATATGAATTTAAGCACATTAATATGAATTACTAGATTAAAAAGGCACTCAAATTACACTAAAGTCGTCTGCTACCTAAAAAAAAAAAAAAAGTTATTTACTTTACCCCTTGTTATAACTTAACATACACCACATTTAGACTTTTTTTTTTTTGGAATGCAGACCTTCTTTGTCTGCTTCCAGGCATTTTGGCTATGGCGCTTAAATCATTGCGTTGTTTTGGATTAAATAAAGCAACAAGAAACAAAACACGGGCCTTTCTGCAACTCTTTTAAGCTTGATTATGTCCACAACGTACGTGCTAAAATGCCTTTTATAAAATGAATGCATACTAAAAACACACTTTCAGTTTAAACCTCCATTCTTCCGCTAGAATATATAGTCCCTGCCATAACGGAATGCAGCAATGCAACCTAAATATTGATTAAGCGGAGCTACATTAAAATAGCGAACGTGCATTTCGCTTAATAATCATTTCACGACTATGGCACTAATTAACAAAGCATGCTGCCGGGTCTCTGTGCAGAGCCTACAATATTAATAAAGATGATGCCTTAACTTGTTTCTTTAATATTGCAGAGTTTAAAATTCTATTTCTTTTTATCATGCAGGCTATACACTGTTTCAGACTAATGCCATAATGCGAATGGAAAGCGTTGTATGATATTACTCCGCGGCGCGCGTGTCTATGAACACCCTTGAGTCTTATCGCTTACAGCGCTTAACTAAACTCACAAATAGCCAATATTTAGACATCAAAACACATTCAAACTGCACTCAGGTGATGCATGGGAACTTATTAATGAAGGGGAGTTTTATAAACGTACGTGTCTCCATCTTCTGTAACAGTGGTTAAGAAACTGACTTCCTCTTCAGTGTATACACAGTCCGTCGCGCTTTCACATTCAGAAATGCTGCATTTTTCAATAAAATCCCCCAAACTGTCCACGGATAAAGAGGAAGAGACGTAAGCGGAGTCCAGTCTCTCGTCTGTAGGCCAGCTTTTATCTTTCTCCTCAGAGCTGTCTGAGCTCCCGTCCTGTTCTCTGGATATGGATTTGTACGAGTCGATTCCGGAGTCAATCCGACTTTCGTCCAAATCGAGTTTGCCTGGTTTGTCGCCGCCGCTTCGCGCCATTTCGAAGCTTTGATGCGTGCCGTCAGTATTTAAATGTAGCAATGTAAAAAGGCAAAATCACCGTGACATTATGACACCAGAGACATTCGCTTTTGTTTCTCATCCCACCACCGATGACTCAGCTGTCCTCCTCAGATACTCCAGACTCAAAAAAGCTTCGCAATTGCTTTTTTTTTTTTTTTTTGTAGCGTCAGGTTGAGTAAAGTAAAAGAGCCACACGCTGTAAGTTAATGAAACTGTTGTGAAGTGTGCTGGCGGTAATGTGAAGCGCACAGGAGGCGGAGTCAATCCGGCTGCAGTGGGAATTCCCCACAGGGAGTGGCAAACCCATATCATTACCGATCCAATGCAAACACAGCCTGACAACCCCATGGAATCTCCTGAAAGACCTCAGCTATAGACCTGTTCCTTATTTTGGACTCCCAACAACTTCCTAAAACCACCTGTGACTTGCCTTTATAAAGTCCTTCTTTCAAAGTGCAACAGGACAATCTGGACATTTATGGGTTTCCCAAGATTGCACATGTCGACAGAATCACATGAAATTTATGACATTTTGAGCGACTGGGAAAAAACATAATAAATAGCCTACCAAAGTTTTTTTATGCAATGCTTAATTTTTCATGAGGCATTTTTAGAAATAGGCTAATTTAAAAACGAGCCTATTGTTTCACATCTTGGTTTTGAATTGTTTTTCTGTGAGAAAAATGAAACAATAGTATTAAACTAGACTTTCTTCTTGTTGGTGTTACTTGCGTCATGGTTTGCATAGGCCTATTATATAGGCTACTAATAACAACTTGTTTTGAATGTCTAAAAAGAAGTGCAAACATGTATTACATGTGCACATAAATACACTGCTTTTATATTTCATCTTCAATGCTGTCATTATCAGCAATAACAAACGGTGGCGCTGTAGCCCCCCTTTACACTCTGCATCATGCGTTGTGATTGCTTGAGTGGTTATGTAGCACATATTATCGACTATGTCATACTGTACAAAACTTCTGATGGTTGTTCTGAAGTACGTCTTTTCACATTGAAAAGGTCAAATAACTCCATAACATTTCTCACGAGTCTTGTCTTTACAGGATTATGTCATCTAAAACGAGCAGGTCACATGACTTTAGGGGGTGACCGTTTTTTTGATAATAAGAACAGTAAAGATGATCTGTGAGAGACGCTTTAGTTCAAACCGTGTGACCAGCTGGTTATGACGTCAGACACTTCTTACGACGCCAGAAAGATGAAAGCATAGTTTAAGCGGGGAATGATATAAATTGTAAACAATTTAGCCGCAAGAACGAAAAAGCATTCAGAACAAACTACATGACTAAAGCATGCAAATAATTTAATGGTGTGGTGAAAGAGAAAACGCAAAGTGTTAATCTTACATTTGATAAAATTTTATTTTATTTTTATCAACTATAAAAGAAATAACAAAGAACATAAATCATATTAACAAATACCAATATAAATTGTACAGAATGTCATTAGTTATTTCATGTAACCCATGCTGATGAAAGGGAATGGTTGTTATTGAGAGCATAATATTCTGCTATAAAACAGAAATTAAATATCTGTATTATATATATTAATAAAAACGTTATCATAAACAGAATAAAATACTTTAAATATATATCATTTTATATACATATAAAATTAAATGTACAGAATTACACAAAAATTAGTTCTATTTATGTGATGAATGGAATATACACATTGGCTGATTCTGCTGAAAATACTAAAATTGTATTTGCAGACGGCGGAGAAGCCCACCTGGGGGGACCAGGCAGTGAAGATGCTCTCCCAAACCGACCAGACAGTTCGTACACTCTCCAGGGCGGAGCAGGTGACGGAGCAGCCCACCTGGGCCTACCAGGCAGACAGTTTGTACACCCTCCAGGGGGGATCAGACGGCGGAGAGGACCACTTTGGCACACCAGGTAGCGAGGATGCCCTTCAGGGCGGAGCAGACGGCGGGGATGCCCACCTAGGCAGACCAGACGAAGGGAACATCCTCCAGGGCGGAGCAGACAGCAGTGATGCCCACATGGGCAGACCAGGCAGCGAGGATGCCCACATGGGCAGACCAGGCAGCGAGGATGCCCTCCAGGTCCGACCAGACAGCGACCTTGCCCTCCAGGGCCGACCAGACAGCGACCTTGCCCTCCAGGGCCGACCAGACAGTTCAGGTGCCCTCCAAGACCGGCCGGGCAGCGACTCAGAGACCTCCATGGTTTGTGCAGCCACCAGTGGGATCTCTGGAGATTCTACGGCCGGAACCGACATCTCCAGAGGTAGTGCAGCCTCTGACGGACCTGAAGGAGTCTCTGAGCCCCACACAGGCTCCGGCGGTTCTGAGCATGGGGCCTTATGGTCCTCCCGGGGCTCGGGTGAAACGTTAGCCTCAGCAGGCTCCGGCGAATCAAGTGACTGTGGACCTGGATCACAGACCAAGTCTCCCGACTGCACCACTGGCAAAGACCGGGTTTTGAACAGCACTCCTGGCACAAACTGGACACCACACAGCCCCTCTCGCTGTGACGTGGTGTTGGAACCCATCTCTAGCGGATCAGGAGTCACTAGGATGGGTGACAGCTCCCCTAGCTGTGAGACCGGAACCAATTTGGTTAAACACGGCTCCTAGGACCGTGACTCAGACTCAGAACTGGGCAACGGCTCTCCAGGCTGTGAGATGGGGACTGGGCTCAACTGTGCTTCACCTGGTTGGGGCTTTTGTAACTGACTGGGGAAATGGAGGTTTGAAGCCTCTGGATGAAGCCAATGGAGGATCCGTTAATTCGGAAAACAGTCTTATAGGCCTGTAAGTGAAACCGGCATCCACAATGACATCACCCTCCACACCGGGAACAACGGGCGTGGCAGCTAGAGTGGAGAAGGACTTGGGCTTCTGAGACCCTGCAGACTGTGACTCAGGGACAGCAGCCACTTTGCTAGACGTCCTGGCATGGCGAAGTTTTCTGTCACAAATCAAACATTCGGATTCAAGTGCAGAGAGTTTAATCGTGGTCGGCAGATCAGGGTCAAAACACCAGCAAACAGAACTATGGAGATGAGGCGAAAGACAAAGTCGGAGTCCACAGGCAACAAGTCAACGAGGCAGGCGGCTATCATACAAACACCAAACAAGACAAAGATCAAGACACAGCGAAAATAAACACGGGAAACAATGCTTGGAATTGGACACAGAGATAATCACAAAACTTCGCAACAAGTATGACAAACAGACTGGTATTTATACAGGTGATAATGATTGAGTGATTGAACCTAACTAGAAACAGATGTGGAGCAGAGGTGCATTCTGGGGAATGGAGTCCGGTACATGAAATGGGGAGACAGAGACAGACAAACAGGCTGAGAATATGACAATTATAACATACAGTTGTGCAGAACATTATTTATTGTTTTAAGTTTTGTAATTTTATGGTAATTAACAAACATGCAAATTGGCTGTTATTAATAGAAAATACATGTTGTTGATATATTTGTATTTTAAATGGATAAAGAAATTATTATAAAACATATGCATCATATTATATAAAAATAAAATGTAGCCTAGGAGTTAATTAGATTGAGTATCATGTTAATTACACTAGTTACATGTGAAACCCCATGAAGTCAAGGTCGCGTATAAGATCTTCAGCAGAGAAGACTGGGATAGATAAACAACACCTCCCTCCCTCTCTCACTCTCTTTACCTGGATCTGAGCTGTGGATTCGTCTCGCGGCTCATTGTCATTCACTCGGCGTTCATGTGCATTTCCACACGCGTCTCTGCGTCTCTCCGCGGCTCTGATTCGCCTCTTTTATTTCCAAAACACACATCCCGAGGGAAATGGCCGCTGTTGTCCGGACGGTGACTGTTCCTCCGCAGACTCGTAAGGATGCTGCCTCGCTGAGGATCCGTGATGGACCGTGAGGATGGATGACACATGGCTGTGATTCTCCAGGATCATCATCATGTCTCCAGCGGCTCCGGTAACGGACAGCAGCGCTGTCGATGTTCTCCGCGAGCAGACGGACGCGCCGCGGGAAGCGGTGAGAGAAACATTTCCTACAAATCGAAGAGTCGCTGCATTCTCTGTGTTTTAGAAAGGCTAATTAATGCAGTGCGATTTATGTTTAATTAACACAAACAAGCGGATGAGTGCGTGTGCGCGCGCGTACGTGAGTGACAGAAGATAAACACACAAGATTCGTATCTAGTGCAGACTACTGTAATAATGCACTGTATATAAACCAATTACATGTTCGGTCCAGTGGCAGACAGTAATAGAGTAAATCTCAGGAAACTTTATGTCATGGTCATGTTTCACCAGCCAAATCATAAAATGAAAAATACATAAGTACATAAATGAATAAATAAAGTAATAAAATACTGATGCAAAATATTGGTTACATTTTTATATTATTGTTTTATGACTATAACGCCCTTATTTTTGTAATAAAATATTATTCACATTTCTGTTATTTATTCAAAAAAATAATGTTAAAACACACTTGATTTTTTTTTATATTTAAAAAATGTATTACAATACTTCATTAAAATAATTTTTGAATTAATGTAACATTTATTTACATTAATTATATTATTATTAATAATATATTTTATTTTCCTTTTATATGCATGATTGTTATAAGATTAATGTACAAAAATGTATTTTAAAAATCATTTTATTAACATTTCTTAAATTAATTATTTTGATTCATTTACATAAATTATAATGTAATTTATGTCTTCATTATTATTTGTTACAGCTTTTCCCCTTTAAATTTTGGAGTGAAATGTGACCCGCATTTTGTGAAAATCACCCAGTGACATTGTTTGTAAATTTTTATGATATAAATTTCAGACTTTAAAAAAAGCTCTGTTTGCTTGTGAGGTTCTAACTTACATGTTGCGGGCAGTTTAGGGTCTCTCTGATGATCTAAACCTTATGTTATGTCACGTTACTAAACGGCAGAGTGCTAAAATAGTCCAAATGAAAGTGGGACGCCTCGCTTGCACCTCCTAAAATATACAGAGCGACAGCAGCAGAGAGTCCTCGCTATATCACAGCATGAGATTACACCGGGACCGTCTGACAGAGCCTCGGGCCTCGGCCTTCAGCACAATTACAGAGGTTCTGTTTCACTGAAGTGCTTTAGAGAACAGATTCAAGCCCATAGTGCTTCATCTTACAGTTAAGCTACTGTAAGAGTTTAAGGAAATGTTATCTCATCTCATGCTCTGCACTTCATCTGGCTGCTGAAAAACGGTGATTAACTGGTTTGATCATTAATTCTTCAGAAGTGTTTTGAGTGTAAAATGCCCCTCGGCTCACTGAAAGCTCTCTGTTCAATAATTAGTGCCTAATGATGTCCATGAACACTTTTAATTAATGAAAAGTGATTTAACTGTAATCTGTTTACAAAACGAGCAGAATCTAGTTGATATATTCAAGTTAAATGAAAGATGAAAGATTCATTTAGCTCAACTATGAAGGTCATTCAGAGAAAATGAGTTCGCTGATGTGGTAGTAATTGGTAACATTTTTTGGCATAAACTACAAGCCTGTTAGTTAGCTGCGGATTAACCTAATTGTGGCTAGAGTCCGTTTTCGTTTAGTTTAAATTAAATGTTATTTTTTATATTTTAGTTTTAGTAAAAACTTTGTTGTTTTTGTCTTTTTATTAGTTTTTTTATTTAAATTCTTAAATATATATGTAGTTTTTAGTTCAATTAAAAGTTAAAAGTGAGATATTACAAAATAATAATAATAATAATATATACAGTATATATATATATATATATATATATATATAAATATTTCACTTTTAAAATTAATAAAAATGTAACTAAAATTTAAATGTAAACAGAAAAATATAAAATCTAAATCCAATTAAAAATATGATTAAAACTATAATTCATTTTAGTTAATGATTATTTAATCATTTGAAACTTTGATTATTACATTATATTATTATTATAGTATTTTGGTTTATTCTAACCATCTGATTATTATTTCAAGAGAGACATGCTTTAATGCTGTCTTTCAACTTTTAAAAACACTTCGGTGACTCTCTGATGCTTGTTCAGTCAATCCTTGGTTTTTGGGTAATAGCCTAACGTTTCATGTAACGTCATTTTTCTGTGTACACTCATACTCCCTGGTCCCTACAATGACTCCAGGTTATTGATTAAAATTCTATATTATTTGTGGCAAAACCCCAAAAGACTACCTTTTAATCCACCTTTTATTCATTTTTTTTCCCGAGGATTTGTGAAATCAGTCATTACTGAATGCAAGTGATCCTTGCTGATCCACAGCAGCACATAAATATAATATAACCTTTTACCTCGCACTGATTTTCTCAGAAGAGAAGAATTCCTTCAAATAACAGACCGTGAGGAGACTCAAATACAGAAAAAACAAGAGAGTATAATGCATTGTATTTTAATGGACGAGAAATTCTTCATAAGGGCTACTTGTCATAAGTGCTGTGGTTCCCGCTGAGAGCTCCAGTTGGGAGCAGCTCCAAGGGCCACGGTAAAAGGTAGAGTGGATAATTATGGAAGAACATAATCAATTATTTAATGCCAGCTGCCATGTTAAGGGCATGAGACAGCCATGTAATCACATACCCCAAAAACAGCTAAATAAAAGCCTGAGAAGTTTGTTTTGTATTTTGTCCAGTCGTTCTCTCAAACAAAAGCTTTTCCAGAACCACCAACAAAAAACTCTTAAAGCAGAATCAATAACAACTATACGTGAATTTAGACCATTTCTTTTTTGTAATCTTTAAAAAACTATTTTCTGAACATTAAACAAAAGATTATTGGAGTATGTTTTACAAAAAATAAACTTTTACCACAAAATGTCATGTTCATATGAATTTGATTTTAAAAATTATTATATTAAAATGTTAAATATAAATATAAATATGCTGTTTTTGTAACATGGGAAATATGACTTTCAAAAGACAAGTTGCTGTCTAATATAACACCTAGACTTTTGACTGTAGTGGAAGTAACAGGACATCCGTCTAGTTGTAAATTGTAAGACAAAGGATTTTGTGTTTTGTTTTTTGGTCCAATAAGTAATAAAGAAAAAAAAATGAAGTAAAATGTTGTTTTATTATTTAAAAATTAGAAGAAAAAAAATAGTGTGTCTTTGTTTTGTTTAGCTTTGCAATATGCGGTCCAAAAACTCAAGAATCAAATAATTTGTCGTTCAATTGGAGCGCTTCGAGAGCTCTGTAGCTCATATTCACCCATCACTATGTGCTTTTAAAGTTTTGCCTCTTTGTCGCCATCTCTGTTTGAAACCTGCAATTGCAGATAATTTGCAGTTTTCTTTAGTAAATGGGTTGTGGTCCAGCACGGATAAATCACAATTTGTTTTGAGAAGAATGTAGCTGTCAGTCACCGCACTGGTGTGGATATTGTACTTAGTAATCACAGACTCGTATCATATAAGCCTATGTCTTGAAATATATGACCCAAATAAGAATTTTCACCAGATATTGTATCTGAACAAAGTCTGCCACATTTGTTCTGACCAGCTGTGGAAAAAAAGCAATGAAGCATGCTTCCAATGGTGATTAAATCTAAGAATCATATCACATAAAACCCCGCAATTGAAAATGTTAAAAATAACAGCATTGCGTGACTATGAGTATAGTGTGTATTAAGCGTGTAGATTTAAATTTCTGCACAGTCTATTCAATTTACAAACTGGTTCTCTTTTTAATACAAATCTTGTGTAATCCTTGTCTGTAATCAGATGTACAATTAAAACTGAAATATAATTTAAAGGGTTAGTTCACCTAAAAATGAAAATTATTCACCGTCATGTCGCTCCAAACCCATAAGACCTCATCTTCCGAACACAAATTAAGATATTTTTGATGATATCAGAGAGCCATAGACAGCAAGACAACTGAATGATCCAGCGCATCAACATTCAGCGCTGTTGCGCTTGGGGAGTCGCAAGTTCGAGTGCTGACTTGCAAACCTTTTCGATCCCGACCCTATCTCTCTTTTCTTCCTGTCATTTACGATACGTCCAATCAAATTAAGCCAAAGCACCAAAAAATAAAAAAAGTCAATGTGACATCAGTGGCTCGACTTAAGTTTTGCGATGCTACGAGAATACTTATTTTTGCATGAAGAAAACAAAAATAACTTACTCAACCATCCTTCTCTCGTGACTTACCTCTTTCAGCATTGTAGAGAGTATCACAATGCACTGCATATGCAAGCTGTAATGTATCTGATGTAATCAGCCTTGCTTACATCCGGGGGGAAAGCACACGCATGAACGTAATTTGCTGTTTACGCCTAGGGAAAGCATACATGTGTTGTGAGGTGATAACTTAGTAGCCAGGGCTCCTTCTTTATTTTTACAGATGTGATGTAACGAGGCACTGCAATGCTTGAATTTCCCAAAAATTCCTCAAATGACAACATATTATTATAAGATAACCATTGTGAATCGAACAGTAAGGCGATAGTTTCAAAAACTGGCTGGCTATGTACTTGCTCAAATGTTGATCTCAGGTCATTTTTAACAAATACGGACTGCAGCTTTAAAATCATTGCAAGCGTTGTAAAAATTAAAAAATGAATTGATTCTTTTGATCTAGTTTGAGTTTTGAATTGCATGGACTAAATGATTAAATCAACCGGAATGGTTCCAGCAAGAAAATGACTCAAATGAGTTGATTCAGTTTGTCTGCTTTTGATGTCTGCAGCCATGTTTATACAACGCTCTCAGTACTGGCTTTAAATGTTTAAATCCAGCCTTCTGGATAGTGACCCAAGCACTGGATCAAAACAACGTAATTTCTAGTTCTGTCCATATTTAACCCAGCATTTTTAGACTGTAAACTGCATTTTAATAATCTAAACAACTATTGTCCACTCTAAAGAACCTTCTGTGAAACAAAGCAGTGTTGGCCCGGATCTGGGCCAGATGTGGCCAACACTATGAAATTTTAATTGATTATAAAGGTTCTTCATGGAATCACTGACAATCCAGAACCTTTATTTTAAGAGTAAAGATGACTGAAGTGCACGTTTCACCTCTATAAGTGTGTAGAAGAACCCTTTTTGGATCCCCAAACAACCTTTCAATCAACAGAACCATTTTCTCTTATCGTGAAGAACCTTTCTCCACTAGAGAGCTATTTGTGAAATGCAAAGCTTAAAAGTTCTTAATGATGAAACCAGTGACGATTTCTTTACCTCTCTCCTTCTCTTTTTTTCATATCTTACAGCAACGACCGGTAAAGCAGTCTTTGAGCAAGTCCCTGTGCCGCAACTCACACTGGAAATGCCTCTTACTCTCTCTGCTGATGTACTGCTGTGTGATCGCGATGACCTGGTGCCAGGTCACGAAGGTCACGCGCCTCACCTTCGACAGTGCTTTCAAGGGCAAGTCTATGCTGTACCACGACAGTCCCTGTTCCAACGGCTACATCTACATCCCGGTGGCCTTCCTCGTCATGCTCTATGTGGTTTACCTAGTGGAGTGCTGGCACTGCTACTCGCGCAACGAACTCCAGTTTAAAGTAGACCTGGAGAGCGTCGCAGAGCGTGTGCAACGCATGCAACAAGCCACACCGTGCATCTGGTGGAAGGCTATAAGTTAC
Organism: Enteromius treurensis; assembly: GCA_032275025.1. Classification (NCBI taxonomy): domain Eukaryota; kingdom Metazoa; phylum Chordata; class Actinopteri; order Cypriniformes; family Cyprinidae; genus Enteromius; species Enteromius treurensis. The sequence continues at coordinate 19,608,055 of JAUCMU010000043.1, forward strand.
CATTACGTACGCCGGACGAGACAAGTGACGCGGTATCGCAATGGCGACGCCTACACGACCACTCAGGTTTACCATGAGCGCGTTAATACGCATGTCGCGGAGGCCGAGTTCGATTACGGGAACTGCGGGGTCAAAGACATCTCGAAGCTCCTCGCAGGACTGGAAGGCTTCCCGGTGACCAAGCTGCGCTTCACTAAGTGCTTTAGCTTCGCCAATGTCGAGTCTGAGAACTCCTATTTGACGCAAAGGGCACGGTTCTTCACTGAGAACGAAGGACTGGACGATTATATGGAAGCACGCGAAGGGATGCATCTAAAAAACGTGGAGTTTAAGGAATACATGCTTGCTTTTGCAGATCCGGATCACTTGCCTTGGTATGCGTCGCACTGCAGCTTCTGGTTGGCAGCGGCGTTGACTTTATCCTGGCCGTTGCGGGTCTTGACGGAGTATCGCACGGCGTATGTTCATTACCACGTGGAGAAGCTTTTCGGGTTCGACTATGTTGCTGTCACGCCTCTGGATGAGCGTCCATTTTGCCGCCACATCCCACGGGTCAACACCATCGACAGCACAGAGCTCGAGTGGCACATCCGCTCCAACCAACAGCTCGTTCCCAGCTACTCCGAAGCCGTGCTCATGGATCTGGCCCAGCAGTCCAGTTGCAACACATTCTCGCCGCGCGGGATCGGAGCAGCCGGTGGAAATGGCTTCGGTGGATATCGGCAGAACTGTGAGCGCTGCCATCGCTCCATAAGCAGCTCATCGATCTTCTCACGCAGCGCGTTGAGCATCTGCAACAGCAGCAGTCCGCGTATGCCTTTCAGCGGAAGCCGGTTCTCGCTAGGCCGTTTGTACGGCTCACGTCGCAGCTGTCTCTGGCGAAGTCGCAGCAGTAGCTTAAACGATCCCAGCTGTCCAACAGAAAGCACGCGATGCCTGGCCGGTCAGTCAGCCAATGAGGAGAGCCCACCTTCTCCGCCAGCCTACCAGGATGCGCTGTATTTTCCCGTACTGATTATTCACCGCAACGAAGGCTGCGCCAGTCACGACCACCATTCACTGCACCGTAACGGACCCTGCGTGGAGACTTCGTTATAGCGCTAGCGCTAGCTATAAAGGATGAGAACACAAACACAGGGTTGCATTTATAAAATAAACAGACTGGTAAAGAAAAGTTTGTACGAATCTTTACCTTTCCCTCAAAACGTGCATTAGCACAAAATTTTGAATGGCACATGACTGCATTTTTTCATAACAAACGCAGTTTGGATTTTATTGATACATGTGACCCTGGCCAACAAAACCAGTCATAAAGTCAATTATTGGAAATCAATATGTATAAATCATCTGAAAACTAAAAAAGTTTGGATAGTACAATAATTGGCTGAGATGCAGCTATTAGAAAATCTGAAATTTGAGAAAACAAAAAAAAGAGAAAATTTCCTTAAAAGTTGTCCACATTAATGCATATTAATTAAGATTTGATTTATTGATGGTAAAAAATTTCCAGATATCTTCATGTGATATGATCTTTACTTAATATCCTGAAAAAAAAGATCATTTTGACCCATACAATGTATTGTTGGCTATTGCTGCAAATATACCGGTGCCCTTTATGACTGCTTTTGTGCTGCAGAGTGAAATATAGCTACCTGATCTCATGAATGTGTGTATAATAAGTAAGCGAAATAAAAATGATCACTTGTGGTAGGCTAGGAGCTAAAATAGAGTTTGGCGTGTATATGCTACGCGATGGGTAAGATGAGGGGTTGTGGGGTAGATGCATACCATATGTACCAAAAACTGTATGTGTCGTATATAAGACAAAATTATTTTTTGTTTTTATTTGGCCCACTATTATACACATTTTCATGAGACTGGGCTAAACATACACACTCACACACTCATACACACTTCTCATGCACCATATTCTGCTTCTTCAACAGTGGCGACATCTTGCTAAACAACTTCTCACTTTGCATTTGTAATTTTTGTCATTTGAATTTGGCCTTTCAAACCCATTTCACTTGTGTAACATTACACATTTCAGGTATTTCAGGTATTCCAAGAGAATAAATGAGAAATGTAAAACGATCCATGGAGGGTCGGCTGGATCATGAAAATGGTCGGACATTAAAGGCCTGTTTATCCAAAGAACGATAACTATTAAGGTGAAGCCAATCAGAATCAATACTGCTGTAATGAGCTCAAAACTTTTAAGTGGCTGATGAACGTTTAGAATAAACTCAGAAGAATACTGTCCGCTGGTGTGCTACAGTTATCTTAATATTTATCGTTCTTGGTGTGAACAGGCCTTAGATGCTGGAAAATAAGGTGAAATTCAAAACGTCAGCAAGACAGGAACATTTTATATAGTCACATGCATTAACATAACACGCACTGACAAATCGTTCCTATTAAAACAAATTAAAATAGGGTTAATTTGAGATCATGACTTGTTAAATTGAATTTATTTATTATTATCGAGGAGAAAACATGTCCCATTTAAGTTTTTTTTTTTTTTTTGTGTGTTTCAGAAACGTTTTCTTTTTTCAGTATGCCAAATGTAAGATTGTTTACTTTTTTACTTAAATGTGAAACATTTATTAATATCTGAACGCTTTTTCAGCTTTTTCAATGATGGCTGAATCTTGCAAACTCTCACTTTGCATGAAAAGTCAACAAGAAATGACATTCACAACCCAATAATATGTCCTTTTTTTAAATTATAACGCCAAAATATGTTTTGTTAAAATGTAACACTTGATCTATTGATTAGATCATGTAATGTGATTAGATTTAAAAATAATCATCTAAAACATCATCCGAAAGAAAGTCATTTTAGAGGTGAATCAAGTCATGCATGATTACTTTGCAAAAAGTGTTCAGCCAATGTGAAAAGAACATTTCTATGATTTCCTCTTTGATGATTCAAATGGAATGTTACGAAACACTTTCAGTTCTACTTGCAATGTATATATAAACACAAACACACACACACACACACACACACACACAAGCTTCAACAGAAACACAGCAGCAGGCTCTGTTAATATTAATATATATATATTAAACAAAACAACAAATAACACTATGCTGGATCCCTGGATAGAAACACAAATCAACAGCTCAGATATGAAAAGATAATAATTTAGCTGTCCTGTCAAAGGCATACAAGCGTTAATACAGTTTGGAATAAATAATAAAACCATTGTAAAATCACTTAGTAAATAAGGCATGATACACAACAGAAATTATTTAGTTCATAAACACCTTTTTCTTCTGATCTATTTATGGCAACGGTGTCAGTGCAATGGATAATTAATATATGCGCCTAAAGGACCTCGCAAAAATACATATACTTGGAAAATCCTGCTGGAAATTTAATAAGCATTATCTAATCTATATAAGATACTATTAATATATATGAAGGTAGGATTAACAAAGAATCTTTTTTTTCTGAAACTACCTCTTCTTCTTTTGATAGGAATGTAAGTGCCTCAGACTGATATGTTTAATTATTTAAAAGCTTTGTTGTTCACATCGCATTTATATGTTTCCCAAGTTGCTGTGAAGAGAAAACCATAATAATGTTAAGCATTCAGATCAGTCCTTGCCAAAAATCAGGACTAAAAATAAGAGCTGACCCTCAAATGGTGTTCAAAACAGATCTTAAAAATAGAAATATAGATGTTCCTGTTCCTTCAAATGCAAAAACAAAAAAACGATACATCAGCACCAATGCTTTGATACTCTGTTTTGACAGAATCTGAACTCATCTGTATAAAAGCATTGGCAAATTAATCTATAAAAGCCCAAACTGACTGCATAGTAACCCCCTGCATGAGCTCTGACGTATGAACATACTGTAAATATCAGAGTGAATTAAAGGCACAGAAACACAGTCCTTCACTATCTTTATGTTTCTATATCATTTCATCCTGTAGTTTAAAACATTTCATTTCATTTCATAAAATCACAAGGGCCCCCATTTATTTCTCATTTTTTGAAACTTAAACGTCCTCTTATTAAAGATTTTATTTGGTAAAGCTTTTAGATTTTCATTTAATTTTTCTAAAATGTCTGGTTCACATTTCACCCTAAATCAAAAGAAAAAAAAAAAAACTAAATAAAAACAGGAAATAATATTTTACAATGAAATCATGAGGGGGTTTTCGTGACGTATATATTGTGGTATTGTCATGGCTAATCAGAACACATTTCCCATTTAAATATTGATTATGAAAATATGAAGTGATCCTAATAATAATATTTACCATTTGTTTCTCATTAAAACCTTTAAAAAAAAAAAATTATTTTTAAATTCTTTCCTCTTATTAAGGATTTGATGTGTTAAACCTTTAGATTTTCAGTTATGATATTCTATCACATCTGGGTCATATCACACTCAATTAAAAAGACAAAATAGGAAATTATATTTTGTATATATTAAATATAACCATTAGGAGTTTTTGCATTAACATTATTGGATGGCAGTTAAGGACACTCCTCTTTCAAACGATGATTACCATAATGTAAAACGATTATAATAACTATATAATTAGTAGTATTAAAATAATACAATACAAAAAATAAAACACATACGAATAATTTTATGCTAAATAAATTGAAATAATATATTATTTTAAATTTAGGGTAAAATATGACCAGAACATATTTCAAGAGGAAGAGAGTATTATTTTAAAGACTTTATTATTAATTATTACTACTATTATTTATTATAATTATTATTATTTAAATTTTTTTTGTCTTTACAAAATGTAATGCAAAACATTTTGTTATATATATATATGTTTATGTGCACAGAAGCAGTCACAATTGTTTATTTGACCATTACACATGTGCAGACAGTAAAGGTCAGCGTGATACTTATATAACAGTTTTAGTGTTGATTTAAATTACATCACGTCAGTGGCAATAATCACATCCAACGTGGTGTACAGTATCATAATGCAGAAACAAATGCTAAATGACAAAACAAAATGAATGTTTAATAACATTGGGTGGACAGTCTGTCATTCATACAATATCCGACTGACCAAACCATACTTTACAAGCATGGATGATTATTGTACTTCCCTGTTGTTTTGATGCCATGCACGGTGTTTTTATGCTGCTAAAGGCCATTTGGTGCAAGAAGTGCTTACACAATAATAAACGTCACATCACACAGTCTGTAAACACTATGTTGCCTCTACAGTTTGTGGCATATCTCAGGTTAGAGGCCAAATATGTGTGTCCAAGTTGAATATGTGTTTTCATTTGAATCAGGACGACATTAAATTCCGCATGAAATCAAAAATCACCCAGTTTTCTTTCTTTATACACACTGCGGGTGAATAATATGCACCTTGTATTTTATCAAATGTGTAATAAGTTGCTTTTACTTCACTCTAAAATCATAACATCTGAGGCTGTGGGGACGATTGACATGGCGCTGGGAAAATTCTGGGTGAGTGGAAATAGTTTAGGGTAGGAGTAAAATTTTTTAAATCTTTCGTTTCCTCTGAACGATATTTGCGTTTCCCCAAGAAACTGTGTTCTCTCAGATAAACACTTCCTGTTTACTCTACGCTTCCAGTGGCTCAGACAGTTCATAGAGTTTTATTCTGAACTTGGACTGAAGTATAAAGAAATACGGTCAGTGCTTAGTTCAAGGCACGGTTTTGACATCAGTGAAAGACACCTGAAAAGGACATTAGGCGGGAAAGGATTGTCTGTACAGATGCCTACAAAAGCGCGAAACCCATACGCAGACGCCTCTCACGAGAACATGTGTCAACACAAGTTTTGCAAGAGAACGCAAAGTTTCTCAGGGGGACGCAAAAGTTTTGCAAGAGAACACAAAAGTTTCAAAAAACATTTTTTCGTTCCACTCTGAATTTTTTCCTCCACCATATGTTCCAGGTACAGCTGCTTTCGAATGTTTTTTTGTAATGTTTTTGAAAGAAATCTCTCACCAAGGCTGCATTTATTTGATCAAAAATACAGTAAAAATAGCTAAATATTTTTACAATTTAAAACAGCTATTTTCTATGTGAATATCTGTTAAAGTGTATTTGATGTCTGTGATCAAAGCTGTATTTTCAGCATCATTACTGCAGTCCTCGGTGTCACATTATCCTTCAGAAATCATTCTAATATGCTGATTTACTGCTCAAGAAACATTTCTGGCTATCATCAATGAAACCACAATACATTATTTCTAGGATTCTTTAATGAGTAGACAGATTAAAAGAACAGTATTTATTGAACATGTATAGAATTTTTAACAACACACATGTCTTTGCTACCACTTTTCATCAATTTTAAGTTGAGTTTGACTAGAGCTGGTCTCTGATTGTCTGGTCCTCCAGCTTCAGCACATTCACTGTCAGTGACCTTTGGCATTTAATAAACGCTCTCTAATCATGAGCTAATTCTCCCCATGGGAGTCAGAGCTCTACCAGCATCCGTGTGTCGCACACATCAACATCTGAGCCAAACATGCTGCTCTTAACATCTGTTAATGTGTGCTTCTGAATAATAGTATATTTCTATTAACATGAAAACTAAAAATGTTCAGTATTCATATGATTGTTTAAGATTGATTGTGTTATTTTGCTTCCATAACAAGTATTTATCATACTAAACTATTTGAATTTGAGGATTAATATAATCAACAACAATAATAATATCATATTTCATATTATAGTAACCTTGTTATTGTTATAATTAGTGCCTTTAAACAATTCATCCAAAAGAACGTTTTTGTTTACATAATATATGTATGTGTACTATGTATAAATACACACAAATGCATGTTTATTTTTCACAAAATGTTATGTTTATATATCAAATTCACATTAATACATTTTCATAATATGTAGGCTACAATATGTGTATATGTTTCAATTAATATGCACACACACAAAAATGTATTTTGCATGCAACTAATCATTTGATAGCACTATAATAATAATAACAATAATTTAAATATTCTCAAGTAAATTATAAAACAAAAATCAATATCTTATACATAATAATTTGACTATTTTAATTATAGGGTGAAATATGAACTGTGAAAAGCAACTTGATATCTGCTCTTGGTCTTTTTTTTTTTTATTTGTTTACAATGTTTTTCCATCAGCCAGTTTTCTCTGACAGGCTCAGTCTTTGGGATCATATGTGAGAATGATTTTTGCGGGCAGCCTGGCTCTGATTGGCTCGCAGAGCCTGAGTGATACAGTACTCACTGTCCGGAGACACATCGGTCAGACGAATGTCACACTCCACCAGACTGCTGTTGTGGGTCATCCCTTCCTCCAGGACCTTACCGCCGTCCTGCAGGAGACACACAGAAGTGACTGCTCGCACGCCACACAAATCATAAGAATAACTGTGTGTGAAGTTCATTAAAGAAGTCCTTGAGGCTATTTATTTAATTCAGGGCTTCTTATTTTAAACCATAGTCAACATGAAATGGCATTTGCGACCCATTTTACTTCTGTAATGTGACATGTTTCCAGTAAATCATATAAAGTGAACAAATGAGAGGGCTTGATTTATCTATTATGAATAAATGTGAGAAGTGGTACATGGAAATTTCACCACAACAAATATAAAACAGCGAAGAACTATGCCAATGAAAAGAACAGTGCCTACAGCAGTGCCTAGCAAGTTTGAGATCAGTACGATTTTTTTTTTATGTTTTTAAAAGAAGGCTGTATTTTTTTTTTTTTTTAAATGACAGAGGATTTGCTAGAGCATGTTGATGCATCCCACGGACGTTGTGAATGAGATTGTGGTGTATAAGAAGGGACAAAAATGAACAATCACATTGTATGATTTTTTAACTATTTATTTGGGAATTACTGTGTCAAATAAGTATTCAATTAGTATTTGTCACAGAAGCCTTTGTTAACAATTCCAGAGGTCAAACGCTTCCTGTAGTTCTTCATCAGGTTTGCACACACACTTCTCCATACAGATCTTCTCGTGATCTGTCAGGTTTCGGGGCTGTCGCTGAGTTTCAGCTCCCTCCAAAGATTTCAATTGGATTTAGGTCTGGAGACAGAACCTTGATATGCTTGTTACGGATTCACTCGTTGGTTTTCCTGGCTGTGTGCTTTGGGTCATTGTCATGTTGGAAGACCCTGCCACGACCCATCTTTAATGGTTTGACTGAGGGAAGGAGGTTTGTCCCCAATATGTCTCAATACATGGCCCTGTTCATCCTCTCCTTAATACAGTGCAGTCGTCCTGTCCCCTGTGCAGAAAAACACCCCCAGAGCATGATGCTTCACTGTAGGTATGGTATTATTGGGGTGATACTCATCATTCTTCTTCCTCCAAACACGGCGAATGGAGTTCAGACCAAAAAGTTGTACTTTGGTCTCATCTGACCACAGGACTTTCTCCCATAACTCCTCTGGATCATCCAGATGGTCTCTGGCAAGTGTATCAGTGTATTACTGATAGTAACCTTGGAAACGATGGTCCCAGCTCTCTTCACGGTATTGATCAGCTCCTCCCGTGTAGTTCTGGGCTGGTTCTTCACCATTCTTCGCATCATTGATACCCCACGAGGAGAGATCTTCCGTCGGGCCCCAGTCCAAGGGACATTGACAGTCATCATTAGCCTCTTCCATTTTCTGACAATTGCTCCAACGGTTGTTCTTTATTCACCAAGCTGCTTGGCAATTGCCCCGTATCCCTTTCAAGCTTTGTGAAGGTCTACAATTGCATCTCTTGTGTCTTTTGACAGCTCTTTGGTTTTGCCAAAAGTGTAACGTTTTTGATCGATTAATACCATCTTTAAATAGAATAACATTATTCAGTGTCAGCTGAATCTCTCTCTCATTGCAATGTACTTCAAGGTGGAAGTACTCAGATGACAAAGCATATTACATTCTGCAGCTCGACTGCACTGAGACTCTTTGGTTCAGCGTGCAGACTAATGTTTCTGGTGAGGAGCATCAGAGCTCTTTCCTGAATGATAGGTGATTGTTTGAAATATGATTTGCCTTGATATGGAAATGGGAGGAGCAGGTAAATGCAGGAACCATTTGGACCATCCGTCCCAGGAGAGAAGTAATCCCCATCTCACATGTCTGTTAGAGCACATCTATCCGGCAGATATTAATTATTCAACATCAACCACAGGGCTGCATCATTTCATATTCATCTCTTTACACACAATTAAATGCCTTAAAAAGTGTTTTGTTTCTCAGCAATAACAGATTAAACAGGAATAGTAAAAATAAAGCCAGATTGCAATATGATGCTAGGGTGTTGTTGGTGGTTGCTGATGCAGTTGCTGAAGTGTTCTGTGATTTATTCCCACTAATTTAAACATCTAAAGTCTGAAAATTACAGGTCTTAAAGAAAACAGGATTTAATATCTTTTACCTGAGATTAAAAAATAACATCCAAAACTAAGTCCTAGTTTATGCTAATTAAATGAATTAAATATATATATATATATATATATATAGGTACATACAGTACTGTGCAAAAGTCTTAGGCCACTAGCATTTTCACCAACAATAAAAAATGGTTTAAGTGGGTTATTTCTATCTTTTGCGGTAATGTGTGTCGGTTGGAAATATCAGTTTACATTTCCAAACATTATTTTGTCATTAATTGTAATAATGCAGTGAGATTATTGTCTGACAACAGCAAGTGCTCCACACAGAGATCTGATCTGATCATCATCCAGTCTGTCTGGAATCACATGAAGTAACAGAACAAACTGAGACAGACGCAATCCAGAAGAACTGTGGCAACGTCTCCAAGATGAACTAAAAAACCTACCTGGAAAGCTACCTGGGCAAGTGTAGCTCGGAACAGAAGCTGTTTTACCAAAAGCTGTAATACCAAATATTTATTTGATTAAGTTATTAGGTGTTAACTCATAAATTAAATCTATTTATGGCATTATTTTTGAAAGCATCCCCATTTTACATAATTTTTACACGAGTGTCTAAAAGATGATGCTGTAGATGATGACGCTTTTGAAGATGTAAACTGATATTTCTACTTGACACACTACCACAAAAGACAGAAATAACTGACATTTTTTTGTTACTAAATACTAGTGTATTAAGATTTTGCATAGTACTGTATATTATTTAGATATAGACATATAGACAGATAGATAGATAATGTGTTTGAAACTAAATATTCTGAGGTTTACTCACAACTCCCAGTCTGTTGTTGGACAGGTTTAGGTTCTTGAGGGTACAGTTCTCCACCAGGGCCTGAGACAGTGCCACGGCCGTGGGTTCGCTCATGTTATTTCCCCCCAGATGAAGGTCCACCAACGTCATGTTCTTCACCTGAGCCTGAGCCAGAGCTTGACCTCCTTCGTCCCCGATGCGGTTGAGCCTCAAATTGAGGGACACCAGGGTGGTGTTTCTGGACAGAGCATGAGCCAGCGCCTGGGCTCCTGGACCTCTGATCTGGTTGTTGCAGATGATCAGCCTCTTCAGCTGACTGCGGGTCAGGAGTTTTCCGATGGCTCGGGCTCCACGGTCGCTGATGTGATTATGTGAGAAGTCGATCTCCTGTAGGGACGGGTGATCCAGCAGTTGACTCACAAGCAGACAACACTTCTCATCGTCTACCTTACTGCGTTGTATCCTGAAGACCTGGTGCAAAAAGTGGGACTTTAACAACTGATCTAAATAAGTTAAATCAATTCAACTACTGAATTGAAATAAAACTGAGAATAAAATAATAAAACATTAAAAAAGCACACCCTGCACGCCACCAATCTTTGGAAAACGTATCAAAAAAGTTCTTTAACAATGCCTTGAAGGTCATGAGACCGAAACATTGTGTGGAATTTACTTTGTTTTTCAGTTTTGACATTATTGGTCTTTTTCTGCTATGCATTTATCTGTCATGAGGTGTGAGGGGAGTGACTGGTAAAATAAAGGGAACGCTTAAAGAGCACAATGCAACTCCAAGTCAATCACACTTCTGTGAAATCAAACTGTCCACTTAGGAAGCAACACTGATTGTTGATCAACTTGTGGAAATTATAGACAATTAGCAAGACACCCCCAATAAAGGAGTTCTTCTGCAGGTGGTGACCACAGACCACTTCTCAGTTCCTATGCTTTCTGGTTGATGTTTTGTTCACTTTTGAAAGCTGGCGGTGCTTTCACTCTAGTGGTTGCCTGAGACTGAGTCTACAACCCACACAAGTGGTTCAGGTAGTGCAGCTCATCCAGGATGGCACATCAATGCGAGCTGTGGCAAGAAAGTTTGCTGTGTCTGTCAGCGTAGTGTCCAGAGCATGGAGGAGCTACCAGGAGACCGGTCAGTACATCAGGAGACGTGGAGGACCCCTTGTGAGACCATATGCTGGTGCAGTTGGCCTTGGATTCCTCCTAATGCAAAACAATGCTAGACCTCATGTGGGTGGTGTGTTAGCAGTTCCTGCAAGACAAAGACATCGATGCTATGGACTGGCCCACCAGTTCCTTAGACCTGAATCCAATTGAGCACATCTGGGACATCATGTCTCGTTTCATCCACAAACACCATGTTGCACCACAGACTGTCCAGGAGTTGGCGGATGCTTTAGTCCAGGTCTGGGAGGAGATCCCTCTGGAGACCATCTGCCACCTCATCATGAGCATGCCCAGGCATTGTAGGGAGGTCATATAGGCACGTGGAGGCCACACTCACTACTGAGCATTTTGACTTGTTTTAAGGACATTAAATTAAAGTTGGATCAGCCTGTAGTGTGTTTTTCCACTTCAATTTTGATTGAGACTGCATAACCACAATATGAACTATAATTTTAACATTAAGTACTATTAATGTAATATTTAAAATTACATTTTGTGTCTTGAGAAAAAAATAGTTTGGCATTATCTGTCATAATCACTACATAAGGACATTGTACTTGTTTTTTTTATGCAAGTATATATAGTTAAGGTCATATAATATTAAGTGTGACCTCAAGTTTAGGAAACGTCTCAAAATATTAAAACTAATTTTAAAAAAGGATCACAAAAAAAGATTACACCTTGCAGAAATACTTTTGACCTTGCAAAACATGTTTAAAATGTTTTAAAAATAAATAATTAAGTTGATGATGTGAAAGTTTTTTTGTTTTATTTCTATCATTTTGCATCATTATCTCAAGCGTTAGCTCAGCATTCTGGAAAGCTAATGCTGCTTGTGTTCCCATTCTGTGAAGTTGTCATGTGACATGTCTTTTCTAACTGTATACATAGCATGTGGCATTACAAGGTACGTGTGGCTGACCTGAGCAGATTAACACATGCATCTCCAACTCTTTTGATTGCAGTGTAGGGGCAGAAATGCCCATCTGACTTTATATCAGGTGGGTTTATCCGTCTACTCAGGCATTTGTATTTATCCTGACACTGTCTACATGGATTAAAGCCCAACAGAGCAGGGCACACTGTGTCCCAGCATGCAATGCATAATATGCAAGACAAAACGTAGATAAATTAAACCGCAAAAGAACATCTACAGCAGCCCAAATTGTATCTAAACAGCTAAGCCACTCTTAAAAATTTATGAAATGTGACCCTGGACCACAAAATCAGTCTTAAGTGGCAGGGGTATATTTGTAGCAATAGCCAAAAATACTGTGTATGGGTCAAATTTATTGATTTTTCTTTTTTGCCAAAAAGCCTTAGGATAGTAAGTAAAGTCATGTTCCATGAAAGTATTTAGTCAATTTCTTACCGAAAATATATTTCAGTCAGGAACTCTTAAGTCAAAATACAATCCCAGACAATTTAAATGGTATATTTTTTATTAGCATAATATGATAACATTTGGCGGTATGGCTCTGTTCAATGTTCCCTGTCCATTTCATGACCTCCATGAAAACCAAGACAGGGAATAAGCAGCCATTTCAGAGGCACCCATTTATTTTAAGAATAGTAGAGTAGCATAAACCCCCAGAACAGAGAAAGCAACAATGACAATAGAATGACATTGTTTTAAGTTGCACCCACGAGCAGGAGGAGATGGGGAAGGGGGTGGGTTGTTAGCAGCATACAGAGGAAGCAGCAAAGCAAGCAGATTAAAGCAGTGTTTAAATAGGGCACACTGATGTGATTTGCCTATAGTGAGCCTGGGTGTGTGATCAGCTGATAGGGTCCGGATTTAAATTCCCCAGTCAGGCAGAGACCTGCCTGAACTAACGCTGGAAGCTTGAAAACTTAATTTTTGATTAGTAATATGCATTGATAAGATCTTCATTTGGACAACTTTAAAGGTGATTTTCTCAGCATTTTGATTTTTCTGTACAAATCATACATCAATGGGAAGCTTATTTATTCAGCTTTCAGATCATGTATAAATCTTAATTTCAGAAAATTAACACTTATGACTGGTTTTGTTGTCTAGAGTCACACATGAAGTAGACATTTCCCTAAATGTTAGAATGTATATATATATTCTATATATATATATATATATATAGAAATGTCTACTTCATTATTTTACAAACATTAACCTCTGGATAAACTCAAACAAGTAAACAGTTAGACACAAACATTTTCAACATGCAACACTTATGAATCATTATGGGAATCTACTGAGCACCCAGATATTGAGGTTAAAAGTGAATCCCATTAGTGTTGAGCTTATAAGTAGTCACAGGAAATGACCTAAGATGGTCAACAAGTGGAATTTAGAGATGTGTATCAATGTTTTAATACAAAGAAGCATAATCCGTGGCACATGCCATGTGTAAAACTGATACCACATGGTGGACATACTGTATATATACTGTGATTCATTCATTCATTCAGTCTTTAAAATTGCAAAACTTTTTACTGTTGAGAAATCTGGAGGAGTTTTTTCTGGTCAGGCGCTTGATAATTTAAAAATTCCCTGGTCACTGACATGATTCTCTCCAGGAGTCAGAATGAAAATATTTGGTTTATGCTGTACATAGACTAATTAATCAGAGCTGATATTTCACAACTTGACGTTTTCAAATAGCTTCTTTCCTTATATAAAAGGGAAAAGTTGTGTTAATCTGCAAACAAAAAAGCGAATTCATTATTACATTTTAGAAACGTTAAACTCCATGTATATCATCTACATTTTCAATGGTCAGTTTAGTAGAAAAAAAAAAAAGTTATTGCGTATTCTCAAGGCCAATAAAATAGCCAGGAATGTATCTCTTCTAAAGAATAAGATAATCTATTACACAAGATGAGTTTACTTGTTTCACAAACAAAACAGGTGAAGTCCCATCTGAAGCATATCATCATAAAAGGCCTGTCTGAACATTCAGGAGAGCTCTGACTCAAGCAAATTCTTAAATAAAGAGAGGCCTTTTCCGGAAAAGCCATGGAAATACAGCTGTGACACATTATAAATAGTGAGTAATTAAAAGAGTGCTTTGTGTGCACGTATGGAAACAAACTGAACAAAAGAAACAAGGTTCAAGAAAGAAGGAATACTGTAGTGACATATTTAAGCAGCGTGCTGATTTCTCAAAAATAGGCAAAAAATGACTATGTTTATAGTGTTTACAGATATTCATTGAAACACTTCCTGTAATCTTCAAGGCAAATCTGTGAACCCACCTGCGAGAGAGGATTTTGGTTTATTCCCAAAGCATAAGTGGATCACCCGCTTTTTTTATATATATATATATATATATATATATATAAATATATATATTATTGAGGTTGACGTTTGTGCACACATTTTGACCCAGCTTTTAAAAAATACAAAAGACCATAGTTGAGTTATTTAGGCCACAATAAAAAACCCGGCATTAATTGTATTAATCCAAAGCCATCCTAATTACTAGGATTACCATGTACCCCCTTCAGGATATGTACTTCTGTGTCCTGACAATAAGAGCACCTGACTCATAGCCAAATCATCTCACAAGACCTCAGAGACTAACTCATTTATGCCCTACTCATTAACCAGCACTGCTTACACAAACAGAGCTGTAATGACACAGAGAGAATGTGATCTAAGTCTGTTCCAGTCTGTCATTTGCCCTAATAGTATTAATAAATAATACGTTTATTCAGATGCAAGTGAAGGGAGGTGAGAGCTGGTTGGTTTAATTAGTGCCTGAGGGAAGCTTTCCCTACAGAGAGCGTAATATTCCCCTGCCGGAGATAAAACTGTCAAAACTGAGTATCATATTACCAAACTAAATGCTGCAAATAAGGCAGCCTTAATACCCAACAAAGATAAGATATAGATTATTGTAAATTTAGAAGATATGTGTGGCATGTGTCATCCTTATGCTGCAAATTCAATCACTATTTGTTATTTGGTACAACATTCATGCAACTTTTTCATTAAAAAATGTGTAATTAATCACACATATTTCAATAGATGACATACAAGTTAATCAAAATGAAGTATATTTTAGTTCACCATAAATGCTTGCCAGTACATTTTGCCCTTTAACCATATTTCAAATACAATAGAAATAATTATGAAACTTAAGTAGGTAAAAAAACGCTCAAAACATCTACTCATATCTTTTGATATTTAAACTACATGAAATGGTCATTTAATTACAATTAACATGCAAATAAGTGCCTGAAAACAATGCATTCAGTTCAAGTCTGTAATCAAAATTAAAAGTGTGCCAAAGTGTACTTTTTTTCCTATATGAAGTGAGCACAATCTCATTGCTTAGATTATGTACAAAATGAATCAGTCACTATTTAAACTAAGTGATGAACATCTAAACCCACGAAAACAGTGTGTGTGTGTGTTTGTTTGTGTTCGTTAAGGTAACACAGTAGGTATGTGCGTTTGCTTACTCAGCTCAGCGGGATAATGACTGCATTACTGCCTAACAGCATTAGGCTTGGTTTTCAAAAGAATGCCTTTAAAAGCCAGAGACTTGCTCTTCTCACACATGGGGTCGTCTACCCTTCGGAACACACTTTACGGGAAAGTGGAAGCAATCCGAAAAGCTATTTTAAATGACAGCATCTGCCTTCCTCTTTAAGTATATGCATTGTCTTTGAATTCTCCCACATTCTGTGGAGTGTATCTCTTTATGGTGTTCAGCAGATGGTGTCAAACAATGGCTGTGCCTATGTGGTGTATGTGTCAACACCATTGGATCAGCCCCTGTTTATTTGGCGGTCTGGATGAGCGGTAAACATTCACAATCATGCAGCACAAGTGAAAATTGGTGACAAGTCACATCACCAGCCCACCTGCTCCCATTAAAGCAGCGGCAGAAGGATATACGCATGTACCTAGTGCTGACAAATACTGTTATAAATGATACGTTTCTATTTATATAGCACTGAGTAAATGCTGCATTTGGATGTTTGTAATCTATTGATAACATACTAACACCGCACATACAGCATAAACTAGCATAAGAGTAATACATTTGAGATAGATTAAACAGAACATAAATGTGGGATTGCAAACTATAGGAAGTGTAGACTCACTTCCAGCAGGCTCTCATTAGAGGGCGAAAAAGAGCACATGAACGACTGCAACATCAGTCTTCTATCCTGTGGCGCCTCTGAGTGTCTGAGGAGACCAGTGAAGGTCTGTTTATAAGACATTTACTATATGCAACCAAAAGTGAACATCCAAGGTTATTTATTTTTTAAAAAGCTGAATATGGAAAAGCTTAGTCCTGAGTTGCCTTTATTGAAAAAACAAAAAAACAAAAAAAAAACACTGGTTATTAACCTATTTAACCTAATAGGCCCTCTTTTATCAAACACAACTGCCATTAATATGACAATTAAACTTGATTCCAAACTTGATATGATAAAATAATAATAGTTATTTTTGTGATTTTAGGTGGTTGAAGAGTCTCATTTGAGTTATTTTGGAGTTATTGATCATAATCATCTTAATTATTTAAGAGTTATGCCCCTTTAGAAGTTTGCTGAGGCCTCCAGTGGGCCGAAACTAACCTGACTCGGACCTGAAGTTAACTTGAAAACATGCATGAGTAAATTTAAATACAATTTAAATGCAAAAACAGGACTAAACCAGCCTAAACTGTTAGTGTCAGACCCAGTCTGGTCAGGCTGCTCTGTTTTTTGCACAACAGAAAAACTTTATGATTTTTAGAAAAGGGCAACCACAGATATTGGGCTACATTAATTTACAATATTCATTATAATGAACAAATCAAGTTTTGTTTACTTTGTGTTCACTTGTGGTTCTTGCTCGTCCATCTGTTTAGCCATTTAATTTGTATTTATTTATTTTTATTAAATAATAAATGTATTTATTCACTGAATCGCCGATCTGTTCAGGCGGACTTTAGGACCCAGATAATGGCTAAACAGAACACAATCACATGACCGTCATGTTCAAAGAGAAGAAACGCTGCAAATCTATTGAACAGAGAAAGTGGACCGCTTTATGCAAAATGACATAACAGAAAAGTGTGAGCAGCTGTGATATTATTTCCTGACACTTTACAGTCACGCACTTTTATCATAATGTCAAACGGAAGAGTGCTGCTGCGTCTTACCCGTTTGTTTTAGAGATGAAGTCACAAAGTGCTTTCGTTTTATTAAGTCTGTGCTTGTTGCCAATCATTTTTGTGTTGGTAAGTACCTGATTCAAAGTACACGACTTTTTACCTTTACACATTGTGATTCATTAGTTCATATGTTTTTACCAACCTGTCATTTGGATTTGGCCTTGGGTTCCCATGGTCATAGAAACATTGAAATATTAGGGAAATTGTAAAAATTGTTATTTATAAAGTATATAGTAAACTTGGATTTTATTCATTTAGTTATTTTTTTGTTATATGCTCATTACAGTCTCTATCAATCATACTGAGAACAGTTTGATAAAATAGTTTGTAGATTCTTATGCTTGTAACTACATAACATTTCTGTTTTAAGGCAGATTCACGCTCATTTTCCATCGACTACAAGAGCAACTGCTTCCAGAAAGATGGAAAGCCATTTCAGTATATCTCAGGAAGCATCCACTACTCCCGCATTCCTCGGGAATATTGGAAGGACAGGCTACTCAAGATGTACATGACTGGACTCAATGCTATTCAGGTGTACGTGGAACCGTACATTGGCACAGTGCAAACATTTGATGTCGTGCATCTTGCCAAAAAATATTTTGTTTGCTTTGGTGCAGGTATGTGCCATGGAACTTCCACGAGACCGTGCAGGGCGTGTTCAACTTTGCAGGAGACCGAGATCTTGAGTACTTCTTGAACCTGGCCAATCAGACAGGGCTCTTAGTCATCCTGCGGCCAGGGCCGTACATCTGTGCAGAATGGGAAATGGTGACAGTTACTTCCTCATGTTGCTAAATTGGAATGTTTTAGAAATGTGATATTTTACAATCGGCCAGTGGGTGTTGTGTATTGCTGCATGTTAGGATGAGAAATTGACTTTTCAGTGTTTTAAAAGAAGAAAAAAATTATACTTAATCTTGTGATCACCCTATATGACTCTCTTTCTTCCATAGGACACCAAATAAGTTCATGCTGCTTATATCAACACCATCAAAATCTGTGGTGACTTCAAAAGTAGCATAGCTTATATGACTCCTTAAGTCATACAATAGATTTGTGTTAGGAAAGACTTACAGTAAAGTGAATAAATTAGGAAAAAGACTGTAAGACATAAACTATACAAGTATTAAGAACCAGGCATCATATTCTTAATGACTGAGGATCACTTTGATATCGTTCTGAACACAGAAACTCATGCCGAAATGAAACCAATATGTTTTCTGAAAACCATCTCAAAATTTCCAGTGTTTAATGTCCTCTGACTGGATGAATTCATAGTCCAAAGCTTTCAATCTTTTTGCAACAAGTGTCAATTCCTCTAGACTGTAAATTGGGGCAAAGGTCGGTGCTAAAGTTGTGTAGTGTATTCTAGCCTTGAACTGCCCCTAGTATGGGTAATCAAAAAAAATCTTATTTTGGGAGACATGCAAGTAAAGGCAAAAAACACTTTTATTGTCTTACAATATGCATTTATTTTTTACCTTACTTGCTCAATGCCTCCCAAATGATTCCCTCAATGATTCCTCCTTTGTGTGATGCTAATCTGCGATGATCGGTTCAATTGGTCTCCTGCCTGTAGTGCCTGATAAAGCCGACTGCGTGTGTGCTGCTTTGTGTACAGCGTTAACGGGGAAAAGCTATTTTTACCGCTCCAAAATCAGCACCTAGTGGCAAAGGATGAATTAGCATTTTCATTCAGACCAATGTAAAAAGGCTAAATATGTTGAAATGGCTTGGGATTTGCTTTAAAAATGACTTGTTGATGATTTAGAGTCAACTCTTTCTTTAGACAGAAAATACATTTATACACTGTGCACTTTTAGATTGAAAACTTTGCAGGATGTTTTCATTCGCCTATAGCTGTAACGCAATGCATGAAATGTCATTTTCAGAAATCCATAATAGGGGCACTTTAAGAAAACTGTGGCCGTAGTGCATAAATCATGCTTTTTGGTCATTTTTTGGCCTTAACAGACCCTGGTCACCATTTACTTTTTTCAGTATATGGAAAAGAACAGCATGTGTATTCCATTAAATGAAGAAAGAAAGAAATGAAAACCATGCTGGTTTTGAAAACACATACACGAGTAAACAATTCATTTATTTTATTTTTATGTCATTTTGATTGAGTATTCGATTCATGATGCTATTAAGAATTAGCTGTGAACACAACACAAAAGACAGCCTTGTAATTGGTATTTTGAGAATAAATTGTGGGTTCTTATCTGTCCAATAGGGAGGTTTGCCTGCCTGGTTGCTACAAAAGCCAAACATTATCCTTCGTTCAGCTGACACAGGTATATGTTACGTCTGCACGAGACATGACTTCACATAGGCCACATCTGTCTTTAATGGTAGTGTTTTTCTGTTTCAGAGTATTTAAAGCCAGCAAGTGACTGGTTGGCTGTGCTGCTTACCAAGATGAGGCCGTGGCTTTATGAGAATGGAGGAAATATTATCAGTGTACAGGTACAATACACTCAAAGTTCACTGGGGTGGTACCTGTATAAAAGTATGCCTTTTGAAAAGGTACCACCCCAGTGACAGCCTTTGTGCATTTATTTCTGAGTGTAGAGCTAACATTTAGTAAGTAAGTACCAGACACATCTGTCTAATGCATACAGTGTTTCAGTCCCCCAACTTGAACCCCATGTGACATAATGTTGACAGCTGGGATAGAACCTACAATTGGTTTGCTACTAGCTGAGATATATAACCACTATGCTGCACCACCCAGACAAAATGTTAAAATAATATTTACTGAGTATGCAATAATAACTAGGAACGTATAACAGTGCCCATATTTTGTAGGACTGAGACCCTATACATAGTAATTATGTTTGGTTTAGATATGTAAACAATGCTTTACAGTGTGAATATTTTGTGCTTTTTTTTTCTCTCATCAGGTGGAGAACGAATATGGCAGCTACTTCGCCTGTGATTACAACTACATGCGGCATCTTTACGCTCTGTTCCGCTTGTTCCTGGGGGAAGATGTCATTCTCTTTACTACAGATGGGAATACGGATAAAGAGATGATCTGTGGCACACTTGAGGGCTTGTACTCCACTATAGACTTTGGCACAGGTAAGGTCAACTGAGGTCACCTGTGCTTTTTAAGAATTTTAACTAGATTTTTAGTCCACGTATGCACATCCAGTGTTCAGAATTTTATTATTTCCCCTTCAGACACCAACATCACTGCAGCCTTCATTCGGCAAAGAAGGTTTGAGCCTAAAGGGCCACTGGTAAGTAAGATGTTTAAGAGAGCATTCATGTTGTGATTGTCAAGCTCTGGGATTTGGCAGTAATTGATGTGTCATGATTTCAGGTGAATTCTGAGTTCTATACAGGCTGGTTGGATCACTGGGGAGATAAGCATGCTTCTGTGGATACTGTCAAAGTGAGCAACATGCTAGGACAGATGTTGTCCATGGGTGCCAATGTGAACATGTAAGTTCATTAGATGTTATCAATTAAAAATAACTAGTTAGATACAACTTACATAAAATGAGTTTTCTTCTAATTACAGGTATATGTTTGAGGGAGGAACAAACTTTGGTTACTGGAATGGTAAATCTGCTATCTCAGTAGACTTTTTTTTATTCCCATATCCTTGATAAGATGTGCTAATGCAGTCATTTTCTTATGTGAATGTCATAGGAGCGGATCACGATACCAGGTTTCGCTCTGTGGTGACCAGTTATGATTACGATGCACCTTTATCAGAGGCAGGAGACCCCACTGAGAAACTGTTTGCCATCAGAGATGTCATTAAAAATGTAAGAACATACATACATTAACTCTTATTGCACATGTATGACAATTTTTAATTTATGTTTGTATTGCTGGATGTATATTAGTGTTCAGGTTTTTTTAAGGGCTCATATACTTGATCTGTAAAAACTGTGACTTTGTGAAAAAATATTATAATTTAAAATATCGATTTTCTATTTGAATATATTTTGTATATGTATTTTTTTCCTATGCAAAGCTACATTTTCAGTATCGTTACTCCAGTCTTCAGTGTCACGTTATCCTTTGGAAATTATACTAATTATAATTAGTATAAATCCATAACTTTGGTGCTCAAGAAACATTTCGTCTTATTATTATCAATGTTAAAAACATGTCCTGCCATGGAAATCATTTTTCTGAATAGAAAGGTCAAAGAACAAATTTTTTGTAACATTTTAAACGTCATTAATTTAACTTCTGATTAATTTAATACATTCTTTCTCAATAAAACTATTAATTTCTTCTTAAACAAGTCCTATTTAAATCTCTTAATAGTGGTGTATTACTTGGTGACAGTAAAAAGGACCCTTGGGTGTTATGTATATAATCCTGCTTATTACACGGCTACTTGCCACATAAGAAAAAAAACTGAACATGAATATGAATTTGAAACATTTTATTGGCATAT
>JAUCMU010000043.1:19650834-19679493 GCA_032275025.1 Enteromius treurensis
GATGAGATCATAGACAGCGGCAGCTTTAACAGACTGCATTCAGACTAATGCACGGATCTCTTTCCATATATCAGATGTTTTGCTCTGCTCTGAAAGAATCTGAAACATTATTTATGCAATATATATTTCGCCCTGTTTACATGATCAAAAGGATCACTTAATATTGAGAACGAACAACGTTCATTTTATCAAGTTAAACAATATTGCAGAGAAAATCATGTATTCCGCAGCTCAAAGATCCTCTCATCTCTACAGCGGGGACTACAGGAGGAAGCAATATAGAAGCACAGAAATAATGATTTAGACACATATCGTCACCTCATGCACCTGCAGCGCTTCTGTGTAGGAGAAGAACACAATGAAACCATACAAGCCTGTATAAAAGGAATATTAAAAGACTCTTTTTCATCCCTGCGCACGGATCTAATTTACTGTTACACATGTCTTTTCAGTATCTTATTATTGTTTATTACGTGAATAATCACTAATATTTGACCGCTACACGATTTTACTGATTTACACGTGAGAGTTGGCTTTTACGGAGGAGTGAAACACAAATATAAAGAGGGCATAAAGTATTTCGATTAACAGCGCAGCCCTAAAATAATATCTTTCAGCAAACTCTTTGATGAAGAGTTCACACTGAAAGCCGCGAGCACCACCCGCTGGTTAAGACGTCTAACAGCAGAGGGCTTCTAGGATCAGTAATCTACTGCTCTTCCTGTAGTTCCCGGATGTGCGCTCTGTTGTATTTGACCCACTGAATTTTAGGAGGCGAATTTGTAAAGTGAAATAAAACTAACCGAAAGTTGCCTGGCGAATATTATTGCTGGAATTATTAAACAAACTGAATATTTGGAAAATGAACTTTGTGAGGTGAATATTGATTACTGAATTTTAACAATGAAAATGTTTGTGAAATGTTTCCATTTGAAATATTCAACGTAAATATACAACCATGTTAAAATACAGCGCATAAAAATGCAATGCATGAAAATACAGCACTGTTCATTGCAATGTGTTTTTTTTCTATTTGTGGAATTTAACAGGCTTTTTATTTCAAATACTTTAGGCAGGATTTTTGTTTCAAAATTCTGCTAAAACATTATCCTTTTTTTCTTTTAAAGAGAAATGTCTGGGGGGAAAAAAATAAACTAGAGATGTCTCTCATTGACCATTTTCAGACAGTTGAATATTACCCACTTTCAGCGGTCGAAAACCAGGTGTTGGTCACTTTGTATATTTAATACTTACTGTATTTAAAACAGAATGTCTAAAGAATAAGTAAAAGTTGATAAGTTAAAACTAGAAATGCATCTTGATTTCTTGCTAACTACTAATCATTTCATCACAATGTCTCCATCCAGTTAGACACATCAACCATAACTCCTTCAAAAACAGTCAGAATCCTTGGAGTGGGGATTGTCAGGTGAAATTGATGTGTGCCTATAAAACCACTGACTCTGCAGCTCTTTACCTAAATTCAGCATAGACCCACGTCCCCACTAGACGCCTGCATTCTCTGCAAGTGAACATAGCTTTATTGTGCCATCCCAAAGAGGCACAAAATCACTTTCAAAGACTTTTAGCACTTGCCTATTATTGCCCTTTTTTTAAACTTACTTGCTTTTTTTCTCCCTCATTTGCAACTCGCTTTGGATAAAAGCATCTGCTAACTGACTAAGTGATGATTAATAATGTCTGTTTTGGAGCCTGTCAGACAGACAGAACGACAGAAAACAGAAATGCATAGATGGAAAGACAGAGGGAAAGCTTAGTAGACAGATACTACACCTTATTGTCCGTCACGGTCCACTCTCCATCATCATTTTTCTTGAACAAACAGTGAATTCTGGATATCATCAGTGGACAGCTGGTGGACAGAATCTGATGGGTCACATTTAGACCACGACCAACAGACACCTGAATAAAAAAAGAGAGGGAGAAGAGCAATACGGAGTCATGTATTTAGATCATGAAAGCAATCAAATACAAATGTGTACATATTTGAAGCCATTAACCCATGATAAACACCTTTGCCTCTTAAACTGTAAATAAAAACTCAGCATTAGTTAAGGTCGCAGATGAAAACTAGCTTGAACGGCTAAATCTGGCACATTTAAACTTGATAAACTTGCGTGCTTATACTAATTAATGTTCATTTTCCCTTTCAAATATAAAAAAGGAAGGAAAAAACAAGAATAGAACACAGAAATGCACGGAAAATCCCAATATAAAGTGTTGCTTTGACTCCAACATTAATGCAGCAGGTCAATGCTGTTTTGATTTGTAACCGTCTCAATTAACAGTTAAACAACCCCACATTTTGCCTCAGAAAGCTGCATGTCCAACTGAGTCTCTGAATATAATAAACACAAATAAATAGGTAAGGTTTATTTAGCTAATGTGCACCTCAGAGCCCTCGAACAGATGCAGCCAGTCACGGTCCTTTCCCACACGCTGTAAACACCAGATTCGGTCTTTTTCAGAACCCTCTTCCTCGGTGTTTAAGGAAGGAGGCTCTTCAGTCTTTTCCATCATTCCTGCGCCATTAATTAGCGTGAAGTTATATTGTTTTTATTGTGTCTTGTCCGCCACATACCGCCATGAAGCTTCACAAGAGTTTCCACAAGAACGCAACGCTTCCACTCTACTCTCCCGCGAGCCTCACGTGACGCCCAGCGGATTCTCTGATTGGCTGCGGGGGCTTGGAATCGAAGATAATTGGCTGAGCGCACTCACTGAAGGCTCTTGATTCTGACAGTGGGTGCTTCTCCGCCAGAGGGCAGTTGGAGGCTCAAAGAAGCGAATTCTTCGTTGAGCAACATTTAAATGCAATAACGATTACACTTAACGAAAACACTTCTTAACTAAAAACAGTATGTTTTAAAAGTTGCACATTTTAAAAGTTAGTGCCTGCCTTAAAAGTGTAAACCAGTGCAACAATTTTAATAAAACTGTTTTTAAAACCCTCATCTGATTGAACATCCAACGCATGTGATTGTGTCATCCTTTTCAACGCTGAGAAAAGTAACACGTATCACGTGATAACCCATTCGCGCCGTATTCATTCAAATTCAAATAAATATCATTTAATCGTAAAATCAGTAATAGTTATTTAATTGAAAAATATTTTCACACACACGCATATATATATATATATATATATTAGACGTCATTGACGAATTAGCGTTACCATCGCAGTATTAATAAAAAAAAATTGCTTTACTGTATTTACTTTGTGTCTCAATTACAATTTAATATGTACCAAATATATATTTCTACTGTTGGCGTCTCCTAGTGACCGCGATACGCGACATTCACTAGATTTTTCAATATATACAATAATTTTTGACCCTCATATACTATCATCACTTCCTTACGGTTATTATCTCGATGCAAATATAAAGTAAAATCCTCCCACACTCAAAGTAAGTGTCCCTCTTTAAACCTCTCTTTAAGTAAACAAATTAAAGGTTATCTTATCTGGACAGCGCTTACAGTTAGACAAACAGTAGCAGTCTGCTTATTATGAAGTAAACTGTAAGTCTTTCATTTCAAATGAAAAAAATCATGGATTTGATCCACTGTCTGGAATGCCAGATGATTATAAGCTATTCACAAACACTTTCTAGAAAACATCATCTTCTGTCAGACCTGATAAAATATTGATCAAATTCATTTAAATTATTTTTCCTGCACTGCCAGTATCAAAACACAAGTCAGGTACATAATTGTTCATGTTTTTTCCTTATTAAAAAGACACACACACAATATGACATTATTCACGCAATATATTATATACAAATTAGGTTTTAAAATTACAGACACTCAAAAACGAAAAACAAAAAAATCATCAAAAGCAGTACCCCTTATTCATGAAATCAGAATTACACCGTTGTGATTCAATATATACACTCCTGAACAAGCCGACATGATCAATGCATCTTTGGCTGAAAGCTTAAACAACAAATATGGCTTTTTAAAGCTAACATTATGATTTTTTTTGGAAAACAAGCGTATCTGTTTCAATCTCTTACCCGTACAAAAGAAAAACAATCACTAGAGCAAGCAAACTCTCATGCACAAACTTGCACACATAGTATTTACCCAGAACACAATAAAAGAATGCATTTCAGATCCATTTCCACAAAAACATTTGGCAAGTCTTTTGAGCATGTCAGCTTTTCCTCCCTAAAGATATAACGGAAATAACAGAAAGGAAACCGAGAGGAAACACGCAGAGCAGGTCAACTGAAAAAAAAACCAAAAAAAAAAAAACCACGAGGTCAACCTTTGTATCTTCAAAATTCTCCAAACCAAGCACAAAGGTGAGTTTCTTTGGCTTTAAATCAAAGCTGAAAATGTAACATTTCACAACTATAATTGCAGTTCACAGTGATTATGGATAAAAGTCTGGAGCCAAACCTGTTTAACTGATCAAAAATAACAGAGTAAGTTGCATACAAAATTCTGTGCAGTTATTTCAACAATAATAACAGTGTTAGGCAACAAAGTAGCTCTGTAGATCTGATTAAACCTGGATTTGCAGGGATGGAAAGCACAAATGCAAATAGCTATATGCAAATGTCAGAATGTTTACAAGGCACATTAAACAAAATGCACACATCTTAATGCACCACCAAAACATGTCCCTATGTTTAGAAAAAAAAAAAAAAAAAAGCATATAACAACCCAAAAGAGCTTCCAAATTTAAGAAAGATCAGTAATGGAAGACTGAAGGAATGTTACATTCAAACTATTATCATTTGCAACAAACACCCTTCCGGATGTTGTTTGCTGGAAGGCTCATGATTTGTAATGAAATTATTTCAAAAGAAAAAAGGAAGAAAGAAAAGAAATTGTTAAAAAGCACATTTTTGCATCTTGAACAATTTCCCTATGTTCAAGTGTCAGTAATATTCAAAAAATAATGCAAATCTGCAAAAGCCATGGTGTCAGGAATCTCAGGAGACATACTCAGGTCCCATTTCACCACAAAATCAAATAAGAAATGTTCTTTTTGCATATTATTGCGCAGTATGCATAAAAAAATGAAGCTGGTTCATCAAGACCATTAATATCTTTAGTGGCGTGAAATTTTTAACACAATTAAGCACATTTTCGACTACAAATTCTTATTATCATAATGCCGAGAGCCAGTGATACATCATTTAAACAATGAAGTATTCATTTATCATTATATATCAGAAACCATATTGACTCATAAATTGCTTCCACATTCAAATACAAAGAAACAGCACAGTGAACAGATTGTGAAATTTTGAAGTATAAAATAGTATTTTCTTGTAAAATGTACTGCAATAATATTTGTTTTGTTACAAATTTTTGAAACAGTGTACTGGCTTTAATTCACGCTCACTAAAATTATATTATAGTAAATTTTACTATAAAACGCATTGCAAAAAATAGAACATTTTCATTGTTTGTAATTATTTGCGCCCCAAGTAATTTTTTGTGAAATGTACAAGCAATTTCCTTCGTCAAAACTGTGAAGCAATTTCTAGTAAACTTCAAATAATTACTGTCAACCGACACCAAGTCAAACCGGAAATATTCGATAAGACAGAAAAAGTATTTTCTTTGCGACATTATAATATTTTCTATTTTTTGTTTCAATGTTGGAATCATAAAAAAAAACCCTAGGTGAAAAATTCAGAAGCATTACACTGTAATGAGAATATTTCGTTTTTCGATTAAGTCGTGAGAGTTCGACCTGTGAGATTCACCGGCATGCACACCACGACAGCTCACATTTTTTCTGTTTTTGGTGCACGCAAAACCTGCTTCATTTCACCCTGATATTCTGAATGGCACTTAAACGAAAAGCGTCCAGCTCAGAGTCGAGCTGCGTAGTTGATGCACAGCGCATGGTCGCGAACGTCGCCCCATCCTCCGTTCTTCATGTGAGGCTGATGCTCGACCGGCCCGTGGTCCGTCAAGGCCAAAGTAGGAGGGAAAAGGGCCATTTGCGCCTCTTTAAGCGCCTCGTTCACCCTCTCCATAGCCATTTCTGGCTGACAATCCTCCTTCTGATGCAGGCCGCAATCTCCCGTGTGAAGAACCCGACTCCCAAGTGCCACCAGAACCTTGAGAGGTTTGGAGATGCACGTTCCAGACAGGTTCTGCAGGGTCCAGTCCCAGTTATAATCGTCGTAGGTGCAGAACGCATTATTGCATCCCATCAGTTTGTAGTAGAGCTCTCTGGAGACGCCCATTCCTATATTATGTTTTGTGGAGAGCCATCCGGCCGTCTCTGTTTTGCTGGAAAGCTCGTGGAAGCCTGATAAACCGTTATGGTTGCCTACAGCGAGGATGTCGCAATCCCCGCATTGGGCTTTCCTGAGCTCTGTCATGGATTTGAAGTATGCCTGGAAGTCTGGAAGAAGGTAGTTGTCTTCCTCGAGGAAGACGACAAACCCGTTGTACCCGTGAAGAACCCTCACTCGCTCGAACACGAAATGCAGCTTCCACCACCAGTGGTGTTTGGTTTGGGTGATGGACGCTTCCCTGTAGTGTCCGTATGAATCCGGGTGCTCTGCGTTCAAACAGCCCTTCTTTTTAGCATCCTCCTTCGATATGTCTCTCGGACAGTCTTGAGGATCCTGTCCTGGGAATTCGTTGGGATACAGCTGGATGCTGTAGGGGAAATAGATCTGGAGGACCCTGCAGAAGGCGATTCCTTTGACCATATCTGAAATCTCTTCCGAGAAATAGTCGTGACTGAATACCACAAGCGTGTTTTGTATCCCAGCGATTTTTTCCAAGGACTGTATGAGCATTTTGAGGTACGCCGGACGGTTGTGGACTTGCACGACCACCAC
This sequence comes from Enteromius treurensis, assembly GCA_032275025.1. Lineage (NCBI taxonomy): Eukaryota > Metazoa > Chordata > Actinopteri > Cypriniformes > Cyprinidae > Enteromius > Enteromius treurensis. Next base: position 19,657,680 of record JAUCMU010000043.1, read on the forward strand.
CGCCTCAGGATCTGAAGAAAACTTGTCTCCATTCTGAATGAACTGCCTGTAGTTGCTGTCGTAGACAGACTTCCTCATATTCTCAATGGTCCCGTAGTCAAATTTAACCATTATAGCAGTCTGGGAGAACTCTTTTTCGCTCTCCTCCACGCTTGTTTCACTTTTAGTCCGTCGTATGACGTAAAACAACATTATAAACACAATTACAACCACGAGGAAGGCGATAAAGTTCTTCTTCAACAACCGGAATCTCATTTTCACGGACGAAGCACCATAGAAATCAAGAGCTCTGGGTCATGCGCTGCTGTTATGCGTCTGCTCTGGACATAATCCGGGCATTTACACAGCGAGCTTTCAGGTGAAACGCGGACATCATTCTGTCAAGAGAAGTTCATGAGTGAGTCTCGTCCTTTAACAAAAGCGCGGAATAAGCACGCGACTCGAAAAGCGGCGCGTGAGATGATGATGATGATGATGATGATATTTTGTGGTAAACGTGGTTGTTTGTAAAGTGAGAGCCACTCACCCTAATAAAGTGTCATGTGCAGCAAAGTTGGAAGCAGGAAGAGAAAGTGCTGTGAGAATGAGGAGGTCTTTACTGCTGACGTGTTCTTACAGTCGACAGGAACACACGCGCACGCTCCTCCTCGCTCAAGAAAACTAGACTTACGACATACTTAGGTTATGTTTTGTGTTATTATTGTTTAATATGTCAGTAATTTCTGTTTAAATGTCATGCAGTCGTAAATAAACCATTTTAATATACTAATATAACATTTTATTTGTTATGCTATTATTAAGCCTAGATAAAAATAACAATAATAGAATAAAAAGCAAAGTAGTCTACTTTAGAATTCGATGTTATATATATATATATATATATATATATATATATATTTATATTTATTGTTTAGGCTATATATAAATACAAACACGTATGTATTTAAGAAATATAAGTTGTTTTTATATTAAATGTTCTTCATACATAATATAATAATATAAATATCTACATGTATATACATGTAAATATTTTCAAATATATACTGTATATGTGTGTTTACTTGTATTGATATATTTTAATAAAAAAGATATATATATATATATATAATATTACATTATATTTGGATTTTTCTTTTGTTAAATGTGTAAGGAACTTTAAATATTACACATAATATTGAACATAGAATTGAAATGACAAGTATAAATGCCATAAGTGCATGTGCAAAATATTCAAAATAATAAAACTTTTATATTATTTAGTACAAAATGTAAATATATTTTATACAAAGTTCATAACAAGTTTACTGAAATGTTTTGGTTTGCAGTTTACAATTTAATAATAATATAAGAAAAATATAGATATAAATAAGAATTTCACTTCAATATCATATTCTTCTGCATCATATGATATTGGAAGTTTCCCCTTTTTCAAATTCAAATTAATTGAAAAAATAGAAAAGAACATTCTGGAAAAGCCTTTAAAACATTAACATCTGGATACATTCCACTTAAATGAGGCTCACTGGACAAATGCATGTGATATATGTGTGTCTATAGGACTCTGTGTGATGTTCTGCAATCTTTACATGACAAAAGAGATTAAAATAGACATAAAAAACTAAGAAAAACCTGTTTTGTTCAGCATTTACGAAAGACTCACGAGAAACCAGCTTTGCAGCTTTTTCATTCTCACTCCAACTCGTCACATTATGACGCTTGTTCAAGGTATCCTCTGTTGTTTTCAGTTGTTTTGCTTAATGTAATTGTTTACATGCATATATAAATTTATTATAGAATTTTTTACTTTTTTTGGAGCACCGAACACCACCCCTACCCTAAACCTACCCACCTCTGAACAGTCTAAACACACACACACATGCAAATGCAGTTATTGTACAGGTATTTATTGCACAAACTAATCATAAACAAGCAGTATAAATACATTACAAACAAGTCGTGTCAATTCCAAGTCTTCTGAGGACATGCAAAGTCTTTATGTGAAGAAGAGAGTAAAACACAAGGTTTTAATCACTAAAAATTATCCCGCTCCGTTCATCTCATTCAGAAAACATACTCGAGTCCCATAGCATGACGCAATCAGTCACAAGATACTCAAGAGCCAATGGCATTTCACAACCAAAGTTGATGTTTTTACCCAATAGATCTTTTAATTCTAACAATAAATTAAAAAATATCAGCAAACTGATGCTAAGGATTTCCTATTTAAAACAACGGTGGACCCTTCACGTCGAAAAGTGACTAAAAAGGGGTACCTTGGACTTCAAAAAGGGATGCAAAAGGGTTTTGACCAAGCGTCAAAATGTGACAAGTTGGAGTGAGACTGTGTTGTGTTGTTGATTATTCAAATGACCTCTAGATGACAAAAGAAGAGCATCATGTTATATGTTAAACCCACTGCTCACGTCATTTATCTTTCATAAAAACCAGAACTACAGGTGTAACCCAATATCTCTACTCCACTTAAATGACTCTGGGTGTCACATATGATTTAATCATGTTGTTGCCTAGAAAAGAAGCAAACACCAAGCATTCATAGTGATAACAGTTAAATACTGCATGCAGTTGAATGATGGACCAAGCCTGTATATTTCACTTTGAGATTAGTTTCACAGATACTAGAGAAGCAAAATGACTGATTAAAATCGTATAGACATGCATTTAAAATTCTGACAGGCTCCCTCTATTGGCAAAGCACTCAAACAACATAAGGTCCACAGTAAAAAAATAATACAAAATTCAATTGTGTTGTATAAATGTATTGTTCAAAAATTGTTTAAAATGTATTTAAAATATGTGTAAAATATTTTTTAGTTACTTTTGCCAGATTAGTTTGGGGCAATTATTAATGCAGGAACACACTTTACAACCATTAACTCTTGTTGTTGTTTATTTCAACAGCGTTTGTTTTCGATGATAAAAATCAATCCAGATGCATTGGATTTGCAAAGGTCCACTCACAGGTCAGTATAACTATGATGATAATTTATGGGAACTAGTTTCACCCATTAAAACAATAAACTGAGGTCTTATTGAGGTTTTTTTTAATGATCGGGTGGAACTGCGGTTCTTAAAAACACTCATTATTAGTTTAACTTCATAAGTTCGGCTTCCAAGGCTTTTCGTGGCCTTAAAACAAAGGTCATGGTTCAATGGTGAAGCAGGCCTCAGTTTAATTTGTTTGTGAGGGTTTAGCACAGGCCAGCAGTGTCTTGGACATGTGATGATAATGGAGCCGTCTGAGACGTCGCACACTTGTTTTTGGTTTTTTTTCAAATTCTTCTTCAGCTGGGATTTTATTAGTTTTCAGGGAATTCTGTGAAATGCGGTCCTTATCGATGTCTTCAGCAGTTCTTCTTTCAAATAGTTTACAAAAGGTCAGAATGACATTAAAACCTTTCAGAGTTGTACAAAAGAGGAAATTTTGCTCATTCTGTACTAATTTTATGCTTGCTTGCTTTCAAAGCAGAACTCGTCAATTGTAAAGTACCTTTCATGATGTTTTACCATTTCTGAATATTATGCATCTTTCTGGTAAACTATCAAATTAATATTTTTATGGAATCCTTGATACTTATTTGATCACTGGTGAGTGCTGAAATCCACACAGAGCCACTGTAATTTTTAAAAGAGAGATTTATGTTGTTTGGATTGTGTTTGAGGCCTAATATCCAAATGCGTGTTCTGCCAAAGATCCTTTTTACTGCCACGGTCTTCCCACGGCATGTTTGTGTGAATCAAGTAACTCTAAAACTGCAGCTCGGTGCAAGTCTTCACCGAGATGATTAGTTTTTCTCAAACTGAGTGTTATCTTATCTTGGTGCTCACCTTTCCTATGTTTTCTCATTCTGACCGTCTATAGAGTTAGTTCAATATTTTCGTAATGATTAACATTCTGTTTACAGGAATTGGACACAATGGTCTCGTTGGCTTCAAAAACCGATTATGTCTTTTATTGTTTCCTGACACAAGATAAAGAAAAAAAGTCTTTCCAACACAGGTCTTTGGAAGGTCTTTTACACGCCACTTCTGCCCAGGGCTGGTGTCTGGGTCAAGCACTATAAATCATGCACTGTAAAAAAAAAAGTGATTTTCACGGTAAAAAAGTGGTTAATGGTAAATTCCTGTAAAATTTACAGAGAAAAATCTTAAACTGACATTCCCAGAATTCCCTGCATTGCATTTCAAATTTTGCTTGAATCAATGTTTTTTACATGTTACATGTTGTTTTGTTAAATTAAAGTTTTTCGCATATTTCAGTCTCAACGTGATAGTGTTTGTGTGAATGACACTGAGCAACTTCTATATATGTTAGTAATACAAAATACATAACAGATTTCAGTACTTTAAAAGGTTGGTATTTTAACAGCATATCAGATAGCCTAATTACATTTTGGTATTTAACTGTAAATTCTTACTACGGTAAAACCTAAGAAGGTCTTACCGTATTTCTTTTATTGTCAAGTTTTTTTTTTTTGTCTGCATAGAGTTTAAGAAATGTATTTTAGAGGTATGAAGTTAACCGAAGTTAATATGAAGTCTTATTAATCTTGATTGGCCTAAAGGGGAGTTCACTTTAAGCCCATTTCACTTTTTGAACATTTTTAGTGAACTATTTTCATAGCGTGTCAAACAGCAGAGTATTGTTCACAGTCCTGTGGGTGAACTTGATTGAAAACATCACTTTCCTCATTGCTGTTACATTTCTCTTTGGTTTTGACATCCAATATTGCTCGTTAAGAGCTATTACATGTTTACAAAAAGGGTTTTGAACATACTCTATAAACTTATTCCAGTTTCTCATTCAAATGCATAAAAAAAAAATTAAGAAAAAATATAAAAGACGCAAGCACCAAAAAAGTGCCAAATATTAGTCATTCAAATAATTTACTGCAATTTTGCCCTGTTTTGAAAAGCCAAGAGCATTTATAGACAACACTGGCATTAGTCTGGTAGTTTCAGAGTGATGTGTTCAGAGTTTACTGCTACTAATAATCAAAAACAGAAGCAATAATGGAAAGAAAAGCAATGCAACCTTTGATACTTGCTTTAAGGACATAAAATTAGATTCAGCTCACGCGCTGTGACTGGACAGCCCATGAAAATGCGTATAAATAGTACGCCAAATATAAATGAAAACTCGTGGTATTTATACGCAAAAATGAACTGGTGCGTATGACACACGTGTGTTTGTCATGCACATAATACACAGTTTTTGCATACATATGAGGCGAAATTTGATCGCGTGCATGTGACACGCAGTTGTCGCGCACATATGATACGCATCTACCTCACAACCACTGATCTATAATAGAGAACATAGTCATTATATAGATAAGTGCGCACAACCCATGCCCTAATTTTACCCATCGCGTAGCATATACACGCTTAAGTCTATTTTTGCGTATTTGTACCACAATTTTCGTTTTTATTTGGTGTACTATATACGCAGATTCATAAGATAGAGTAGGAGCAGACATGTGCATTTATTAATGTTTAAGCACATTCAGGTTTTGCAATAGCTAGCAGTGTTTGTGCTCTGGAGAGGCCGAAGCATCTGTTTTCAATCACAGCTCAGAAACATCGGTATGCCTCAGCGAGGAGAACTGTGGAATGTGAAAACCAAAGGAAACACGGTTAAATCAACGTGTATTCCCCGGGGTTGGGACACACAGTGGTGAAGCATGAGTGACAGTGGATGACCGTTGTCCTTTTGATTACGTAACAGTCTGACTGCGTATTAAAGCCAGCGACTAACACCCGAGAGCGTCAGAGGTTTTGCGATGCGGTGTTTGGGTGGAGAATCACACTTGGTTGCCATGCTACAAAAAGAACTCAAAAAATAATAACACAAGGATGACCATGTCTCCGCATTTTACGAAATCACCTTATTAGTAATAAACTGTAGTGAAATCATTTCATTACATAATTTGACATCAAAACGACAAAAAAGGCTCTGAAATTAGTTTCCTTTACAGTGGAGACCGGGGCTAGTTGTCACAGCCTACACTGACTAGGCCAAAGGCAATTAGTTGAAAAACAACACTTACATGCATTTTTTTTAACTATTAAATCATAAAGAAATTATGCAACACAACTGAAGCAGTTAAACGTACGCAAACACTTCAAATAATTGTTTTGGCAAACAGTAGGCCATATTTGTGATTCTGTAATATCAAAAATATGATAGAAAATGATATAATAAAAATGCCTATATTCTGAGAAATGATCTATAAAATATTAGGTCTATTTATAAAATATATTAGGCCTATATGGTATTCTGAATTACAACATAACCTGACATATATTTAAAAAAAACATGTACAGCTACAGCTGGTCTCAATTGTTAACATAAGTTCGTAATATCTTTAAAATGTGATATTTATTGCAATATCATTCAAATGCACAAATCCAAGTTTTTTTTCTCCTCATTTTCTCATGTCATGCAGGGGTTCCTAAAAGCACAACTTCTAAAGAATTGAATGTGCAAAAAAAAAAAAAAAAAATAAAATTTTTTTCTGTTATTTTACATTCAAATGAATCAGTTTCCAGGGAAGAACAACAGTCTGTCTGACATGTCCTCGACTCTCTCAGCCCATAAAAACATGCCGTGTTTATATCTTAACACTCACAGCGAGCTCATCATGTGATTGAACTTGGCTCGAATGAAAAGCTCTTCTATCTCGGGTCTGGGTCGGGTGGGAGTGTCCAGTGGTCTTTGACAGATCGAAAGCGATGGGAGGAAATGACTCGGGCACCACGTCTTCATACCACGCCATACAAGTCAGTGTGTGGCCAGCCTTCTGGATGAGATTCTGCAATACATTACAAACATATTAAAGTCATTGAGAAAATACTGGCTGTACCATTTAACTCTTTTATGCAATGCAATTGTCATTTTTAACCTTAAATATTAACATGTGGCACAAAATCAGTCCCACACATCTTGTGCTACAAACACTTTTTTATTTTGAGAGTGTGAATATGTAATCTGTAATTAAAAAAAGAACCATGAGCCATGAATCACAGACACATTCCAATCATTTCAGCGATCCGGGGCTTAGGAGGCCCATCAGAGTCTTAACTTTACTCGTTTCCCAGGATTTATGTGCAGCTGCTGTCATGAACTTTCTTCTTTAATGTAATCAACTGCTTCAAAAATGTAATACTTTTATTGAGCATGGATGCATTAAAAGTGAACTTTTTTTGATGATTTATGCATGTTCCGATAGCTGAATAAATCAGCTTTTCATTACATTACATTTGTTATAATATGACAATATTTGGAGATACAGTTATTTGAGAATCTGAAATCTGATGGTGCACAAAATTCAATTACAGAGAAAATTACCTTTTAAGTTGTTCACATAAAGTCGTTAGCAATGCTTACTACTGATCAATCATTAAGTTTTGATATATTTATGGTAGAAAATATACAAGATATCTTCACGAAACATGATCTTTACTTAATATCCTAACTTTTTGGGGGTTTTTTGCATTAAAGAAAAATCTATATTTTTTGTCCCATACAATGTATTGTTGGCTATTGCTACAAACATAGGCTACCTTAAGACCGGTTTTGTGCTCCAGGGTCATATATTCACATAATATTTCACAAAAATACAGTTTTCACTGTTTGTGTCTTGAAGATGAACGAAGTTCTTACGGGTTTGGAACGACATGAGGTTAAGTAATTCATGACAAAGCTTTTTGGTGAACTAACCCTTTAATGCAGCCATAGTGAGCCCAAAAGTTATACATATTATAAACTGAATGATGTTCTCCCTGGAATTATAAACTGAAGATTTTGCGTTGATATTTCTAGTTGAGCTACAGGAAGATGGACTACAAATCCACAGAAATCCTGGACAAAGCATTTTCAGTTCCAGATAAACACTAACACATGGTTTCCTCAAATAACTGTTCATATTTTCTTTGGAAAACCCTCCCCTCTCAAAACAGACGGTCACAAATCCAGAGGAATGATGATGAGTGTCATCAGAGACGACATTGTGTTTGAGTTTCTCTGATTTACTGGTGAAGTGTGTGAGATCTGCTCATCAAAACAGAACTGTACCAGCCCACTCGACCAGAGCTAACTACTGTGTATCTATTCTCTATTGTTTTTATTTTCATGGGCTGAGCTAGTTATATAACATTACCTAAATCACACACCTTTAATGGAATTGAAAGTCAAGTTTAATTCTCCGGGAAAAGACCTTGTGTGTGACAGCTGGAGAATGGATTGAGGAAGCAGACATCCTTCTGGAAATGCCAGCTTTTTGTCCAAAAACATAGATGGCACGGCATTAAACCAGTCCTGCTGATTACAACCATTCTCCACAGCAGTCTGCTCTTGGTTTAAACTAGATCTGCTCTGAAATATAACACGAGGTTGAGGTTTATTGCAACCAATATTTTTCTTTTTTTTTTAAATCAGTTAATGCAGAAATTTAAGTTGAAATTACACAACTTTTTATTTATGCAATGATGAATACTATCATGTGAAGATAATGCATGAAAATAATGCTTGAATTTTTTTAATCAATAGAACTTCTATGCCCGGTTTCATAGACAGGGCTTATAGACTAAGCCAGGATTGGGCCATAGTTTATTAGGACAAATAGTTTTTATAAACTTGAACGATTTAGCTATGTAAACCTGTGTGCACTAACGTTAACGCCAGGTTCTTGTATCTCCAGATTGCTGGAACTGCACTAAAGTACTTACATTTTATAAGCTTCTTTTTCATTTTGTCAGAATGAGAAAGTCTTGAAAGGTTCGTTTTATTGCATGAATTAGTTTCTTAAGTGCTCAGCATTTATTTCAGATTACAGAGTTATTAAGAGTCAACAAACAGAACCTCCATCTGCTTTTCATGTTCAGCATTTTTTATGATGTTCCACTTTCCAGATTGACACACATTATTTAAACAATAACTTTTGGATGCAATAGGGATTAATTGTTTGACAGAAGTAATACATATATATTAGACGGTGTCATTTTGATCAAATAAAATGGGTTGCAAATGACATACATACTTTTAAAAGTGAATTTCAGTAAATGATTCGGTGAAGAAGAAACGCGGGCAAAGTAAAAAACTAAATATAAATCACTGAGAAGCACAAAATGTCTTATTAAATGCGAAAACAAAACAAATCCCAGATCGCCAGTGCTTTTGTGTTAACATTGTGTTTAGCTCGCATAAGCACCCTGTCAACAGCTTCCACGAATACATCCATGATTTTAACAGCACCGCTGAGAAACGACGTCTAAATACGAACAGATCTCAGAGGAGACATCATTAAAAACAATGGTTTGGCCAAATGGAGCATGCAGATGCTGTACGGTTATTTAAAACCATTAAAAATAGCTCTTAAATCATCGGTAGATCAGAAAAAGTGAACATCCGTATAGGGTAAGAGTCATTTCCTAACCCCAAGTGCAACTAAAGAGCAAGGAAAACTATTGTCAGTCTTCCAGAGCTTTAAAAGTGTTTATAGGGTCGAGACCAGGTGACTATAAATACATATCGGCTTTAGTGCCTCAATTTTCCAATGGCAACGAGAGCGGCAAACAAGAAACAGGAAAGCCCTGCTTGAGAATGTATAGTACTATTGTACATGTCCAGTGCATAGGGAGCAGGGAAAAGCATTGTGTTTGTCTTGTGTTGAGCTGTTCCTGTAGCTCAGAGTCAGGGTCACTCGTTTAATTACCACAGAACGCATTACTTATAAATGTGTCATTATTTGAAGTTGCTAGAAATGGAAGTGTGCATCCAGGTAAACAGACCGATAGTTCACCCTCAGGGCAAGCAGCATTGCATCAGTGTACCAGCAATGGATGCTCTTCAGTAAATGGGTGCCAAACAGCTGATATTATCCACACCACTCTTGAGAAGCAAAAAGAAATAAATCCATCATTAATCTGGTCTTAACTTGTGTATTATTGTGATGTATTTATCAGCTGTTTGGACTCTCGTTCTGACTGCACCCATTCACTGCAGAGGATTTCTTGCTGAGACACTGGTGAAATGCTACATTTCTCAATTTATTTTCTAGGTGATTTTCCTTTAAGCAGGGTCCAATATATATACATACTATATATACACACACACACACACACTTTTAAACAGGAAACTTGAGGCAGTGATGGGGAAAAAACTGGGATCAGAGATTACTGGAGCTTCATGTGAACTTGGTTGTTTAAACAAAACTCTATTGTGTGCACCATATTAGACCACATTCATGTATACATACATATATATATATATATATACTACCAGTAAAAAGTTTGAAACATTTTTTGCATTCATAACTTATTGTTATTATTAACGTTTTATTAATCAAAGAATCCTGAAAAAAATGTATTGCAGTTTCCAAAGAAATATTTGCCTTCACAACTTTGCCAAATTGGTCATTCTAATAATAAATCAGCATATTAGACTGATTTCTGAGGGATCATGTGACACTTTAGGCTGGAGTAATGACTGATGGAAATTCAGCTGCGCATCACAGAAATAAATTATATTTTAAAGTATATTCAAATAGAAAGCCATTGTTTTAAATGGTAAAAATATTCAACTTTTTTTTTCTGTATCTTGACCAAGAGTTATATATATAACTCTTGTTCAAGATAAATTTCTGTCATAGTTTACTCGCCATCATGTTAAAATGACTCATTAAAACACAAGTCTCCTTTTTCTTCTGCAGACAAACAAAAAATAATATTATCTATGTATTTATTAGTTTTTGTCCATACAATAGTTGCGCATGTAATATCTAAATAAAATGTTTCTTTCTGGAAGTTTAAACTGATCCTATCTGCTTCCAGAATCAAACTACTGTTCAGTGAACTACATGCAGAAATATCTGTTTGAGATGATCATTCTTCTCAAAACTGTTTTCCTATTCGGCGATAAATGTTGTCTTTTGAACTTCAGCGGTAGTAAATTATGTCAAGCTGCAAAAAAGTCAATGCTGTGAAACAGGAAACGGTAGAAAAGGGTATAAATTCTGACTTGGAATGAGTTATGGGAACCTGACCTAAAATTCATAATTTCTCTCTGTTTTGAAAATGGAGGATTATATATTTTGGATCCGGCATGTCTTGGCTCATTTTCTGTCATTTCTACAATGCAAACTGTTTCCCCCGAAGCAGCAGCAGCAGCAGCTTCAGAGGCAGGCGTACTGAAACACTGAAAGGATGTAGTTCGTCCTTTAGTGATTAGTAAAGTGTGTAGCTATATGCAAATCTTTACCTCTCCTAGAGGGTATACGGTGTATACCTGCGTCTCATGTAGACTACACCACTGCGGCCTGATCAGACTCTCCTCTCTCTCCTCTGTTTTATACCGATTCAAGCTCTTGTGTGGTTCTGTTACTCACTGTCCAGATGCAGCTGCAAGACACACAGTCAGTCACTCAGAACAGCTTCACACACACGGCTGTAGTTATAGCATCACAGTCAGACTAGACTTGCGTCACAGAACGGTTGCGAAACATGTGAAAGGGAAATTTCTTGACATCATAGTAGCAATTAATAACAGCTTTGCTATGACGCTTGTCTAGTAGACTCACTTTAATCACTGACTAATGAGGTTTATGTCCTTTATGCTTCAAAAATGGATCATTCACAAAGTCTCTTTTTGAATTCCAACGAAGAAGGAAAGTCATAGTGCAATGACATGAGGGTGAATATCTGTTTAAGAGGGTCAGATGAGGTTGAAATAAACAAATGGCAGTCAATTCTGTTTCATTTATGATATTTGTGAACGAACACAAAGGTCTGGACCTCTTTCTGTTTGGATTTCCTCACTGTGCAATGTTGATTATTATTATTGTGTTGTTTGTTGCTCTGGGGAGCATGTACATGCTTTTAAATGATTTCTGAGTGACACTGAAGTAATTATGCTGAAAATTCAGCTTTGCATCAAATAAATAAATGACACTTTAAAATAGCACTTTCTATTTTATTTCTATTCTTTAAAAAAACTTGCAATTTATTAACTTGTTTTTTTTTTTTTTTTAATAATACAATAAACGAAAGCAAAAATGCCCCTAACACTAGCTTGCTTTCTTCTTTTTCTATTCTACCTTTTTTATTTTTATATATTTAATCATTAAAAAATATACATTGCTTTGTGGCTAATTGAGACTTTTCATATTACTCCCATATTGCTCTTTTGTTGGCTTTGATTGTTCCAATCTCCTCATTTATAAGTTGCTTTGGGTAATTGCGTCTGCTAAATGACTTGAGTAAAAAATTTTTAGGAGTAACAATATTTCAGTAATACTGTTTTACTGTATTTTTCATAATTATTGTAGCCTGCTCCCAGTGTAAACTTGCTTGTGATTGAACTTTTGTTCTAGAGTTTTGTTGAGTCTCTTGTTGGGACGCAGTCATTTATGGTAAATTCGACAGTTAAACAGCTTTTGATTCATGCGTGCAGTATTGAAGCCGTACTTCCTGACCTAGACAAATATAGCTCGGCTTCATCAACGGAGATTCTGATTTCCTAATTTATGATAGGATCAGCACAGTTGGGGAGCTCTACCCAAGGACACACAGGACACGTCAGGATTTAAAGGAATAGTTCATCCATTTACTCACCCTGGTGCTGCTCCAAACCTACATGACTTCATATCTTCCAGGGATCATGAAAAGACTTCACTTAATTTCCGTGCAATATTAGTAGTGACCACATCTGTAAAAACACAACGACAAGTAGTGCATATAACTTAAACACTCTCCTTTTCAAAAGGCACATGTTTGTACCTTAATGGTCCATTCTGGTACCTCAAAGGTACATATTTTAAACTAGGTGTAAAAACATACCTTTTGAATACCACTCCAGTGACAGCTTTTGTACCTTTGTTTCTGAGAGTGTATTCAATATATATCCCACATTTCAAGTCTTATGCGTGTACTGTTTAAGTGTTAGAATATATTTCTTTAATATAGGAATAAGCATAGTCAAATAATTTGCTAGAAATGTGCTCACTCTCAGACCGTTCAGTATGTAGATGAGCTAATTGAGAAGAACTAAAAAACTAATCCGAGAAGAAAAAAGCTGCATGTTTTGTAAGAAAAAAAATTCTCAGTCGATTTCCTGTCATCTTTTGCAACAAATTCCACCCACATATTTGTTTTGTCTTGTAAACGGTGCTTGATGTGTGCAGATTCCTCTCCTGATTCAGACCAGACCACTTTTTCACCAGAGTTATGGATTATATACTACTCATATTTTAGGTGGAAGAAACAGTTAAAATATCTTAATGATGGATTTGTTTCTCACAAAACACGCAGCTCTTGTCTTCTCGAGACATTAACGGCTAGTCTGAAGTGTGGATTATTGTGATGTTTTTATCAGCTGATGGCCCCCATTCACTGCAGACCATCTTTTGGTAAGTGAGTGATGCAATGCTACATTTCTCCAAGTCTCTTACCATAAGAATCAACCTTAACTACGTTTTGGCTGGCCTGAGGGTGAGTAACCTTCAGCAAATTTTTATTCTTAATGTCCACTGCCAAAGTAAAGCAGGCAAAAGTCTCTCATATATCAAAATGTCACATGTTAAATTACAGCCATCTGGTCCTCAATCCCATTCAGCTGAATCACAGCATGTAAATAAGGTGGACGGTTCAAGTCGGGATGTTTTGCAGAGCTCCAGTGCCGTTGTTTCAGCAGGCACAGACTGGATGTCCTCCAGGACCTCCCTGGCTCACCGGCTCATGAAGTAAATCCCGGTCAGGGCGTCACTGTTTACTGTGAAGAGAGGAGAACAGTAAAATAATGTGGGCAGTTACAGTCATATTTAATAGCAGTAGAGTAGAGCGCCAGCAGTTGTATATGGTTTTACTAAAGCAGTCATATTGCACAGTGTTAGTGATCTAAACAAACGTCTTACACTTAGCGTTTAAGTCATGAGTCTGGATGAGAAGTGGTGTCTACAAACCAGAAAATTACAGACTTGTGTATGCTTTAAAATATAATGGTTTCAAAAATTAGTTTTTACAGCAATGTCAGAAGAACCATTTTTGTTTATCCAGAGATCATCTCTTTCGTAAAGAACATTTGAATCATCTAAAGATCATTTTTCTCCTCTATAAAGAACCTTTTAGATCCCATGGATGTTAAAGGTCCTTCAAGGAATCACTTAAATCAGTACAAAATATATTTTTAAGAGAGTAAGCAAGCAATCAAAACACCTTCTTTCAGAAAAAGGCACAAAATCAATCACTGAAAAACGTACACTTTTGTACAATATTTACTACTGAAGAGTGCATATTAGTCTCATAGAAATACACAGTTGCACTTAAATATTACATTTTAGTATCTGTGATGACAATGTTCCTTAGAGTGATTGTAAAACATCTTGCATGTTTTCTTCTCACTCCCTTCTGCAGGATTATATCACCAAAATAAATTTAGCAATCGGTGCAAGGCTGTAAGAAATAGTGACGGCATATTAGTTACCAAACACTGAGCTTGAAACTGGCTCGTTTTCAAGAGATGATCATGAACGAAAACATCACCACTGCTAAAGAAAGAACAGCATAAAACAAGAGCGATAAATCAGCTTACAGAGATTCATTTTGTGTTATCTGCAGTTACACTGAGATTGCAACTTAAGAATTCGAATCCCTCCAATCCATCATTTAATGCAAAAAAACATGATCATAGAAGAATGTGTTGCACGTCAGAGTGAGCCACAACCGGCTGAAGTTTGACATTCAGAGTGAGTTACGCAGCTGTAACTGTCTTCATTGTGTAGGATGCTTGTTTTTACTGTATATTTTTACCTTATAGTCTTAATGCTGCAATACACAAAGTAACAGGGAAATCACAGGGTTCCAAAACAAGATGAGGAAAGGCAAAATAAGATGTGTTCACCCGATTCGGATGTTATCACTCGATTGAATGGGCAATCAGTGGTTATCAGCCCATTCATATGGGTCAGAAGGCGACTGCTGTACCTACTGGTAGGCTTAGAAGGCTGTTATCATCAATAGGACTACTGGGCATGCGCACATCAATCGAACGATTTTTTTTTTAACACTGTACGACAATAATACTGTTTTTGTATAATAGTAAAGGGTAGGTTTAGGGTTGGGGTAGGTGTAGACGTTAAATAAACACAATCTAATCGGTAGAACAATTAATTTAATTTTTTGTTTTACCAGTAGTTGCAGCAGGCCCCTTCTGACCTATAGTCCTTACTATAGGTAAAAGCATCTGCTAAATGAATCCATGCAAATGTTAACCAGCTTCAATCATCAAACTGCTGTTAATGTTTTTCATATTTCATATATATATATATTTATATATATATAAAAGGATGCACACTGGATATTTGCTTAATAAGAACAGTGTTAAGTTAACGGCTGAAGCTGGGTGTTTGGTTACTTGTGATTTAGTAGATGCTTTTTTTTAAAAGGGGTTGTTGTTGTAACTCGTACAGAAAGTACTGGAGAGTCACTGAAGAGAGACTGGAGTTAAGTGAATGTCCCAGTCCAGGTCCAATAAAATTTTTTTTGTTTTTTTTCTACCCTTTTTTTTTAATTGAACATTATTTAAATGTGTTTTTTTTTTGTGTTAAATGTATAAAATAAATTTAAAAATGAATCAATATAAGATTAATATATATAGTATGTATATGTGTGTGTGTGAAAAAAAGTTGCAATATGACTAAGATTATGAAAAACATGATTTCTGAGAATTGTTAAAAATTGATTTATTTGTGTTTGCAAATTAACTCTTCATATATACAGTATATATATATATATATCCATAATAGATCATTGTGATAATATGAAGAAACCCCCCCTGAAATGACTGATTTCAGTTGTTGTCCTGCCAGGTCAAGCCAGGACTGTAAAAATCTTCTGGCAACTGGATTAATTTAAACTGATGTTACTCATGGGCAACAGTTTGTTTTAAAGATAAATGAACATTAAATATGAAAAAGTCTTTATCTTTACAGGAACCTCAACCTTTTTTTTTTTTTTTTTCTGATATTGGTTCCCAGAAATGCTTTTCAGCAAGATGCAAGTTTTAAAGATTAAGACTTTTTAATGTTTATTTATCTTTAAAAAAAAATGCTGCCAATAAATTTGATGAATATAAATTTACAGTAAGTTACTGGCATCCAGGTGCATAATTACAGCAAATCTTTTTACAGTGAAGTCATTATTATTTATATATCACTTATTATGAGATTTTTGTAATAATTAAAGTCTATAGTTTACTAGCACATCAAATAACTAATACCCGTGGAGCCAAAATTAACATTATTAAATAATTCCCATCTGGATGCTGTACAACACATTCCTGGAGCCCTACTACTGCTTCCTTCTAGGTGCAAAAGATTTTACTGCTTCATGAAAAGAAAATAAGAACATCCTTACCTTCTTCCTGAGGATATGGCTGGAAAGAAGGCAACGCAGCATGCTTTGACAATACCTGGGCAGGAAGAATTTGACATAGCTCTTCTTGAGGATTAGTATTACTCACTAACGCACGTTTGGGATGAGATGATAACATTTTAATGCCGTGAGTGGTGCTTAAACGCGCATAACTCATCGATTAAAAATAGAATAGGTGTGACGGATGAAATGACGTTTCTCTCCGATTTCCTTCACAAAAATATGAACAGGAGCATCTCACAATCACTGACTTGGGTAATCGAACGGTTAACAGTCACACAAATTGCATGGGATTTAATAAAGAGGCTCCAGGGCCACTTGGTTTTGCCATAACGCCCATTTTCTGCCTGATTTACGTTGTGTTTTCATTCTTTGTCACTAATAAAACAATCCCAGTCTTCTTATGATTTCCTTTCATGGACTGCTCTGGAGAGGAAAATGCATACTGACATCTATGAAAACTTCCTATGATGAAAGTACAGATTGTTTGAGGTGGGGAACAGTCTATGAAAGGAAAGGAGGAGAAAGTTGTTTTTTCTTTGACTAATGCCCGTCCAGAGGTTATTACTCCCAGTCATCAGGCACACACCAAACCTACATCGCTATCAAAATCTAAATAAATTCCCTTTGTTGAGCGCACCGCTATCCACCCTTGTTCACTGAAGTCATGGAAACAGTGATGTTGGAGAAAACAATTAAACAGCCCTGTAGGATACTGATAAATTAAGTGACCGTCTCCACCCTTTGCCCACTAGGAAAAAGATTGAAAGGAGTCTGAATCTATACTGAATCAGTCATGTTTATACTGTGACGCTGAATACAAACCCCAAATTACACAACTGTAACGATAACTCTCATACAAAGCATGCAAGTAAATCAAATTGTACTTCAAAATGAAAAAACTCACTTCTTTAGGGTAGCTTTTGATGTGATTTAGGTGATCATAGTGTCTTTTATTTTCCTATTTTATATTTTACTACTTGTGTTCTGTGTATGCTACTTTTTATTTATTTTTTATTTTTATTTTATTATCCACTTTGAGATGCCTCTTTAAAGGCGCTTTATAAAATAAAGTCTATTTTATTTTTATTTTCTTTATATTCAAAATGAAAAGAAAAAGAAATAAATAAAAAAAGAAATAAAACCAGTTTTAGCAATATTACAAATAAATGAATTGGTTAAGTGAACCCAAAAAGTATTTATATATATATATATATATATATATATATATATATACATAATAAATTGCATTAGTGCATTAATTTATAAAATCAAAACAAGTGCCATTTAATTTATACTGTAGAAATTACCATGCAGCTGTTTGCCAGTAACTTACTGTAGATTCACGTTTATGCTATTTAACAGCTACAGTTTGTTGAAAGATAAAATGAACATTAAAAATTAATAAGTATTAACTTTTACTGGAAATATTTTATCAAATAACAGCCTCGTACAAAGCATTTCTCTCTCTATATATAAACAGAAGAAGGTTGAAGAGGATTTCTGATGAGGCAGTTTTAATAGTTTTTTCAATAAAGATGAAAGACTTGTTTATGTTTAATGTTGATTTATGTTTGAACAAACTGTTGCCAATAATTTTGAAAAATATAAATCTACAGTTAATCTACAAGTTACGGCAACCAGCTGCATAATTACAGCAAAATTATTTCACAGTGATAAGCGTGACTCCAAAAATCTAAAGAACATAGAACCCTTTATTATCAAAATTAAATTATCAAAACAAACATGTGAGTGGCTACTGTATATTTAGGTCATTTATTTATATAACATTTAAGACCTAAGTGCTTCCCATAATATATATTACATACATTGTCACATTATATATACACAGTATTATCAAAAAGTAAACTCACTGAAGTTAAAGATTACTGGAGGAGTTTCATTCATAAGAAAAAACTCAAAATTTTACATTTAGCCTGTTTTCATGTAACTTGCTGTTTCCTTGTATAATTTGTGAAATGTAGCCATTTAAATGTAAGTTGTAGTCTATCTATTTATTTTTGGAGGGGGCTATGACATTACCAAAACATACTTGGACTATAAAGAAAGCATCTATTCGCGGTAACTAATTTGAAATGAAATCCTCCAGAAGAATATCGTGTGTCCAAACCCTTCTGCTCCAGCAGGGATAAGAAAAGAGAGAGAGAGAGAGGGAGAGAGAATCACAGTGCCTCTGGATCTCTGCCAGATAACACGAACTTCCTTAATTGCGGAGTCATGGATGTCAATATAAATGCCGCGCGGCACACATGAACGCGCTGCTCACTTCTCCAGAACGTCGCGGAGACTGTTATATAACGTTCCAGCAGAGATGAGAGACATCATAGGAATGGCGCTGGCGCTGCTTGTTCTTGGGGTGCGCGGAGGAAACATCAGTGCTGGGTATTGTGAGGATGGAAACTGCTTCGTCGTCCACGCAGACAGTGCGAGCTTTGACGCTGGCCAGCTCGTCTGTCAAGAGAAAGGAGGACATCTGATGACCGTGCGCACCGAAAAAGCGGCAGATGTTCTCCGTGGGTTGTTAAAAGGCGCTTTTGGAGACTTTTGGCTCGGGCTGAAATACGCCGGCGATCAGTGTTCAAACTCAAACGATGGGTTAAAGGGATACAGATGGGTCAGTGGAGAAAACATAACCCAATACGTCAACTGGAAAAGCGACTCGAGGGTTTGTTCTCCGCAATGCGTTTCGGTGTCACAAAAAGTTCCCAAATGGACCGAAAGACCGTGCCACGACAGAATCGAGGGTTATTTGTGCGAATACAACAACCCCGGTTACTGTCCGCCGCTTAGCACCACTGCACCGGTCTCATATCAAACTCTTTTCGGGTTTACAGCAAAGGGAGAACTCAGAGAGATCCCTCAGTTCACCAATGGGACATTGCAGCCGCTCGGAACCAAGCACATTTGCGTCGAAGGCGCGTGGCTTCAAGCACCTTGGAGCTGTGAAGTTTTGGGTGGAGGATGCGATTATAAGTGCATGCAGAAAGGGCAAAGCTACGCCTGCATCTGTCCGCCCGGATTTGAACTCGACAGCAACGGAGTCTCGTGCAACAAACAGGACGCTGAACTTTGCGCTGACTGCGACTACAAAAGCGCGTGTCACCCCGGGTCTCAAGTAGGTGCAGATGGCAAGTCTTGCGAAGAATGCAAACCCGGCTTTCACATCGAAGATGGCGTTTGCGTCGATAACGACGAATGCGAGTCTGGACCGTGCGAGCACGAGTGCATCAACACTGAAGGTAGCTATCACTGTCTGTGCTTTGAGGGGTTTGTTCAGGCGATGGGAGACTTGCACAAATGTAAAATGCACTGTGAGAAATCCAGCTGCCCGGCTGAATGTGATCCCAACAACAACGCCCAGTGCGACTGCCCCGATGGGTTCGTACTCGAAGACAAACTTTGCGTTGACATCGATGAATGCGATACTGGTTACTGTGACCATGAATGTAAAAATACACCTGGAGGATTTAAATGTTCTTGCAATGAAGGATACGTGCTTACAGACGAGACCAGGTGCATGGAGGACTTGGAGGGTTCAGGCAGCTCAACACCTTTTGATATGTTTATTCCAACGAGCGGATCTCCAACTGACAGGCCTGTGTCCACCTCAGCTGCCAGTCTTTTGGGAATAATGGTCTGCATTGTTGTTTGCATTCTTTTACTAGTGTGCATCGTTCATTGCATAATGAGACGGCTTAATAAAATGCACCGTTACGAGGTGGACAAAGGCCATCGTGAAATCTTCGATTTTCAACAGGTGATCATTGAACAACACTGCGCACAACAGACATTCCCAAGTACATATATAAAAAGAGACACTTAAAGTCGGACGCCAAGTTACACGATATGTAAATAGTACATAATTATATATTATAGTATTTGATTTTGTGTATGCAAACATAAATAGACCTGGACAATGTCAGAAAAACTGAAACTCATCTTGCACAATTTTGAAACCATGAATGTCAGTGTTCCTGAATGTTGCTGTCTTAAGAAGAGAATAAATACTATTTTTTGATATACCGTGTAGCAAATTTCGTTTACAGTTATTTCGTGCTCTCTCTCTACAATCTGTGTACAAACATGAATATAGACTCGGAATAAAATAGACATGCACAGAGCAACATTAATAAACATGACTTTAAAAAGTGTTTTTTTTTTTTACATAATGTTATTGCTTTCCTACAGAAGTTTCTGCTGGCCTTCTGGGTAATGTTGGTAAATGACCCCCTCTAGTGGGCAGTAAGGAAATAGTTACGTTAGTTACTTCATAGACACGGCTCACGTGAAATTCAAATGCTGGTGTTTTATCTAAAAGAGTGGCATTAGTTAATATCCAGTCGTTGCAATAGTAGACTAGTCCTTGAATAGTCCTGTATTGCACAATTGCATACATTTTTACGCTGTTTCTTTGTAAATAAATAAACGCAGATTCTGAAGACATCAAAATATTGCTGCTACTGATAAAATGTTGCTGCTTAACTTCCGAATTTGTTCAATGAAGTGAAATGGTTGTGGTTTTCCAGAGTTACAGTCCTGAAGGACTCCTAACCGGAAAGTGAATCATTGAGTCAGAAAGTTATTTCCTATTTCACAAATGTTGGGAAACACAAATGAAATGAAGAGAGAGAGAGAGAGCAGAGGCAGAACCCATTCTCGCCGTGAAGACGGACAGTTGACGCTGCACGAGTAGATATTTGCGTTATTGAAACTTTCTTACAAGGTTATTTCCCGCCAGAGCTCTTCGTGGATTAGTCTAGTGAACGAACCCGGTAAGACGCTAAATTAGCCTATTGCTCTGTTATTATTTATGATTTAGCAGCAGGCTACACCTTTCATATTGTCTCTGTGTTAAACTCGTTAACGTACATTAACGTTAACCTCTCAAAAAACAAAACCAATTTTAAAAATAAAATGCATGTGTTTTTTCCCCCCACAGAGCTCTCAGAATGGAATATATATTTATACTGATCCTTTTTGGATTGTGCATCAACACTGAAGTTGTGAAGTGCACGGTGTGTTCAGTTCATGGCTATGCGGCCTTCTGCATAGATAGAGGTCTTCATCATGTGCCAGAGCTGCCCATGCATATCAATTATGTGGATCTTAGTTTAAACAGCATTGCCGAACTCAACGAAACATCCTTTTCTCATCTCGAAGATCTAGAAGTCCTTAAAGTGGAGCAACAAACACCAGGACTCGTGATCAGAAACAACACATTTAGAAGACTCTCCAAACTAATATTACTTAAACTAGACTACAACCGCTTCCTGCAAATAGAAACAGGGGCTTTTAACGGACTATCCAACCTTGAGATTCTCACTCTCACTCAGTGCAGTTTAGATGG
>JAUCMU010000043.1:19684602-19697974 GCA_032275025.1 Enteromius treurensis
CAGGGTAAACATTTCACACTTCTGAAACTGGCCTCCGTGACACTGCAAGACATGAATGAGTACTGGTTAGGATGGGAGAAATGTGGAAATCCACTTAAGGACATGTCCGTAACTGTATTGGACCTATCCGGAAATAGCTATAAAGTTAAAAACGCAAAGCTATTTTTTAACGCAATCACTGGTGCAAAAATTCAGACTTTAATTTTCAGTAACATTCGCAGTCTGGGCAAATCATCTGGTAATAATTCTAAAGATCCAGACAAATTCACATTCAAGGGTCTTGAGGCGAGTGGTATGAAAACTTTTGATCTGTCCAAATCAAGTATTTTTTCTCTGTCATATTCAGTATTTAGTTATTTGCCAGATCTAGAACACATTTCGATAGCACAAAGTCAGATCAACAAGATTGAAAGCGGCGCATTTTTGGGTATGACAAATTTACAGAAGCTAAACCTGTCTGTAAACTTTCTAGGTAATATTAATTCTGAAACTTTTAAAAATTCAGAGAACCTTGAGGTGCTTGATTTGTCTTATAATCATATATGGATGCTTGGACTTCAGTCATTTCGAGGACTTCCAAATCTACGCATCCTTAATTTAACAGGAAATTCTATCCGTAGTGCACACAGATTTGCAACACTGCCAAGCCTGGAGAAGCTCTACTTGGGTGACAACAAAATTACACAAGTGTTTGATTTTCCCACAAACCTCAAAACCCTTTACCTGGAGTTTAACAAAATATCTTCCATGTCAGAGCTCTACACGATACTAGAGAACTTTCCTCAAATTGAGGAAATAGTTTTTCGAGGTAACGAGCTCATTTATTGCCCTGAAGACAACCCAAAACAAGTCCTTTCGCAAAAAATAAAAATCATTGATCTTGCATTTGCAGGTTTGGAAGTTATCTGGTTGGAAGGAAAATGTTTAAATGTATTTAATGACCTTCACCAGTTAGAAGTGCTTTATCTGAGTTCCAACAGGCTGCAGTCGCTTCCCAAAGACGTCTTCAAAGACCTCACCTCTTTGGTCTTTTTAGATTTGTCCTTCAACTCTTTGAAGTACATTCCTAACGGTATTTTGCCTAAACGTCTCCAATATCTTAATCTTGAATACAACTCGATTTATTCAGTAGATCCAAACCTCTTCAGCACCCTCAGCTTCCTCAGCCTGATGGGCAACAATTTTCATTGTGACTGCAACCTAAGGGATTTCCAAACATGGCTAAATCAAACCAACGTAACCCTTTTTCACCCCATCGAGGACATGACGTGTGCCAGTCCTGAGGATCAGTACATGGTTCCGGTTGTGAGATCCAGCATACAATGTGAGGATGAGGAGGATGAGAGGAGCGCTGAAACACTGAGGCTTGTGCTTTTCATTTTCTGTTCTACACTGATCACATTATTCACCATCAGCATCATCATTTATGTCCGTCGACGTGGCTACATCTTCAAGCTTTACAAAAAACTTATTGATAAAGTTGTGGATGGAAAGCCTCAGGAGGCCGATCCTGATCGATTCTTGTACGACGTGTATGTTTGTTTCAGTTCCAGTGATATAAAGTGGGTTGAAAGAGCGCTGCTGAAGAGGCTGGACTCTCAGTTCTCAGAGCAGAATACACTCCGCTGCTGCTTTGAGGAGCGAGACTTCATACCCGGGGAGGACCATCTTACCAACATGCGAAACGCTATCCAGAACAGTCAAAAAACCCTTTGTGTGGTGTCTGAACGTTTCCTGAAGGATGGCTGGTGCTTAGAAACCTTCAACTTGGCTCAGTGCAGGATGCTCGTGGAACTTAAAGACATTCTGTTGGTTCTAGTGGTAGGGAACATACCACAGTACAGGTTACTTAAATACGAACAACTGAGATCCTACATTGAGAACAGAAGGTACCTTCTGTGGCCTGATGACAGCCAGGACTTGGAGTGGTTTTATGACCAACTTCTGCATAAACTCAAAAAATACACCAAGGTGAAGCAAACAAATGCTAAAGACAAGGAGGTTGAAAACAATCCTGCAGCAGAACATGTTCATGCAGACACAGCAGTGTAACTCTAAAGGACCTTTTCATCCATCCTACTGTCTTTGACCTGCTGTCTTTTGGACAGTAATGAAGTGTATTAAGCTTGACACCATAATGTATAGATATAAAAGTTTATTTTGTATCATCCAAAATGCGCAGTAGCATGGACTTCTCGGTCAGTTGGTGTAAGAATCAATGGAATGTGACATTACAGATACATCTAGATGAACAGATACCTGCATTAACACTAATTGCTTATAATAACGTTTTACAGATATAAATAATACACCCTTTAACTTTCTATTTTCATATTGTTTCAGATTTTGGCACACTGAGTTGAATAAATCGTACTGTGTGTGTTACTATGCACATTTTCAGATATCTGTGGGATAAAATGAGACAAAAATTATTGCTGTTTTGCATTGTTATTTGTATAAAACTTGGCATACAGAAGATGGTTACTGCTAAAAATCAGATGACAAATGTTGGATGCAACATATTTTTACAACTGGTGCCAATTCTTTGAAATTGACTAAATTATATTTTTAATTATATTATAAATTAAAATTATTTTGGTTTATAATATTATTATTACACCAGATAGCAGCCTTTATTGGTACACCCAATATTACCAAATGACACAGAACATTTGTGATTATCTTTCTATTAAAACAACAACAGAACATATCCTAATTTCTCAGATACACCATACATCTAGGACAAGTGACACTTAAAAGTTCTGCACGTAGTATATTAGACAAATACAATGTTCTTTTGTGTGAATTTCCCTGAAGCCCCGAGGCTAATGTAAATGTTTGCACACTGCAGGAGGAAGTGGTTTTATCTGAGAAACTGGAAAAAAGCAGTCTTTCAATTCACCATCACAGAAACTACTGAAGTTTGCATGTGAAGTATTAAAAACTTTATATGCAAAACGTTCCAATCAGCATCAATGAAAAAGTGCATGATTCAAATACATACACACAACACATAAAACATATACAAGTTCATATGAAATGTGCAGGAAAATAATTCTGATGTTTTTCTGTTCCCATGAAAAAGTGATGGCCTGTGGCCAGACATTACAAAAATAATCTAAAACACATGTCCCAAATAATACAAGACGCTGGGTCAAAATAGTGTCCTCTTAAATCGCACAAAAGTTTTCCTAGACGTCATGTCACAATTCCCATGCACATAATGTCAAAAAACTCTTTCCTGTCAGGAAACAGCCAGTTGCTTTTCTGTGCTAAATCTTAATATAGCAAAATGTTGTGATCTCTCAATCTAACGCTCTAACTTTAAATGTTAGCATAAACTCTCAGACGAGGCTTTTGCATGAATGGCAATAGTAGGCACAGTGGTTTTTGGCTTGTGAAACTCTACAGAATTGCACTTTGCTTTTACAGTCTTTTTAAAACAGTTAAACTTTTTGGGAGATACAGGCTCTGCCCTTTCATTATTGTCTTTGTTACTCAGATTGACACTTTCCTCCGATACCACTGGAATCGCTTCGCAAATCTCACGGCTGTCCTGCAGCAAAACACAAGTGCCATTTACTTTTGTTTTTATGTGGTTCCATGGTATTTTTTGAGGGGTCTGGGAATTTAATGCTAGGTCCCCTGTCTTCTGTGTGTCGTGATTAACAGTACAGACTCGAGCTGTGTCGGGTAAAGCACAGCGCTGAACATCTGGAAACTGAACGTGAGCTGGAAAGTTCTGGCTCTCTGGTAGAGGTGAGTTGGGGCCACACGCATTTATGTGGGACTCGTCATGCACTGCAGTATCAGACATCAGTGCCTGATGCAAAAGGTGCACTGCTTGCATGCTGTAGCCCCCTGGAAAACATCTTTGAGGGCCTGGCCTTGGTGTTGGGCTCTGTGAGCAATGTTGGAAGTGGCCACAGTTTACGAAGCAGTCAGTGGGAGTGTGCGTCGTATCCCGTGAGGACTGAAGGTTCTGACTCACAGGTAAGTGATTGGTCTGTTGAGCAGGGCATTGGTTGCCGCAACAATGATAAGGAGGCCTTTGTTGCTCCCTCATATACTGATGCATGGAGTTCTCACAGGCGCACCTTGCACTGTACGTGTATTGATGGAGATGTGAAAGTTCTGTACCTGGTAAGCCATTTTCAATCTCAGGACTGGGTTCTTCTGGGTGGGTGCAGCTTTTCAAGGTTGAGTGGTGAGAAGTAATGCCATTATGCATCTGCGTACATGCTCCCTGTACCTCATCAGATGCCTTTTCCTCATTCCTGACATTCAACGCCAAGGGCTCAAGCTCATAGTGTTCGTGTCGACCCTCAATCCTTGCGTTATCTATCTGGTACTTGCTTGTGTAGCAAGCACCGAGTTTACCTTGACTCTGACTAGACTGGTTTTCAGGTGTGTGCTCTGAAAAGGCATAGCACTGGAGTTTCTTCGGCAAAGGAATCTGTCCACAGGTGCCCTGAGGTCCCAAACAGCGGCACATGCATTGAAAGAAAAACGTAGCAAATGCCCAACTAATGCACATGATTAGCATCAAAAATGTGCCCAGCTGAGTGTAGGCCAAAACTGTGGATGGCATCATCATTGCACCAGCTACAAAGGTTGTGAGTGCTGCCATCGCTATAGCTGAGCCCATTCTGCTCAAGGAGAATACCACCTTTCCTTCCCTGTCCGGTTCTGGAGCAAGGCGGTATGCCACTCCATAATGGACAGCGAAGTCCACAGAGAGGCCTACAGCAACTGAGATCGTCACCGATTCAAGCACATTTAGCTCCCAACCCAAGAGCACCAGCGACCCAACTGTGACAAATATGGTTCCGGCGATGGATATGATGGCGTACAGACTGATGATGATGTTCCAGGTGGTCAGAAGCATAACACTGAAGGCCACTACCACCGACAGTGCCATAGCAATAAGAGTCCCATCTGATAAGCTGTCCTGCAAGTCGTAGAACTCCAGGTTGCTTACAAACCATCCGTAGCTCAGTCCTTCAGGAGCATCCCTCAGCTCCTCCTGAATCCATACATCGACTTCTCTGTAAAACTGATGCATCTTCTCATACGCCAGAGTGAAATGGTAGGTACTTTGAAACTCGAGCACAATTGCTCGTATTGTGTCATTGATGTCGAACCTTGGCCCTGGAGTCTTGCTGTCAAGGTGGTAGATGGTGCTTCGGTCAAGCTCCATAATTGCCCGTTTGATGCACAGCTCAAAGACATCTTGCCGGTAAGGGAACGTGGATTGACTACAACAGGGATAGACAGAAGCTTCTTCACAGTCTTGGTTTTCCATCCATTGCTTGAAGGTTTCCATAAAGCAGCTGGTGAAGTCTTGTTCCTCAGACTGGAACACGAAGCTCTGGTTCCTAAGCTTCTGGCAGAAGTTGAGAATCCATACCTGACTTGCAGGACTCGCAATGTTGAAGCTAGTGTCGAGTGTTAGTTTACCCTTATTTTTGGGGTTCAGCGGGTCTCCATTGTCAACTGGAGTAACTCCCCAAATGATGGTGATCGGCATGTGGAGGTCTTCCCCATGGTTGACCCGTTCGAACATGAAGAGTTTTTTATATTCTGCATCGTAACGCTCAAAGGGATGGGAGGAGCGGAAAACTTGAAACTCCGACAGCTCCAGAGAGGGCAGTTTCATTTTGGGATTCACGCAAACAACGTAAGCTCCACCCACCATCATTGCCAGGAACCACAAGAGCCACAAGTAGCGCAACTTGATCACGATGCAAGGCAAAACTTTCTCAAAGAATATCCGAGAGGCCTCAGAGATGGTAAAAAGACACTTATTGACCACCTGGCACAAGCTCTTCCAGAATGGCGTAGCGCCCTGTGTCTGCTGGTGTTGTGACGGAGAACACGTAAAGAGGTTGACCAGGTAACGTTCATGTAGGACCACCACAGCTGGCAACCAGGTGACCATCAGGATGTAGTTAACCAGGATAGCAGTACCAGCGTAGACCCCAAAGCATCGAATGGCAGTGATGTTGCTGACGTAGTTGGCGTAGAAGGCGGCAGCCGTGGTGAAGCTGGTGACAAACATTGAAAGAGCCGCATGCTGAAGCGTCACGCTGACCGTTTCAGAAAGTTCCGAATTGGGTTTGTCAAACTTTGTGTAGTTCCAGACGTCGCAGAGTACAAAAGCATCGTCAGCGCCAATTCCTACAAGTATGATGAGTGCAGTGAGGTTCATGAAGGGGAAGAAATCAAAGTTGAAGACCACACGGTACAGGAAGTACGAGACGATGAGCGAACTGATAATGGCAAACATGGTCATAAGGGTGATGAACATTGATCTTGTGTAGATGCACATGACTACCAGCACAATCACAATTGCTATTGCGGGATACATGGTATCGGTCAGAAGGTAGTCCTGAAATAAGTTGTGTTTGATGCCAAATTCTATTCCAGTGATGGTCGTGATCCCATCCGAGGAGTTCCAGTTCTCAAAGTTGTCCAAGTAAATGTTCATCATTGTTTCTCCTTTCTCCGTTGGAGAAAAGAGCATGCTGTACTTGAGGTTAGGCGGAAGGTAGTCCGTGTTCTTTGGGTTCAGAAAGTCTTTGTCCACCAAAAAGTGAAAAATCTGATACACGGCGTTGTATTTCGTACACTTCCGTGGCACGTTGCCACACTTGAGGTCCTTCTTACGAGTCGTCATATCCCAGCACTCGGGACCAAGAGTGCCGTTGTGGTAATACTTTGCACAGGAGCGCAGGATTTTTAGGGTGTGGGAAACATCTTGCTCTGTGATCTTTTGACAGGAGGACCTGTTAGTAAGGACAGCTATGTAGTTCCCAAGTGTCCAGCTGGGACAGCACGAGGCAGCAGTGGTGCGCTGACACAGATCCAAGTATTGGGGATGAGAGCGAACCTACAGCACCACACATGAAAAACACCAGTTAAACACCCATTTCTGACATTGTCATATTGCATAATCAATATATGCAATGCAATGATACATACCCGTGTATTGTCAAAATTGCACATGGATTTTATAGCCTGTATATTCCACAAATTCTTTCCGTCTGCAGATGCAAATACGATTCTGGAATAACTGTCACCTGTGGAAAGACAACATCTGGTGGTTAATACTCACAGAAAGGTATAAAAGCTGTCACTGGGGCGATTCATTTTCAAAAAGAATAAATACGATACTTTAAATTACTAACAATAACAAATTACTACACTTAAGGTACTAAAATATGTACCTTTAAGGTACTTCTATGCACCCTTAGTGGTAAATAAGGCACAAATGTTTATGCCCTGTCAATGTGTAGTGTAACCAAAAGCCAGCAGCCTTCTTCATGAGCCACTAGATGGCAGATTTGATTAATATCAGCTTGTTTCACTTTAGTACTAGTATTAAATATATTTGCGCTTACGTTTGTCAGCATACTATTAAGTTATACATTTTTGAATGCACACAAAATTAATTTTGAGCTGTTAATTAGGTTCATGTTAAATGTAAACAGAAACATAGGGCCTATATATACACATTTTGGGCCTTTATATATATACACACACACACACACACACACACACACACACACACACACACATATATGTATACATTGGTAAATCTTGGTTCATTTGGCAGGTTCATCTAGGATTAATTTTTACATTTGCATTAACCAAGAACAATTAATGCTTTAAAATATTTATTGTTATTTATTTGTATTTTTTTATATATAGAAATGTATACAAGGACACACCAAACTCAGCTTTGCCATCACAAGAATAAACAACACAATAAAATGAAACAGAAAACAGTTTACAGGACTCACCTGGTACATCACAGAAGAAACTGTCTTTACTAAAATCCCACTCGGCCTGTCTCTTCTTTCGATCATTACGATCCTTAGACCACCTCTCATCTTGGTGACTGAAACGCAGGACAAGGAGAGCATTTAAAAAAAAATGATCAATGCATTTAACAGCTCTGCATGAAAAGCTAAATCATTAATACAAAAAGATTTATATTCGTATAAAATAAAATATGCTGTCTGCAACGTGGTCTATGTACAATTGCTCTTTATGCTGAAAGTTATCCAGATAAAGCCTCAACTCCCTGTCAACCAAAACCATAATCTAGTGGTTCACGACTTGCCGTCTGATTTTTGTTGGATTTAGACAGCTTTAACGACACCAAAAACCTCACTAATTATTAATTCCAGAGCGCGCTGCAGCATACAATTTCAGCTTCCTCACATTGTTGCCATTACAGATCTGCGATTGAAATGACCGTTATCATTATTACTGACAGAGGGCAGGACTGCTGCTGACAGCACATCCTGTTCCACAGACAGGAAGTCTCTTTAATCAGAGAGAAGACGCCTATGCACATGCTGAGACGGAGCCGTGCCTTAACAGACGCTCATTCTCTCTCTGACTGCTTCTGTCATGATCCGTAATAGAGCTCACAATGCTCCAGATCAGATGAGTCATGTCACAACCAACACAGATCGCATTACCAAGCACGGCTAGTCGTTAGCAACAAAATGTACATAAAGTGGCCTCAAAAGGAATCTGATTTTCAGCGCATTCAATAACAAAATATAATTTGACATTATTATGCACATGAAAAAGCAAAAAGCTAAAAATGCAACCTAAATCAGTTTAATTTCTAATGTGCTGTCCATTTAGCGATGTGCATTTAAAGATGCATATTTGAAATAAAATATAAACGGGTCTTGTTCCCTGTTTTAAAAGCAAAATCACACAAACGCACCAATTGTGACCAATCCTGGCCCGACTCCTAATCCTCGCTGGGCTCACGTCACTCATCCAGTGCTGTTCTGGATGAATACTACGGTTATCAGATAAGAAGTGGACTCTGTTACCTTTTGGCCTGCTCATCTGCGTATTTGAAGGGGTAGTTGGCCAGCGTTGCCTTGTAGCCTGTGTTTTTCACCATGTTGTTCCAGGTTACGAGTCGCTGGCCTATCGCAGTGCCTCTCGGTTCAAATCCCTAATAAGAGAAACAACAACAAGGCTTCAATTAAACTGCACACAAAATCAACATGAAAGTGTCAGTATGCTATAAAGATAAAAAAAAAAGCTCCCTGTGCGCACCTGCAGTGGATTTGAGAAGTCAGGCAGGTCAGGTACAAGGATGCCGACCAGAGCACAAACAACGATGAGAACGGTACACACCCCCAACACCACCACCGGCCAATCAGCAATGAGCTCCGCATAACTGCAAGCAAGGAAGATTCATACATCATATGCATATACATCACTGTATACTACATCCTGTCCAGTCTCTTTATTGTACAGGTGCAAACCATGAAAACAACATCGAACATACATTATATTTTGCATGTTTTAGTTGTTGTTTTTACACACACACACACACACACATTTATTTACTTAGAACAATTAAGTAAATTTTATATTAAGATCTGTCTTAATTTATTTATTTTTTAATTAATTACATACAATATATATGTATATATATATATATATAATAAAGAATTTAATTTATTCTGTTGTTGTATATAATGCTTACAATGTCATTTAAAATAATTTTACAAAACTGTCTTAACTTTAATGTAAATTCTGTTTAAAAAATATAATTACATACACATAAAAATGTAAATAAAAAATAGAATTTTATATTTTTATTATACATAATGCTCATACATAAATGTCATTTAAAATGAATAAAAAAATATTTTTGTCTTATTATTAAATTATATTTGATATGTAAAGGGTTTTCCATTAATTTAAATTGTAATAATATAGTAGTATTGCAATATAATTATAAAACTATTACATAATTGTAAGCATTTTTATTGAATAATAAAAACTATATAATTTATTATTTTTATTGAATTTATTATTTTTATTTTTATTTTTATTATTTTATTGTCATTAAAAAAATAAAATAAAAAATAAAAAGTATTTTAGTCTTAATTTTGTGTGTGTTTATAGATATATTGTTATTATTCTTAATTATTTTTCTTTTTTATTACATTTTAAAAAGACAAAAAACTAAACGATTACAAGGAATGAAAATCCTTACATTGTCAAATGTAGTAAACTTACCTTTTAGGAAACCGGAAAGGCCTTGGAGGGCTGAAAGATAAAAGTAGCATAAATCAGGATTAGATGTGGATTAAAACTACTTGTGCAGAGACATGTTTTTTTTTCATGAAATTGTATTTTTAACCGCACGCCGTATGAGGTTCAAACACACATTCCTGCGCGGAACTCACAGCTGTCTCCACGTATCTCCGTGCTGCTTTTCCAAATCAAAACCATCACGGATGTTCATATTAGAGGCTCTGCTTCAGCGCACCTAAACGGCATTGCCATGCGTCCAATGCACAGCTCTTCACAATCAGAGACGCCTTCATGCATTCATCTAATATGACGACACATTAATGGCCGGTGCATGCAGGTGCATCGAGAGAGAAAAGATATGAAATACTCTAAACATCAACAAACGACAACCAATACCGCTCTCTCCGAGGATGAGAGCAGCAGGGTCACAGGGCCAGTAATAGGTGGCTGTAATTTTCTTCCTCGTCGTCGTCTTAAAAGGGAATCCATGGAATGCTATAATTAGTGGTTGCTATGGCACTGCGAGGCACAGATGAACAAAAGCCACTGGCAAGAATTTTTCACCACAGGGCGACTTCTAGAGAGGCCGTAAATCCCTTTGAAAAGTTCAACGGACATGTTAATACAACAACCAGATGTTGCGAGCGTGCAGGCTTTAAGCATCTGCATATTCGGCTCAAGGTGAGTCCCATTAGGCTTTAAAAACAGTGAGGTGCATGTCCTTCTCCGTGCAATCAGAGAAAAGCACATGCAGACAGCCGATAATCAAATAACCAAACCCAAAAGTAAATAACGAGGAGCAGATTTCCTCTGCTTCCTGTGCGAACGCAGCGAGGACGGGTGGGGGGGGATATAGCAATGCAATGATTTATAAAGCGCGCTATCAGAGAACGCTCCATGTTTGGGCCACAGACGATGGAATCCAGGGGCGTGAATGAGAAATAGTCCAAAATGGAATAACATTTATGAGATATCGCGATGGATTATTCCACTGGAGCGCAACAGCTCTTCAGCACTGTTTGGGAGTTTCCCCCCGGGGTGATTTGGAGATTATTATTTCATATTTGGATGTGTGCAACTTTTGTTCTCTGGTTAGCCTGAAAAGAAAGAAAGAATTCAGTCTACGCTCTTAAAAAAAAATCACGGTCAAGAACCCTTAACATCCGTTAAATCACTACTCTGCACAAAAGGTTCTTTATAGTGGAAAATAGATCTGTAGTTTATTAAAATGTTGCGTACAGGAAGAAGAAAGCGGTTCTAGGGAACCAAAAAAGGTTCTTCTCTTGAATCACTGCAAACAACTACGCAAGCTTGTTTCAGCCCCAGAATAAGAATAAATAAATGAAGGTCATTTCCTCACAATTCAGACTTTTTTCCCCCAACAGAATTGAGTTCATTTCTTGTGAGATAGCTCACTGCAATGATCTTTCTTTCATTTTGTATAAATGGAAATGTGAGGCAGAAACACGGTTTTCCATGCCTGTTTTTTTAAATGCAAAAGAACTGCTAGTCCCCGCCCCTTTTCCAGAACAAGATCACACCATTACAGCTCGTACCTGCTACAAACATCTGTTTTGATTCTGATAATCATGTTTTTCGTGCTGCATTTTATACCATACTAGTTTAAACTTCGGATGTAAGGTTTTCTGAGTGCAGTGACAGAGAGCACACCCAAGTACTAAACTTAATTCTCAGTTTACATTAAAAACACACGAGTTATGACGACGTCTGTGACGGTAAACAGCTGGGAAATGAACTGCATGTTTATATTAGATCTGTGTGGCAGCAGCAATAAAGATGAACGGGAAATAAATCAATAAGCAATGCTCTCTTGTCTCCTCTGAGGCTCTGTTAGCATGTTTTGCTTAAACTCTTATCTTGATACTTGAACTGCTACACCGTTTTGGCAATATTATTATGATATCCCTTTGCAACGTCACTAGAATCAGATGCACTCGCTTTTTCAGATGCTTGCAGAAAAATGCTTACTAAAACAAAGTTACTAGGTTACTCTTTTTCCCATTTCCTTGGTTGCTACAGTAGATGCACCGGGACCTGATTTTAGCACTCAAAACCTGGAAAAATTTTGATTTTCATGATATGTCAACTTTAATATTTGAAAATGGAGATTAAAAGTAGCAATTGACTTTTTTATTTAATAGCAATGTAATAAAACCGTGAGTCATACACTCACTACTATGCGAAAAAAGCCGTAATTAGCATAAATCTTGAAAAAAAAAGCTTGCAATTAACTTTTTATTTTAAATAAAACTGTTAGATGTAAATCCAAAGCCAGAATTGCAAGACAAAATTACAATACAAAGAAAAAACAAGCCAGAAGTGTGATCTATAAACTGTTATACAATTGCATTTTTATTTTTGGCTTTTATAAACAATTGTGAGATATCAACTTAGCAAGTTTATATCTCACAATTCAGATTTTTAGAGCATATTCAATTCAGTGTCTTTACAGTTAAATTGTTTTTGGTGTGCTCCAAAAAAAAAACAAAAAAACTGTAACTTATCTTTTTAGCAATTCAATCTTCAGGTCATGTTTTTAAAATAACCGCAATTCTAAAACATCACAACCGGGTCAATGCCATATTCTGCATTGCTCATTTTGCAGAGAAATGTTGTTATTGTAAGAGCTAACAAATGTTTATGGATCAAGAGGTTAATTAATAAAGAAAATACAAGGAAGTGGGGTCAAACAACAGCGCAGTGATGAGGTGAAACAGTAGTTAAAGGGCAGAGGTCGAAGAGCTGAGCAGGAAAACAGCATGGAGGATTAAAGTAGAAAACAACAGTCTGAAATATTCAGAACTGATTAAACTCTATGTGATAGTCAACCGCCTGACTTTCTCAGAAGTTTAATAAAAACACACTATGAAAGATTTAGATATTTACTGAATATCAAACATTAAAGCAATTGATCTAAATTGACAGTAAAGACATTTATAATGTTACGAAAGATTTCTTTTTCAATTAAACAATGTTCTTTTGAACTTTTAATTAATCACAGTATCCTGAAAAATATAATTCCATTTCCACAAAAATATAAAGCATCACACTTTTCAACATTGATAGTAATCAGAAAATGTATCTTGAGCAGCAAATAAGCGTATTAAAATGATTTCTGAAGGATCATGTGACTGAAGAATGGAGTAATGGGGGATAATAAACTTGTTAAATCATCTTAACCAACAGCCTGTATGTTAGACCCTATTCCATCTAAACTATTAAAAGAGATGCTTCCAGAAGTCATAGATCCTCTTCTGTCTATTAT
>JAUCMU010000043.1:19698074-19722979 GCA_032275025.1 Enteromius treurensis
CTTAGTTGGGGACACCTGATTTCCAGTGATTACCGTCGTCTTGACTACAGAGACCGTCTCTGCATTTGATAAATAAACAGTTTAATCTGGTCATTATACATTACCATCACTCTGTTCTTCTACTTGATAATGTTCAGTGTTTAGAGACAATCTGTATAGTTAAAAGCGTGATATAAATAAAAGTTATTGATTGATTGATTAACAATGCTGAAAATACAGCTTTCGTCACAGGAATAAATTAGATTTTTGTATATATTCACATTGAACATAGCTATTTTAAATTACAAAATTCCTATTCCTATTAAATATATATATAAAAAAATTGACAATTGAGAATGATGTAGAATCTTCAGGCAGAAATAAAATTTTTTTTCAATCATTTCATTTGATACTCCTGCAATAATACCCATAGGAAGAGCAGAGAAGAAACCCGAAGGCATGCATGTGAATGACGTGCACACGTGTATCTGCTCAGAAATGGAGAATGCTGAATCCGCGAGAGCCGCGAGGTCTAGAGGTCGACTACTGATATCTCCGCATTCTTTGCTTTGACATACGTGGATATATGGACTCCAGACAGGGAGGCTGGATTTCAACACTGTGGCCAACAGTTACAAGCTGTCCAAGAAACATCTTCATTATCTACTGGCCTCCTACTGCAAGAATTCGACAGCTTAAGCTGCAAACTTAGGGAATGCAGAACGCAATGCGCTTTGAATAATTTCTGTGCCGTGGCATAAATGACCAAATGTAGCACCAAAGTGCTAATGCAAAACAAAATTTCTATTCCTATTACTATTGCTCAAACTTTCTAATACACAATTACAATTAAACTACTTTAGGACTTCGGTTAAAAGGCATCAGACCAAAAATCACCAGGACTCAGGTGGAGTGTGATGTGCTGCTTCTGATATTGTTTATTACAACAGTTTTATTAAATGCAAAACTAATTCGATTTTATGCATAGGATAACATGCATTTCAAGAGTATTTCGTGCATGTTTAAAAAGTTAGTAATAGTGCCATCCTCAACAGTTCCACACCACCACTTTGCTTGGGCTGCGTGTGTGACGTCATACAGTGCGGGGCAACGCAACACGCCACACTCCACCTGAGTCCATTTCGCCCTATGCCTGAATGTACGAGACCTGACTCTGGACATCGTTTTTTCAAAGACCTGAAGCCTTTCAGTCTAAGTCACGATGCCGTTTGGTCCATTGACAAAGATCTTTTAGTCTGAGGCATGACGCATTTTATAACTGAGGTCTGAGGACGTCCTAAAATCAGTCTGTGTGCAATGAATGTCTACGTTATACAAGTTTCATTTCTTGAAAACTAGAAATGAAAACAACAAAAAATTCCAAGAAAACATTCAAAGAAAAGAAAGAATAAATCTAAATTTTGGTGCTTTTTTTTAATTGAGGAAAAAGCTTTTAAAATATTAAAATCTAGCCATGCAAATAGACAAAGTGCAGTAAAATAAAGATTTAATAGTGTATTTCGGATGTTGATTGCATTACTCTGAAAAAACACTTGTCTTATAGACTACTAAACCAATGTCAAAACATTTGGCTCAGTAATAATACTACATTATTGCTAATTCATTCATCTGTTTTGACTAAAAGAGGATCACATGATCCGCTCCAACACTGGAACCAAACCATGCACGAGTCAAATTACCAGCAGAAATCACTGGCACATTACCGCTAAAGTCTCAAGAACCATTTCATTCAACTTAAGAGTGTGTGAACAGCAACAGAGACTCGGCTTTGATATCAAGCATGTCTAGACACGGGCCAAACTCATTTGGAGCAGCACACCGCAGGCACAGCTCTTTGTTTGCGTACAACGACCAGATGCAGCTCTTTACAAATCTCGGTCAGATCTCTTTTAACAAAGCTCGACTGAGAATTTAAAGGTTGGGGTTGAGTCTCTCACTAAACTGAGCTTCTGTTTTAGGAAGTTCGTGACCCCAGTGTTTCCCATGAGTCTCAGTAACACAACGCTGGAAAACAACAAAAAACAAGCTTCAGACGAGAGTGTGTGTGTGTGTTGAGAGGTGGAGGTAGAAAGAAGGTTTTGAGCATGAATGAGACTGGAAAACAGAACGAGGAAGAGAGGAAATGAAAGGAGAAGGCAGGAAATGAGCAGAAACAGGTAAGAGCCCAGACAGATAGACTAGATTTCTACGGAAAAATCCTCACCGGAGTTACGAGCTGCGTTGTTAATCAACATAAAAATGTTTATATGGCTCAATAGGATTATCAGCTGGCAAAGGCTGTGGTTAGATGAGAGAAAAACATGCTCGAGCAGCTCAAGATTCATTGATTCACAGGAAATGCTGCTCTACACAAACTCATCTGCTCTGAGTTTGGGGCATGCCGTTATTTGAAGATGCTTCATGCACCAACCATCTTCCCTAACTTGTAATGAGCAGCCCTGTTGTCAATAACAGACGTTTTAAGGCTTTCTTGTGGTTCTCCATCTCAAAAAACAATAATAAATAAAAAAATAAAAAACGTAACGTTTAACGCTTTTAAAAAAAATAAAAATAAATGAAGACTTTATATTTTACTATCAAATAAAATTAATATTTTTTTATGCTACATATGTTGTTTATTTGTATTTAATAATAGTAGTTATAGTATTAGTCGAACAAAAATATAATATAAATAATAAATAGTAGTAAATTATATATTTGTAAAAGGGTTATTTTTCAGTATATTAAGGAATATTTCTTATACTGTAGAATATTTATATGGAGTAGTAATAAAATAATACATTCTAAAAAACTTTATTTTACAATAAAAAAATTAATATTATTATATAATATTATTAAAAAGTAATATTATTTTCTTATGTTGTTCAATACTTACTAGAAGAATTTTTATTGCTAATAAAAGTAATTTATTATTATATGTTCCTTTTACAGTGAAAAATTACAACAGTATAATTTTTAAATAATTAATATATATATTTGGTGGGTCTAAACTAGAAATAAGTTGTTTATTAATAATAATAATAATATTTCTCATTTATTGTACAGTGAAAACATTTTTGTTTAATACTTTTGACTATTAACAATAACATTTATATTACTGATTTAATTAAAATATTTGAACATGCATAAAAACAAAAACGCATGTATTTAACACACACAAACACATGCGTGCTGTGATCGTCCCCGATGAAACATTTCTGAAGAAAGCCACAATCTATTAGAAGCGGACTAAAAACCTTGAAGTGCAATTGCGGCAAAGACCGTCTCTTTGATGGGGATCGTAATAACTGCACCTGTAGCGCTGGCATCAAAAACAAGATGGTCCCAGATCGACTTAATACATTCCAGCTGTTCCCTCACCCTACCACAGGCTTCAGTCTGTTTAGTAAACGAGAATAAGCAAGCTAGACATCAGCCTAATTTGAGGTTATGACTGGGTCCTGCTTGCTCGGCGTCTTTGATCATGGTTTATGGGATCAGATGGGCTTTGATCTTCACTGGGCATCTTCACCGGCTCTATGGGTTCCTCACGTACCCCCGGACCAGGACAAACATGAAGAGACTCGGGACGCATCCCCATGCTACTCTGACCTCACAGTACATGCAAAACAACATCCCGAAAGTTCAAATGTGCTGTTCATTTACTCAGCCTCAGGTGTAGGAATGGAAACAGACCCCGCTCGACTGCATTTTTGCGTTTTTGTTCGGAGCTAAAGAGAAATA
Organism: Enteromius treurensis; assembly: GCA_032275025.1. NCBI lineage: Eukaryota > Metazoa > Chordata > Actinopteri > Cypriniformes > Cyprinidae > Enteromius > Enteromius treurensis. Next base: position 19,701,798 of record JAUCMU010000043.1, read on the forward strand.
CAGCCAGGAATTAACGCTTGTGTATCAATCCTTCCAGTGCTGTGACAAATTCAGAAAACAAATGACAGCATTTATTTAAGCAGAAGTCAACTTCCAAAAACAGCAAATGAAAATGTGCAGCTTGGGCTGAACCAAAAAAAAAAAAAAAAAAAAAAAAAAAAAGCAATTATATTTTCATGACACTTTTCTGTCAGTGTAGTAATTACTTTAAACTTTAAAAAATCCATTTTAATAAGTCATGCAAATCTGTGAGTATGAGAATATGATGTTTTGTCAATTAAACAAATCTTATTGGAAGTTTACAAGAATTAAAATGACAAGAATTTAAAGTAGAGGTAGAGAAATAATACTAAAATAAATAAATCTAAGCATTAACATTATACAAATAAATCAATAAATATATATATTATTATTGTTGTTGTTATTGCTTATGTTGACTCTGTTGTCATCACAAAAATTTTAAAATATATTGAAATTAAATTCCACATTAATATTATTTTTATATATATTAATATTTGTTAATGATTATTTGGCCCATCATTTAAAAATATTCATAGTTTTTCCAGATTTAAAAGCAAAAGAAGCAGTAGTAAAACTATATATAAAAATATTTTATTATTTGTTAGATATTTTAAAATGTAAATATTTTCACCCTTATTTAAACTTTATATAAATACTAAGCACTATACAAAAATAATAGCTTTTTTTCCTTTTTATTTAACTATTTTAGTTATTTATTAGGCTAAAAAAAAGAACTATATAAACAGGACTTTTATATATATATATATATATATATATATATATTCTAAACATATAGCTGGCTAGTAAAAAGTTATATTTAATGACACCAAATATACTTGTTTTTGTTTAGTGAAATGATTGTTCAGCATCTGCTTGAATTCACCCGTCTGACATCTCCATTTTAATCATTGAATGCGAGTTTAGTGACATGAGCTAAACAGTTGTTGTTTCTGATCTTGCGTAGAGGCTTCTCAAAATGACACCCTGAAATTGAGAACACAAAGATCATTTTAAGGCTTGTTGGCTGGTCGGGGCTTGCAGCTGTCTCACACACACACACACAGTTCTGTACATTTCACGAATATCTTCCAGGCTTGTCCTGAAACTGGAAGCCTCATGTGATTCTTTAAACACTGGGACAAATTTATCAAAGTTTCTGTTTGACGTTGATCAAACATCTTCCTGAAAAGGACCTAAAGAAGCTGACAGGAGCATCTGTTGACTCACGCAGGCACGACAAGACAAGTTTCCACTGTTAAGCACCGTTTCTGTCCTAAATCCCTTCAAAATCAGAACGCATCCGAAGTTTAATTAAAGGCCGAGAGGCGCAGAAACTAAAACGGCCCACAAAACGTAATTTGCACATCCACAAACTGCACCTGGTTAAAACGCAGGAGACCAGATCTGTTCAGGTAAATGAAGCGTGTCAGGAAGGGTTAAACATGTGACATGACCCCAGATGGCTACATGTCAGCTCCCTCTTTTTCAGTCAACAAAAGCCATTCATCATTCCTGAGCTGGAAGATCAGCCGCATCATTCCTGAATCTTTAGGTGGAAAGCCAATTGACTTTTTAAATTCAAAACCAGTCGAACCGATCTCAAAATAATGGGAGCGTAACAGTTGACTTGTTTTTTTTTTAATCATAAATCATTTGTTTTAGTGCATAATTAATTTAAAATGCTAAAAATGTAATTAATCACTGTTCAATTTTTTTAAATATATAAATCTTAAAAACCATACATATTAATTGCTGATAAAAATTTTTTTTGAATATGAGACGAATTTAAAATCAAATAAAATTGTAAAAAAAAAAAAAAAAAAATATATATATATATATATATATATATATATATATATAATATCTAAAAATATAAACTTTTAAAAAATGAATAGTGTGACTTATATAAAAATATAATAATGAAAAATTAATAAATGAAAAAAGTTGTAAATATAATTTATAATATTAATATAAATAAAAATAAATAAATAACTTGAGGAATATTTTGTAAGATGTGCTCAGCTCTAAAATATCTTATTGGCATGTCACATTTTTTGTTATATTCTCAAGTAGCCTGTAAGTGAATATTTCCTTGGTATTAACCATCTTAATTGTTCGTGTTCTTATCTAAGACACATTACACGGTGAAGGCAGATCAAACATGATAACAGCACAAAGAGCTGCTCAAGTGTAGCAATGACTTACTTTGCCCGTGGATACACTGTGACATTATGAGTGTTGCCGTAGAAACAAATAACTGTCCGAGAGCAAGCACACCAACAAACAACACTTACAGTCAAACCAAAAATTATTCAACAGTTAAGAGATAGCGAATTAAAGTGAATGTATCATATTACACCACAAAAATATTTACAGGGACCAAAGTGCTTTAATTCCACCCTTTTACACCACAGACTGAACAAAATCAAGCATTTCTTGGTAATTGGTTAAACTAAATTGGTATTATCTAACTGTCTTCTTAAATTTAGCTGAAAGCTACTCACTTAATTTGTTTTGACACAGAGTTCATATTTTATTAAAGTGCCCCTATTGTAGACAATGAAAAGTTTATGTTTTGGTTTACAACAGGTTGACATGCATGCAAGGTCAAAAAACGCTTAGATTTTCTTATTACATGCATTTATTTCCACATTATTAGTTCAACCACTCACAAACAACTTAATTAACAATTCATTTTTCAAATAATCTGTGGTTCGGTTGATTTAAAGCAGTGTATGTGAGCTTTTAATGCTCCAGAAGCGCCATCCAGTGGCAAAGAATGAATTTGCATTTTCATTCAACCAACAAGAGGGCGGCAATATGAGTACTCGTCATTCACTTCTGAAGAGAGCCGCTCTGCTGCACAAACATGCTTCTACCGGGTGTTTTAATGTGTGTTTTGGGTAACTTATATCGATGGAGAAATGAGCAGCGTGTCATCTGAAAGTTTTATTAGATCTCGAATCCACATATACATAAGAAAACAAATATTACTATTTTGGCGCTTATCCTTTCTAATTGAATGAAATACTGAGAATCCATAATAGGTGCATTTTTATACTATACCAAATAAATGTGAGAAAGACGTTCGAATACATTTTGGTTTGACTGTAATCTAGTTTTTATGCAACGGGACTCTCACCTCAGCGTGGCCATGTTGGGCTGGTTCTGGAGATGATCGGGCCAGCGATGCTGCATGCAGAAACAGCGCACGCCCTGAACGCAGCACGAGCCCACGTGAAGCGCCGCGGACGACACGGAGCTCTGGAAGAGAGCACAGTCCTGCTGGTTCCCATTGCAGCAGATGGGCTGCCGGGGAGAGCAGTAAACGCAGCAGGCTGGCGGAAGAGCATTGGGCAGAAGCACAGCCAGCCTCTGAGAGTCTGTGACATGTGACGAGGACGAAGACGAGGAGCCTGGCGAAGAAGGACACGTGGCTCCGTTGGGTTTGAGTCCGCCGTTCTGACCCGGCTGACTGAATGCCGGGACTCTCTGCTCGTCCTCCGGCTCTTCAATGGAGTTTGCGGAAGTTGAGGATCCTCCATTGCTGGTGGTGAAGCCCTCGCTCAGGGCCATGATCCCTCCTGGATCAGCTGATCAGGACCTTAATCTGCAAATTAACACACAGTCACGGTCACTCATGCAGAGAGATCCAACTCCAGCAATTTCCCATAACAGTTAAATGTACAGATAAGCCTCGAGATAAAAGGAAAACAAAAAACCACTTTTAAAATCTGAACAGACTTTTAAGAAACTAGGCATCATACACTTACAGACTTTGTAAAAAAAAGTGACAAAGGAAAACTGGATCCCATACACTACACAACCGAAGATGATACACTACCAGATTCATGCAGAAACGTGTGCCAGACACATGACACCTTCTAAAACTGGGAGGAAAATATCAAATGCTTGATTAACTCTGACTGGAAAAAAATTCTGTGGCTATCATACAATCTGTCAGCTTTAACCTGCAGACTACCCCTGACTTTCCTCAACTAGCACCAACTAGTTCAGACTGTAAAAGTGCATTACAAGCTATATATCTTTATTAATCACAAGTTTATTAATAAATCAATTATATCATGATAATGAGCCTTTAATTGATTAATATAAGCTCAACCGCACACATGAAGCTTGCCACTAGGGTTGGCCGATGTCGACCAATTTGGCATCGTACGATGTCTAATGTGAAACATCGCGATGGATGATGGTATCGTCGTCGCCGTAGGTGGCGGGTTGTTTAGTTCTAACTAAAACACCAAGCCCCGCCCCACGACTGACAAAACAGTTTTCGTGCGAGCAGGTGAGAGAGGATTGAGTGCAAGAGTGCTCGTGCACGAGTGCTTGACTTGCGCGCGGATGACACAATAAGCGCGCGCGAGGGTTTGATATAAGCTCGCGGCCCCGTTTCTTCACATGTACATCTGTTTTCCTCTCGTGGAAAATTGACTTGATTCTGAACGCATTTCTAATAGATTTTCTCCATTGATTCCTTTTTTTGTTGCCATGAACCATCCTGACAAACTCAAACAACAACTTGACAAAATTTGATTTAAAGCAAGAAAAAAACAATAGATAATCAGAAATTTAAATGACAAAGAAAACACAAACAAAGTGTACAATATATCACCGTAATTTTTTAAGGACACAGGGATGTCCCTCCTACAGCAGCATTTATTAAATATTAATAAATGTTATTGCTTTAAATATTTTCTCTATGGAGAAAATGAACGGGATTCTTCGTTTTAGGACACGTTCAGGAACTGCTATCGTCACTGAACCTCAGGGAAATCATTTGGTTGCCGTAAAAAGACTGAGAACCGGTTCTCGATTACCAAGCCTACAGTGTAATTTCAGGAAGAATGGCTTTGTGAACAAAGCGAATTTCAAAGGCGCAGTCTGATTGAAAAGAACAGGTTCAAACACATTGGACAGACAGCAGAGGAGTCAAGGTTTCATGGTACGCTTGAATTTCAGCCCCTATGGCCAGGAAATTGTTGCAGAGGAATGACATGGGCCGCCTCTGCGATATTAAATGTTTCATGGGATGTTTTAACGTGCACGCCATGCATATCGCAGTAAAATAAGATCCAACCGTATTACTCAGGTAAATGCGTGCTTGCGATACTGGAAGTTTGCCCAGAAACACACACACTGACGCCATGGTCAGCTCTTTCTGTCAAGTAAATCACCCACGTTCTGACGTGACAGGTGGAGACCCGCACGACTCCGACGGGAACCAAAGATCGCCTCCAACCGTGGACCACAAAGCGAGCATCCAAAATAAGCGCCCGGGATCATGAAAGATCTCATTTGATACAGAGGTGAGCAGGTTTCCGCTCTGACTGTCCTGTAAACACAGCGTCCAAAATACCTCCTTGCACCAACAAATCCGGTTGTGTTCGCAGTTGAACCGCATCCATTTAAAAAGCAGGCAGATAGAGAGAGCTTTCTGAAAAGAGAAACCCAAGGGAGGGAAAACATGCGCGACGCTATGAATGCTCGGTGTCATGCTGGACGTCTCATGCATCCATGCACTGGAGAAAGATCATAACAAGACGTTTAAACAATTCTAAATAGTCTTCAAGAAATAAATACACGTTCTGTTGGGGAGCTGAAGAAACAAAAGCACTGGCCTGTGAAAAGCGCTGCTTATTTCTCAAAACTTTTCCTAAATAAATACAGCGTCCACACTTCGGTCACACTGATGCATGACTGTCTGTGTCTGCATTGACTTCAGCATGTTTGAAGTCTCATCGCCTGCTGTTATTAGTGGATGCATGAAGTCGCTTCTCCTCGAGTTCACACACGTGCCCTAACCACAGGTGCCATACATCATATTAACCATCAACATTTTCACACTCATGTTTCACAGTACGGTCTGACTTCTTTTTCAACACTCGACGTATTATTTTATTATTTCAAAGCACGCAAAATTGTCAAATGTTTTGCTTAAAGCGTGCTTGTCCAATTATTCTTCAAATTCATTTAGTTATTTAATGCAATTGGATTCATACCAGCTATATTTCAAACTAAACATATTCCTGACTTTCATATGATGATAATTATATATTTATACACACATACATACATATATAACTATACTATAATAACTGTTTTTATAATGAATAGTAAAGTGGTTGGTCACACAACTTTACTATTCTTGTATTATAATAAACAAATCTCATATATGATATTATAACAATATCATAAAGACTTATTATATTATTAGTATTTTTTTTCAATAATAAACAGTACAGTTGTATGACCAACACGCCAGCATAGATCATTTTCTTTATAATAAAAAAAATATATATATTCAATAAATAAATAATAAAATAAAATAAAAAAATCCTATAATTAAAGGAACATCCCAGCAGAAATAAATCTAACAACTAAAATAAATAATACAGTATTACAGATAGATAGATAGATATAAATTCACAAAAAATCGTGTCGATGTAAATCATAAACAAAGACAAACTTACAGAGTTTAGGACAGATCCCTAGCTGCCATTCCTTACAGACCCATTACATGAGTCCAAGACACAACACGAGTGTTTTATGAGTTTGCTTCTGATGTAAATCATATATTATGTTCAGATGTCTTCATCCGTCGCATTATCCCTTCAGTTTAACTTCAGCTCAAGCGACAACAGTCTCTGTAAACCGCGTTATTTACTTCTCCTGGACTCGAAAGCGTTTGCTCCACAAACATCCAAACAACGCGCCCGAAACTCCGTAAACACACTTAAAGTCTGCTTTAAAGGCGCCGCTCCGTAACCGGAGTCAGAATAACATTCCTCGATCACAATAAAACACTGTATGTCTGTCGAGAGGAGCGAGTTGTGTCGCGCATTTGTTGAGAACAACGGAGCGCATTCAAACACTACATCGACGCGACAAACACTACGGCGCTGCCATAAACACAGCTTCGCCGTGAGCGACGGGGTCCCTGACGTCAGCGGTGCGTCCTCCAATCACAGCGCTCGTATTATAATACATGGAGCTTTATTGAAGAGTCTGATGCAGGCAGCAGAGGTATCTTAAAACCATCGTGTTTCACCAGTGTATGAATGAGATTATACTGATAGCTAGTCAAAAGCAGCTTACAAATGATTTCATGTTATGATAAACAATTTGGATTTGTTCCAGACATAACTTGAGAAAAAGAAAGATAGAAAGAAAAATAAATCAATCATTTAATATTATACATATTTTGGGTGAAAGGATCAATAAAACAAAAAAAAAACAAAAACAGATTGACTGATGTTTAGTTTAATATGGTTTGATTAATTTGGAATGAAAGACCAATGGATGGATGGTTTAAAGACTGATGGATGAAATGAAAGATAATGGATGGATGGATAGATGGATGGATGGAACAAAAAAATGGATGGATGATGGATGGATGGATGGGAGTAACAAAAGATAGATAGATGGATGGATGGATGGATGGAATTAAGAAAGGATAAATGAAAGAAAAATAGATTGATGGATAGAACAAAGGATGGATGGATGAAAAGAAAGATGGTAAGAAAGACTGACAGATGGAATGAAAGACGAATGGATGGATATCTGAATGGAACAAAAAAATGGATAGATCGGAGTAACAAAAGATAGATGAATGTATGGTAGAAGGAAGGAACAAAACGGATGGATGGAATGAAGAAAGTATGGAATGAAAGACAAATAGACAGATTGATGGATAAAACAAAGGATGGATGAAAAGAAAGATGGTAATAAAGACTGATGATGGAACGAATGACAGATGGATGGATTAAAAGGCAGAGTTCATATTGAAGGGAAAAAAAGATGGATGACAGATAGACAGATGAAGGGATGGAATAAAATATTAATAGATAGGCTGATATATAGACAGATGAAACGAGGGATGGATGGATCTACAGATAAACTGATAAACAGACAGACAGATTCATCCCAGATCCATGTTCATGCTCAGCTGAAGGACTATGAGGGTCTGAGTGAAGATACCCGTCTGAAATAACAACAGGCAGCTGAACTTCAAAGAGAAGAGAGAGAGAGAGGGGGCACTGGAACTGGATGAAGCCGTAATCAAAACGCTCCGGGCGAACTCTGTATCGATCGCCAGCACTTCATCAAAGCTGACAAGGTCAGCCAACAACACAGTGGGAGAGAAGAAAAAAAGGAGGGAAGAGAAAAGAAAAAGAACATCACAGAAGGATGAGGGTCACAGAAGAAGGGTGGGTTATGATGTTGTCTGAGCCCTGCTTAGTACCTTTGTACTTGCCGCAAGCGAACAGTTTCTAATAGTAAGCTAGTGCCACCTCCTCAGTGAACAATCAACAAATTTACATGAAATCCAAAGTGAATCTTTGGCTTAAGTGGTTCAACTGACAAAGAAAGTTTGCTCTCCCTTATATACATCCGTCAACGAGAACCCGAGCCCAGACTCGTCCGGGTTTCTTCCGTGCCATTTTTCTAAAACTCTAGGGGACCAAATCTCTCCGACGCCTCTCTGACTTCCTCGAGTCCCACGTGTGCTTTACTGCCCTGGAGACAGATCAATACAAGCTAAACAAATTATGGAGCGGATCAAAGAGAAACAGTTGAGAACTCAAGTAAATGTTTAGACATCTAATAAGGAAAGTATAATGACAGTAGCTTTTAATTTAGTCAAAGCATTGGGATTAATCGCTGTTGTTTATCCAACATTAGCGCACGCAGCTGCAGATGTGAGCCATGCACGCAGCAGGCCCGAGTACACTCATATGCAGCTTTTATTCTATGCTACAAAAATGTTCATCCATAAAAGTAAGGAAGGAATGGGACGTTTGGCTGGAAATGAAATATGGGAGTGTGTTCCTGATTTACATTCCTCATACAAGTGTTGCCTAACGGCTCTCAGGTGCAACCCTGTTCTGTGTGTCACAAAGGATCATTTAGTTTGCGTTTTGCACAGGTAGGTTTGTTATATATGACTGGCTTGTCGTTGAATCTAAAGCGTGATTGGTTGGAAACAATGTCGGAGTTTGTTTCTTCGTCAGATTTGGAGAAATGTAGCATTGATCACTGCAGAGCATCCATTGGTGAGAGCAAGTGATGCAATGCTACTTTTCTCCAAATCTGATGAAGAAACAAACTGAGGGCGAGCGCATTTTCAGCAAATGTGAGTTTTTAGGTGAGCTGTTCCTATAATGTGAACATGTGCCATTAATTTTACTTTCGTTAGTGCACTGATTCATTGCAAAATAAGACCAGGAACGTTAATCGAGCTGATTGTGTCCTCAGGTTGACATTGTACAGACGTGTTTAAAGCAGACATGGACAGTATGCTGAGGTTCTGTTTATATTTTCTTCCCAGCTGGAGATAAATAACCAGGCGCTCACTGGTACTTGCTTTCGCGTCGTCAGCACGCTTGGAAGCATCTGTAAGATAACAAATATGTACAAATCGCATGTTATTCTTTCGTTTTTCCAGAAGCTCTTCTGAGGTTTTTTGAGGTGACTTGAAGCAAGAAGGTGGAGATTACCAAACACTGGCATAGTACATGTATAAAAAAATCATTGATTGTTCAATTGTTTTGAAAAATGTTTTTGCCGAGTATCATATTTGACACATCTGGCTTTTATGGCTCGTCTGGAATAATGAGAATATGGAAAAACAGCTCAAACTGAGCAAAGATGCTGATCTTTATTTGGCCAAAAAGTGATGAAAATTTAAACCAACAGGATCTTTATAACAGAAGAGCAGATACTACCATAAAACGATATAGCTCCAATCATATGTTTTATTTAGATGATATTTAAACGATCGAAACATACAATGCAACACAATATACTGAAGATTGATAAACGTTCCCAAAGGATCACATTCAGTACTCCTATGAAGAAGATTTTAAAGGATAATCAAGTACCTTTAGTTATTTTCTTTCTTATGTTTCCCTTTACATTAAATGATTTTCATTTGCTAAACGCAGAAGGCATGAGGTACTGCAACAGGTTTTTCATCAAAGTTTTGATCTTGTTAACCATTCAGAGGGCTTTGCATATGAAGTATGATATACAGTAGGGTTTAGATAATTGATAACATAATCCTATCGTGTCATATTTGGCACAAAACGTGGCCAGATACGGCGAAAAAGCCAGAAAACAGCCCTTAGGGAGGGATATTTACTGGTATTGCTCTATACTGCTTGCGTTTTAACCAAACCTAAAAAGCATTTCTGGTTTGCATCCAGAGTTGTAGTGCATAAAGCACCAAAGTATAGAATAAGCTCCAGCACGACTAGCTAATTTGGAGGTGAATAAATGCCCAATACGTGAAGCATAAACTCACACATTTCTAATGCAATATGAAAAGATTGTTTAATGTTGCTGTGTTATTTTCACATTTTTAATGTGGCCAGCAGCTGTTGGTTCACAGCGCTCATTGGAAACATGACACAGGCAGGACGCCAGCAGTCTTTCCCCAGCAGAGCGCTGTTCATTAAAATCAGACCCAACACACACACACACACGTCTGTCTTTCCTGGGGCCGTTGAGTGAAATCATGCAGGGTGAGGTGATTTGGTTTGTGTTGGCATGAAAGCGGAACGAGACGCAGACCAGGCTGCAGCGTTGCGGGTGTAACCGCGTGGCAACAGCTGAAATTTATTACGCACTTATGATATTTTTGCGGTTTTTGTGGTCATTTATCACAATTGTACTCATAATATTTTTTGTGGTTGGCTTGCGCAAATGTTTGGGTTACATTTTCAACAGTTAAGGACTTACGATTTAATTCTGCCGTGTGGAATCAGTCTGATATTGGTGTGAGATTCTCGGTGCGTCACAGTAACGCTCGTGTAAGACTGTAAGGTTTCATAAGGTTTGTTGTTTAGCTTCTTGGTCTAGCTTGTCCTTTTAGGAACTACTTGTCCGGATGAGAAATTCATGCAAAAAGTATTTTTACCTGGTTAGCAGTTTTAAAAGTAGATTTACGTATATGATCTGGAGATTATATACGTAATAAAAGATTATAAACATGTACTTGGTAAATAAAAGTATGAATTAAGAAAAAAAAAAAAATCACATAGAATACAAAACATTCACATAGAAAACAGTTATTGTAATTTATAATAATATTTCTCCAATTTTTACCGTATTTTTGACCAAATTAATGTAGCCTTGATGAGGAGACGAGACTTAAACATTAAAAATACAAAATCTGTATTGAAACAAACTGCACTTATTAACTCATACCATTCTTTGGAGAGTAAACAACGTCATTTTGTCTGCATGTGGCAAACTCAAAGCCTATTTCAACCCCCAAAATGATTTTTATTTTGCTTATTTCTGCTATAACACCATCAGACTGCTGTTTCTTTTCATTTTGGCCTTGAGACATCATGACAGAATTCCTTTGGCCCCTGAACCTCCCTCGCTTTCGGAATCCGAGGCCCCTAGAGAAATTTGACATCCACACTCCAAAAGGTGGGTGGAAGTCCAGAGGACTGTGTCTGACAGACGTCCTCCCTGCTCCGGCCGCTCTGTCCCTCTCCACCCCCTCATCCATCTGAGGAATTCCAGAGCCCCTTGCTGTTTGCTGAGCCGAGGCCAGATCTCAGATGGACTCTGGATGGCCGGAGTCCTTCCTCAAAGGATGAGCCGAACAAAGACTGAAATACAGTCACTCTGGAAGGATGTACATTTTCATTTTCAACAACTTCCAATGGAAATGTTTCTTTGACTGAATAGTTCACCTTGAAATTGGCTGAAAATGCGCTCACCCTCAGGCCATTCCAATTGCAGATGAGTTTGTTTCTTCATCAGATTTACAGAAATGTAGCATTGCAGCGTCAGAATGAGACACACCACTCCAATATGATCATCTAGGAATGTATATTTGTTAATCTCTCGGTCATCATTGAGTTGCATTGTATGTTTTGATCCTTTAAAAAACGATACTAAAACTTATGATTGGAGCTATAGGGCAACGACCGATATTTATATCGTTTTATGTTAGTATCTGCTCTACTGTTGTAAAGATCCAGCCGGATTGCATTGCAAACATGACCATTTCTCTGAATAAAATGTAGCTATTTTTCCTCCGTATTCTCATTATACCAGACTATATGAGCCATAAAATATATACAACAAAAACATGTGCAAACTTTATATTTCTATACCTACATTTTCTCTCAATAAAAGGCTCGATAAAATGTTTAATTAAAAATAAATGTACTATATGTACTGTTATTTTATGCGTCAGGCTTTATGGGGCTAAATGCCAGTGTTTGGTAATCTCCACCTTCTTGCTTTCAAGTCACCTCAAAAAAACCTCAGAAGAGCTTCTGGAAAAACGAAAGAATAACATGCGATTTGTACATATTTGTTACCTTACAGATGCTTCCAAGCGTGCTGACGACGCGAAAGCAAGTACCAGTGAGCGCCTGGTTATCTATCTCCAGCTGGGAAGAAAATATAAACAGAACCTCAGCATACTGTCCATGTCTGCTTTAAACACGTCTGTACAATGTCAACCTGAGGACACAATCAGCTCGATTAACGTTCCTGGTCTTATTTTGCAATGAATCAGTGTGATCTAAAACGACCACATTTTCAGGAAATTTGTCAACAGGGCATTTTCCATTAGATTACAATCTTGACAGTTGTCAAGCGTGCAAAACAGTCCCGTTTTTGTGCATCTGAAACATTAGCGTCAGGGCACCAGCAGATGGACCGAATGATGAATGTGTGCTTTGTCAAACATGTCCTATAAATACAAACATGTCCGTCACAACAACAAATGTTTCTAGGACTGTAAGGCACAATGCGTCTCCTTTTCTTAGTATTTCAAATGACACACGTCTTTTTCTGACGTGATTTGGAGAGGCTTCTGGGTAAATCTTGATGGTCGGGTGATTCTAGGCGGATGAACTCTCTTTTCTCCTCTATTGAACGAAAAGTGATACTGTGGCTGGAAAATGACAGCGATAGTGGCTCGGAAAGGAGAAATCCGGGCGCTTTTGTATGTTTAACCCTTAGTACTTTAAAAGTACAGATCAGGTGTCAGGACCGTGAAAAAAGATATACAGCACATCACACAAAAAGAAAGAAATATATATTACAGATATACATTTGTAATTAAATTGTGTATTTCTGAAAAAAAATCTTTTTTTGTTATATTATTATTTTTGATGGTTTTTAAAGAGGTTTCTCCTGCTCAAGGCTGATTTATCTGATAATAGCCCGTAAAATTGTGTAATATAACTGCAATTTAAAACGCCATTTTCTATTTTGATATATTTTAAAATCAAATTCATTTCTAAGATGTAAATCTGAATTTTTAGCATTATTACTCCAGCCGTCGGTGTCACGTGACCCTTCAGAAATCACACTAATATACGGATTTATTATTAATTATTTATGGACTGCTTCACTCTTTGATGAATGTTAAATTGATATAAACCGATAGTGGTGACGTGACCTATTTTGTTACAAAGGAATACTATTTTTAATAAATGCTGCTATTTTAAATCACAGTGTAGCAGCAGTGTATATAATACATGCTGAGATATGCATAACGTTCATGTTTTCTCTCGTTTATATGAACAGACGAGGGTCGTTCCAAAACACTCACAAATCCTAGAGCGCAAATTTTCACAATAAATGGGGTGTGCGTAGCGCTTTTGGCAGCCAAATATTGATATCTAAGACCCTAAAACCCAGAAACACATACGCTCTTGCCATATTTGGATTTATTAGATGATTATACGAGCGCGTGTGAGAAGATTTCTTCACTAAACTCGCTGTAAAATGACTAGCTGACTACAACACGTCCTCCACCCAGAACCTGCTGGGGCCTGCGATTAATCCTTCATCCGCTAAATGAGGTCAAAACACATTAACATCAATGACATCAGGAGCGGCTCTGACAGGAGCAGATCTCAGCGGACGTTACGCTCTGTATTTCCCAGCACCGAGCGAAGAAAAAAGCTGCAGGGATCAGAAATGGGAGAAAATACAGAGCCCTTCCAAAACGGCCTGCGCAAACTCATTTTCCAGAGGTCAGCAGTTGAACTTAAATCATCGGGCGAACGCTCTGTATTCTCAGTGTGGTGTCATACAAATGTGCGAAAACTCTTAGGACACTGCAGCTCTATTCCAAAAGCCTACGGAAACAGTACTTATAAATGTGAGGCATTTTAGTATCTCTAAGATACTTCTGATTGTGAATTATGAATGATTCATTTTTATATTTTTTGCTTTCACTTAGAATTGTTGCTAAAATTGAAAAAAAAAAGATTATTATTTTCCATATAGATTTATTATATTAAATATTTATATGCATACACATTTATATTTTCAGTTTAATATTATTCATATATATTTCATTTATAATCATGCATGTATATATATATATATATATATATATATATATATTTATTTATTTGTTTATTTTTTTTACATTTTTACATTTCATTTAAACTAAAAGATTTCTGTTTTAAAAAAAAAAAAGTAAAATAAAATAAAAATGTATCACAGTTTCCACAAACATATGAAGCAGCACAACTGTTTTCAACATTGATAATATTCAGAAATTGAGCAGTAAATCAGCATATTAGAATGATTTCTGAAAGATCATGTGACACTGTAGACTGAAGTAGTGATGCTGAAAATACAGATTTGATCATAGAAAAAAATTACATTTGAAAATACATTATAATAGAGAATAGTTATTTTAAACTCTAATAATATTTCACAATTTTTACTGTATTTTTGATCGAATAAACGCATCCTCTGTGAGTACAGGAGTCTTTTATATACACAAGAGCATTTTCCCATCCAGAGCCTGGCCACAGTAATATCAAACACACATTTGGTTCATCACAAACCATCCTATCGCACCTGTTAAGTGTTTGCAGTAACTTTTACAAGTTACAATAAATCACTTGCTCGGCTCATTCTTAAAGACTTCCTGTTGCTGCAGAACCACCATTATTTTGATGCACAATTGTATATTTGTTTAGAACGGGCAATTAATGGGTATAAGAGTGGTGGAGGACGTGAAAAGAAACGTTTCAAAGCAGAACCAGAGCCATAAAAATGGTAACAGCGTGTCAGACAATCGAGTCAGTGTTAACGTCCGAGACAGAGAGGAGGGGAAACAGTGAATATACTGCGGCATAATGGGCTTTAAGTAGTTTTCCAAACACTACTGAGCGAATATCCACCTCAAAGATTTATAGGAGGAACCCTAACACACTTTTGTACTAAAGAGAAAAATCCTGCGCCATAATGCCACCGGTTATTAGAGCAAATCCGGTCCAGAGGAAACCTCCATAATTACTCCCAGCACTTGTTTTTTGTATTTTTTCAGCCTATTCTGAAGAGATTAGAGGTCTTGAAGAACGAAACACACTTAGCGATCCATTTTTCCAGTCTGTCATTGTTGTGAGGCTGCTAAATATTTGCTCTTCCCAGCTTAGGATGTAAGGATGAGAAGAGGCTCTTTGTAGCGAAAGGTCAGAGGCCTCCGATCTTCTTCCTGAGAGCCAGCCGGAGATCTGGGCATCTTCACTTACACTCTTTCAATTAGTGCAAAGCTTCGTCTGCTTTCAGTAAGAAACTCTTTGAAAGCGAACGTCTATCAGGGTTGAGCAAGACTGTGTTGAAACCAAACCGAAGGGCCTTCCCTGATAAAAAGCACCATGTTTCATTGATGTTTTCATCAAAACATGCACTACTGTTCAAAATAAATTAGCACTTATATTCACCAAAGACACATGAAATGGATCAAAAGCTACTTCTTTTGAACTTTCTATATAATTTATGCACTTTCCAGCTGCACAGCGTGGTGAGCATTGAAAACGATCAATGGTTGACGCTTATTGAATGAAATAAAATAAAATCTTGCAATTCCAACTTTGTTTTTAACACTGAAAATGAGAAATGAATAATGTTTATAGAGAAAAATGCATTAATAAATGTTTTCAAAGGAAAATAAGTTATTACAAGTCACAATAACCTTTTTCATTTTTTCATTCCACAGTTTTCAACATTGATAATAATCAGAAAATGAGCAGCAAATCAGCATATTAGAATGATTTCTGAAGGATCATGTGACACTGCAGACTGGAGTTATGATGCTGAAAATACAGCTTTAATCAAAGAAATAAATTACACTTTACAATATACTTATTTAGAAAACTGCTATTTTAAATTATAATATATTAAACAATTTTTTCAGTATTTTTGTGAAAATAAATGCGACCTTGGGGTGCAGAAAAAAAAACCCTAATAAATATCTGCAACCCCAAACTTTGCAACAGTAGTGTTATATTAGTGCGCATAATTTAAAAGAATGTATTAAATAATGTTCATGTATTAAAATATGTCTATTTAAACAAAATGATGTCTTTCTTGGACTGAAACTCTTGTGCAACACATCTCCACCAAATCATTTACACTATATCTGCAAACTTTTAAGCCGCCCGAGTTATTAATATTGGCATAAACAACAAACAGTCTGAAAGCCGAGCATCATGGGATGAGTACCGCACTTCAACCCTGTCATTAAGACAATAATCAGGAGTTTTATCTGACGCCAGGGCAATCGTGAAGTTTAACAACGGCAGATGATCAAAGGACGTCCTGGTGGAGAAACGCAGGCACGCCTGAACCTCGCTGTTTGTAATCAACTCCCTGCGACTGCAGCGTCAACACAGCTGCTCACCCGCCTCGAGACGTCTTCAGCGTGTGTGCATGGCTCCAACTAAACCAAAGCCTCACCTTTAATGAAACAGACCCGAGAGTCATGTTCATACTTGTGCACTGCGACATTTGTTGTCTTACTGAGCTGTTTTACTTATAATAAATACGTATTATATTAACACCATACACTAAAAAACTAAATGCCACTAAATGCCACTAAATGTTTGAAGGTAAGAAATTGCAACCAATTTATTTTAGCCACAACGAAAAAAAACTCATTTAGTTTGAAGCAACCACTTACCTTGAAAACAATTTTGTAAATTCGATTAATTGTTGTTGTTTTTTCAGGTTTATTAATATGAATGTCTTTTGAAATAATCTGTATAGAAAATCGCAATTAGTGTTTGTGTGTGTGTTGTGTTTATTTATTATGTTTTTTTAACACACACATACAGTATATATTAAAAAAAATATTTACATGCATATTCAATTATATATTTATTTACATGATTATATTATACATAAATAATTTTATTAATAAATTAAATATTATTTATCAACATAACATATTTTACCTGTGTTTATATATATATATGCATTTATTAATATACACAGAACACATTCATATTATGTAAACAAAATTTTTTTTACTTTTTTTTTTTTAGACACGATTAATCGTTTGATGCGCTAATGAAAAAAAAGTGACGACATTATTTTAATGGTGTTAAAAATATTTGATTAGATTCTCATTTTTGTAAGATTTCTTGTTTTTTATTAAATATGCATGAATTATTAAGTTGGGGGCTCGTCTGGGATCAAAACAAATTCTAAAAATAAATGAATAAATAAACAAACTAAATAAAATTAAACTAATTCTACCAAGATGTAGAAGTAATTAGCGATTTGATAAAATATCTTCACATTATTCCTGTAGTTATGCCAATGAAATGTCTGCACTGTGTAAAATAGGGTTAATTTCCTCATCTCTTACTGTAAATTTGTCCTTTTTTCCAGAATAAAATATAACCTGTTTTTTTTTTTCTCAATTTAGAAAAGGCAGAGTAAGAAAAACAAACCTTAAGATGTTGGTTTTAATCAGCTCGTTTTACACGAAGTGAACATTATCTGTCGTCTGGCTTATATCCATGGAAAACCAGGAAAATAGATAGGAAATGACCTGAACGAGGCCTAAATTTCCATCCTGAACTAAACACTGATGGACGGACTTACTACAAATCACTAGGCGTCAGGAAAAGTATGTCTGAACTGAACTCTACTGAATCACTTCTGGTAAGCCGACCCGGATATGAGCAGTAGAGTTATTTTAATGCTTCCGAGTTTGATTCTCGCAAAGACTGCATTTATTTGAATCAGAAATACAGTCAAATATTTTTTGAATTTGAAATATCTCCTTTCTCTTTGAACACAACTCAAAAATAAAATTTATTTCGGTGATCAAAACTGAATTTTTTCAGCATCATTACTCCAGTCTTCAGTGTCACATGATCCTTCGGAAATCATTTTATTTATGATAAACAGCATGTTAAAAACAATAGCATTTAGCTTTGAAATAGAAATATTGTGTAGCATTTTAAATGTCTTTACCGTCACTTTAATCAAATGAATGCATCTTTACTGAATAAAAGTATCAGTTTCTCTTAAAAAAAACATTTGTTTATCTCGAGTTCTGGCTGTAGTTCACAGTGGCACATTTCAGTTAACACCACTTTTCCCAAAAAAACAACCGTGCGAAGTCTTCACTAATACAGGTCTCTTGTGGGGACCAAAAATGAGTTTAATTGAGAGAAAAGGGGGGGAAGAAAGTGTTACATGCCTCCCAGGGTTTTCAAATGGCACTTCAAGACCCTTGCAGCATAATGGCGGCTCCCGCACAGCCCCAAAGAACCGGGGTCGGGGCCCCTCGGCCCACGCCTGAGCCGTTAATAAGGCTTCAAAGGGTCAAAGGGAAGATAACAGGAACCTAAAGGTCTCCCCAAAAACACAGCGAAAGGAAGATTCCCACAAACCAACTGATCAACACACAACCGTGTCAATCTGAGAAGCTTCTCAACAATAAATCCAAAACAGAATCATTTAGAAGCTGATGTCCAAAAGAAGAAATGTAAAGTCGGAAAATTGCTGCAAGTTTGATGTTTGATCAAGCCCCATTTACAGTCCAAAACAGCTCTAAACTAATAATGTAGCTGGATTGTGATGTGAGATGAACACATGAGACGGACCTTTTAGGGATAGGAAACGTTATTATAGATTTTAATAGAGTCATATTTTGTCTAGAAGTGACAGTTTGAAGTTAAAAAACGTCTTGATGGATTTGTTTCTTACAAACACACAGCTAATATCTTCTCAAGATGTTAACTGATGGACTGGAGTGGTGTGGAGTATTGTGATGTTTTTAATCAGCTGTACTGCTGAGACACTGACTATTTGCTACATTTCTCCAAACTTCTTCAAATTTTCCTTTTTGAGTCAAACAATCGTTTAGTAATGCAATCCTCAACAAGTAGCACAAACACAGTGATGCCTGACTAACACTAACCGCATTCGTATGTCATCCAGTCTAAATTACAAGACCACATTAATGCATTTTTTCCTACATAGGTACCTTACTTCCCTCCGAGATTGCATTGCAGATGTTTACCGCATGAAGCATGTGGTCCACATTACAGAGCCAAGTCACATCATTAGCATTTTACAGGGAACAAAAAAAAAAACATGGCATTAAAAATATTCCATAATAATCATGACCAGTAAGAGTTTAGGCCACATTTCGAATGTTTTCGGTCATAGATATTGCACGCCAGCTGTCGAATCTGCAGAGAAGCGGATCTCAGCTAACAAGCTTAACTGCCCTGAAGAACAAAAGCAGAGAAACCATTTAACTTGCTTCTTCTGACGTTAAATAAGATCTGGCAGTCTATAATCGCATATATCCCGCTAAGAAAATATTTCAAACTCGCATCCCCTGCAGCCAATTACTGCAATGAAGTCTGACACGCTGATAGTCAGCAGACGTTTCTGGACTAGCCACATGTTTATAGAGGAGAACTTGTGGAAATCAAATATCTGATGCTGCAAAATATATACAGTACAATATACCTAAAACACTATTGGGTATAAAATTGCTTCAACCGTGAAAGAAGATTTTGGTTATATCGCCCACCCCTAACAGGATGATATTTCATCAATACACCAAAACAGCAATTTTGATGTTCATATAGGCCTATATTTACTAAAACATTTGAATATATAGAAAACTGTTATTCTCTAAACATGCTTCAAACGAATCAAAGATTCAGAGTTTGAACCGAATCTAAAAGCGAATCACGGACGGACAGTATTTTTGCTGCTGCAGTTAAATGAGTCTCAACTCTCTCACACTAGCCCACGTAATGGGCAAATAAAAAACACTGTTAAATAATGATGCTTTTCACAATGTAGCTTAATAATATTTAGCCCAGTCGGGCCAGTGATTGATGTCTGCATTGCTCCCATTCCTGAGAGAATCCGTCTCTCTGGATTGACAGGAACGTTTGCCTAGTAAACAGAGACATTCCTCTGAGCTCTGAGAAACACACACACACCTCATCAGCTCAGAAACATATTACTATCTTGTTGCCCAGGCAACAAAGGAATGAGAGTCAAAGTATAAGAAAACACATTATTTGTTATTATATTATAGCTTATTAGGTATGTTGTCAGTATATATGTGTGTGTACATGCTGTATATATATATAGATATTCAGACCATAATTTAAAGTAAATAAATACATAGATTTTCTTATAGAAATGCAGCCTCTTGTACAACCATTAATCATTTTCAATAAATGATCAAATGAATGACTAAATCAATCAATCAATACATTTATACAAAAAAGCCTAATTTAATATAATAAATAATGGAATAAAATCTCTTACAGATAATGAAGTCTATTTTAAAACCAAATACTTGTAATAAATACATTAATTGAATTGTTTTCTTACAGGAAAAATTGTCCATTTTGGCCCAATAATTATTTAAAAAAAATAAATATCATACATTAGACAAAAATAAGTAACTAATTACAAAAAATTTGGAACCATTAATTATTTAATATAATTCCTTGTAAAAAATAAAGCCTAATCTAGTATTACTAATTTATATATATATATATATATTTATATATTTTATTTTATTTATTTATTTTTTTAAATTTGGAGGGGGGGGGGTGTAACGGTTCACAAAAATCACGGTTCGGTATGTTTTCGATACGGCAAAAATACAATAAAAAAAAAAGAGAATTTCTTAAAAAAATAATTCCACATTTTTATTTATTAAAACTAACATAATATGACCTTGTTTTTTCCCCTCTTTTCTTTTACTTTGAACAACAATCTTCAACAACTTCACATAACTCCTGGGGTTTCTTCTTAGCAGCAAATAAAGAAGTGTTTTGGAAAAGTCAGCCTTGGATGGTATT
>JAUCMU010000043.1:19732515-19747138 GCA_032275025.1 Enteromius treurensis
AGAATTAAGGCCAAAAAGTTCTATCTTGGTCTCATCAGACCAGAGAATCTTATTTCTCACCATCTTCAGGTGTTTTTATTAGAAAACTCCAGGCCACTGTGCTCTTAGGAACGTTAAGTGCAGCAGAAATGTTTTTTGTAACCTTGCAATCTGCATAACTGTCAACAATTCAGATTTTTTCTGTCAATATGGGGTGCTGTATGTACATTAATGAGGGGGAAAAAATATGGCTGCATTATAACAATGAGTGAAAAATGTAAGGGGGTCTGAATACTTTCCGTACCATATATATATATATACACACACACACACACACACACACACACACACACACACACAGTAGTCAACATTCAAATTGGGAGCAAAACCTTTCATCAAAGTTGTCCTAAAATCAAAAAACAATACATATTCTTGTCTTAGGACAACTTTGATGAAAGGTTTTGATCCAATTCCAAAATATGCTTTTGAGTATACATTTGATGGTGAAACATGATTAAATCCATTTTTAAACCAAACATAATGAAATAGTTACAACAAATGTGCATGATTTTTTTGCAGAAGTTTCTCCTTTCTTCATTTTGTGATTTAACCTGAATATCAAGAATATGAATCAGAAAATTATATGCACATGTTTTGACAAGTTTTTTACTCTTTGACAAACATTTTTTATGAATGCCTGTTAAAAGAATGGGGGCAGGCACTGCAACATTTTCTCTGGTGGGACGAGTATGCAGATACACACAAACACACACAGTCCTGTATAACAACACTGCATCCCTCCTCAACAACACAGCTCAACACAATCATCTCGTCCATTCACACATCACTAAAACACACACACGCCAGTATACATCCAGCTGCAGTCACACAGCCTCAGAGTTCCGCGTCAAAACCAGTGTGAAACACGGGGAAACGTGTCGCCGACAGTCAAAAGTTGTGCCCTAAACACTCGCACCAGATTTTCCGCCGACAACATGCAGAACACAAGACAGCACAGAGCGAGAACCGCGGCGTTCGGTCTGATTTCCAGACTCGCCTGCGTCATAATAGACAGACAGCACGTCATAACGGATCAAAGATATAAAGTAACAGCGGCGGAGCGCCAAATACATCTTACCTCAACGCGAGCTCGAGCGCGTCTGGCAGCCGTTTGGCGTCTAAACTCGCGGATAATGTGAGACGGGGCCGGTTAGTTGGTTTGCTGGGAAGGTGGGAAGGAACTACAGGAAGTGATGGGCAGATCCAGAGAACATTCACTCAGGACCTGCGCAGATCAGCCGGACACAACACTAGGGCCGTGTCGCAAATAACACGCTACCGTACTACAAGTGCCATTTTACAAGTATGTTTTATAAAAAGCCAAGTATGCATTTTCTGTACTATGATTTACAAAGGATAATCTTTTTTGATTTTAGAAGACAGCACAAGCAGTAGTACCATAAGTACTACAATTTGTAGATATTTAAGTATTTTATATTTTAGACAGGTCCATGTTTTTTTAGATTATAATTTATTTAGAATAAAATGTAATGCATGTCATAAGCTTAACATAAATGAACTGTGTTATCAAATATATATATTGGGGGAAGTTGTATGTACTGAGGATATGTGTGATTTTATAAATTAAATTAAATTAAACATTTTTTGATTATGTTAATAAATGATTAAAAAAAGATTTAATGTTTGAAAGTTTTAGCTAATTCATAGAATTCAATAGCTATAATTCAACAATTTATCCACAGATCGATCGATCTATCAATGTGAATAATAAATCTAATGTATTACTTTTTTTTACCATATTTAAGTTTTACTGTTACAAAAAATAACTGGTTTTAAAAGTTGATTTTCGTATATTAGTTAATTAAATAATAATAATAAATAATTGTTATATTAATAATAATAAAACAATTAATTAATTTTATTTAATTTTAAAACAAATATTAAAAAAAAATTGTGTTTTTATTTATATTATATTAGTTTTTCTATTTAAACATTTCTTATTTAAAAATCATTTGATGTACTGAAAGAATAAATTAATAAAAACCATTTAGACATTTCAGCAAATAACCTCCAATGTGTTCAAATTCCTAAAATTTAATATAATAAAAACTGTATTAAAATAACACAATTAGATAAAAAAAAGTTTGTCTTGAAAAACTTTAAGTTGGCTTGAGAAAGCCGGAGATAAAAGTTTGAAAAGTTTAAGAAGTTAAAAACAGTTTAAGTTTAAGAACAATTTAAAACAGTTTAAGTTTAAGAACAATTTAAAACAGTTTAAGTTTAAGAAGTTTTGAAGGTTTAAGTTTGATGTTTTCAGTTTAAAAGAGTTAGAAAAAGTCAGACGACAGACAGACAGGTTAGAAATAGTCAGATAGATAGATAGGTAGAAATTGTCACATAGATAGACAGACACAGAGATAGATAGACAGATAGATAGATAGAAATAGTCAGATAGATAGATAGATGATAGATAGATAGGTTAGAAATAATCAGATAGATATAATTAGATAAATAGATAGATAGATAGGTTAGAAATAATCAGATAGATAGATAGGTTAGAAATAATCAGATAGAAATAATTAGATAGATATATAGATAGATTAATTAGAAATACTCAGATTATAGATAGATAGAATTAGTTAGATAGATAGATAGATAGGTTAGAAATAATCAGATAGATAGGTTAGAAATAATCAGATAGATAGAGATATAGATAGCTAGATAGCTAGATATAGATAGCTAGATAGATAGATAGCCAGACAGACCGACCGACAGACAGGTTAGAAATAATCAGATAGATAGAAATAATTAGATAGATGGATAGATAGATATATAGATAGATAGATTCATTAGAAATACTCAGATGATAGATAGATAGAATTAGATAGATGGATAGATAGATAATTAGTTAGAAATAGTGAGATGATAGATAGATAGATAGATAGATAGATGGATGGATAGAAAGAAATAGATAGATGGATGGATAGAAAGAATTAGATTATTGGATGGATGGACGGACGGACAGGATAGATAGATAGGATGGATAGATAGAAAGAAATAGATAGATGGATGGATAGAAAGAATTAGATTATTGGATGGATGGATGGATGGATAGAAAGAATTAGATAGATAGATAGATAGATGGATAGATAGAATTAGATAGATGGATAGAAAAATTGGATAGATGGATGGATAGAAAGAATTAGATAGATGGATAGATAGAAAGAAATAGATGGATGGATAGAAATAATTAGATTATTGGATGGATGGATGGATGGATGGATAGAAAGAATTAGATGGATGGATGGATAGATTAGTTAGAAATACTCAGATGATAGATAGATAGAAAGAATAAGATAGATAGATATATAGATAGACAGATAGTTTAGTTAGAAATAGTCAGATAGATAGATAGAATTAGATAGATAGAATTAGATAGATGGATAGATAGAAAGAATTAGATAGATAGATCGATAGATAGATACAAAGATAGATTAGTTAGAAATAGTCAGATGATAGATAGATAGATAGATATAAAGAAATAGATAGATGGATGGATAGAAAGAATTAGATTATTGGATGGATGGATAGAAAGAATTAGATAGATAGATAGATAGATAGATAGAATTAGATGGATGGATGGATAGATTAGTTAGAAATACTCAGATGATAGATAGATAGAAAGAATAATAGATAGTAGATAGAATAATAGATAGAAAGAATAATAGATAGATATATAATAGATATATATAAGAATTAGATAGATGGATAGATAAATATATAGATAGATAGACAGATAGTTTAGTTAGAAATAGCCAGATAGATAGATAGAAAGATAGATAGAATTAGATAGATGGATAGATAGATGGATGGATGGATGGATAGATAGAAAGAATTAGATAGATAGGTAGATAGATAGATTAGTTAGAAATAGTCAGATGATAGATGGATGGATGGATGGATAGATAGATAAATAGATTAGTTAGAAATAGTCAGATGATAGATAGAGATAGATAGATGGATAGATAGAAAGAATTAGATAGATAGATGGATAGATAGAAAGAAATAGATGGATGGATAGAAAGAATTAGATTACTGGATGGATGGATAGAAAGAATTAGATAGATAGATAGATGGATAGATAGAATTAGATGGATGGATGGATAGATTAGTTAGAAATACTCAGATGATAGATAGATAGATAGAAAGAATAAGATAGATGGATAGATAGATAGACATAGTTTAGTTAGAAATAGTCAGATAGATAGATAGAAAGATAGATAGATAGAAATTGTCTGATAGATAGATTGATAGACAGACAGATAGATAGATAGACAGACACGGAGATAGACAGACAGACAGACAGACAGATAGATGATAGACAGATAGATAGATAGATAAAAATAAATAGTCAGATAGATAAGATAGATAGAAAGAAATTTGCAGATGATAGATAGACAGACACAGAGATAGACAGACAGACAGATAGGTTAGAAATAATCAGATAGATAGAAATAATTAGATGGATAGATAGATGGATAGATAAATAGATAGACATAGATTAATTAGAAATACTAAGATGATAGATAGATAGATAGAAAGAATTAGATAGATAGATAGATGGATGGATAGATGGATGGATAGAAATGGTCAGATGATAGATAGATAGATAGATAGATAGATAGATAGATAGCCAACTTAATAATACGTTTAAGTAGTAGATCAGTAAGTTGGCTTTCTCAAGCCAACTTAACTAGTAAAATAACACAAACATCACCCTCGTAGTGCACATGTCTGTTTAATCATTGATCTCCGATGAAACAAACATCTACCAGCATCGATACAATATGTTATGAATGTTAAAAAAACGCCATGGATAGAATTTCGATAAAAGATAGAAAAATATTAAGAAACTATAGAGCATCACTTGAACTCCGCCTCATACAGCAGCTGGTGGATTTTTAACTTGACAGCGCTCTTCTTGGCGTAAGGAAGCCGTCTGAGATACGGCAGTAAACTAAACAAGAACATCTCGTCCTCCAAGTCCTCGTTGGCCTCCATCTGCCACTTTCTCTTGCGCCCTGAACCCTGCGACCCCGAGGCCGAGTAGTGCGAGGATCCGTCCAGCATCCCGTGATCGCCCTCAAAGTCCTGCACCACAAACGCCGGGTTCCCGTCCGCCGTCCTCTCCTCCTCCTTGTCCTCTTCGTCTCTGTCCTCCTCGGGCTCGTCTGCGGCCAGCGATCGGGACTGGATGAACGGCGTCAGGAAGGACATCTGCCAGCTGTACTTCCAGCTGCGGTGGGACGTTCCCGAAGCTCGTCGGCGCTGCTCCGCACGCTTGTCTTTGATGAACATGTCCCGCAAGCTCTTCCACCTCCTGCGACAGTCCTCTTCTGTAAACAGACACAGCAGAAATATGATGCACATACCAAGCTTATCTCGTGTTGGATGAGAAATGAAACAGACTAACTTGTGACAAAGATGAGATGCTTCTTGACGAAAAGGAGTAAACATCAGTTCTGTGCAGCGGGATTTTACCTTAAAATCACATTGATTTAAAAAGCAGCATCTTTGTTCAACTTGTTGCACTAAACAGGTTTCGATTTAACATTTTGGAATTGGAACATTTTTGTTTAATTTAAGACCAGTTTTATTTAGTTTTAGTCCAATTTAAAAACAAAAGCTAAATGCTGATGTCATTTCTATTGAATGTACTTACTGCGCAGCTGCTGCCGTTAATTAGATACTTATTACTGTTATGGTTATTGTTTTCAATAGCCAAAAGCCAGTTTGTCCTATTAAATACCAAATAGACATCTCATATATGTATACTGCTTTTATTCTTTCTTGTTTGTTGCTTAAAAAAAAGAAAAGAAAAAAGAAAAAAAATTATGCTTGTAAAAAAAAAAAAGTATTGAAATCACTTTTTAATTAATAATTAACAATTAATCTTTTAATTGTAATACTTTAAGCATATCTATATTGAAATCATAATATTAGTAACAATTCATTTCACAACAATCAATTAATAGGGTCTTACGCATATTGATGAATAAATCTTACAATACGCAATTTAAGCATATATATTTAAAAACAATACCAAATAATTTTACAATAAATCAATAAACAGTGGTATAATCAATAATTATTCATATGATTTTTATATATTTGCATAATTCCTGTTTTGAATATACATATATTTATATTTTAATTACTATAATTTTATTAGCCAAACATACAGTTTTATGCAGAAGTGTGGGCACCCCTTGCAGAACCTGTGAAAAACTGTTACCAAAATAAGAGAGATCACACAAAATGCCTGTTATTTTTTGTTTAGTATGTCCTGAGTAAAATATTTACACAAAAGATGTTTACATATAGTACACAAGACAAAAAACGTTGTGAAAACACAACTATAATTTTTTTTTTTTTTTTTACTATCAAACATTCAAAGAAGGAAACAAGCTGCATTAATAGCCGGGGAGTGAAAACTTCTGAACAGGATGAATATGTTCGAAATTTTAATATAGTACTGCTTTTCGGAAGCAACAGAAGATATTTTCCAGAAGACAAACTAAGTACAATTAACCTAGATCTTCAAATTTAAAAGGTTTTCACCCCCCTGCTCTACATGCATCATCTTTCCCTCGAATGCATCTGTTTGATAGTTTTTTAATAGTTGTGTTTGAGTCCCTAAACTGTCCTCCTTGTGAAAAGATGGATCTCAAAACCATACTGTCCCCATTGGAAAGGGTTCAAATATGCAAAAGATGCTGGAAAACTGAAGAATCTGCAGGACCTGGAGGATGGTGCTCAGTTAGATGGTTCAGAACAAACAAGGGTCACAAAATAAATAAATAAATGTGGATTTTTTTTTTGTCTTGTGGACTGTATGTAAACCTATTTCTCAGTAGATACTAAACACACACACACAAAAAGAATAGGCATTTTGTATCATTTCTCAACATTCTGCAAGGGGTGCCTAAACTTTCGCATAAAACTGTACATGCATTTTTCAATTATAAATTGCATGATTAACCATGAATCTTACCGTTATCAATAAATAGAGATTTAAGCACAAGTATATTTACATTTTTAAAAAGTATTGAACAACGACCGTAATTTCTTGCATGGAAAAATATGCCTGTCTATGGCTAACATTAGCTAGGTCATAATCTACAGTGAATATTACAGTGAATATGTAAAACTTTACCAAAATAATACAAATGTATTCAATCATGTAATTTGCTAATTGAAGTATAAGGCATGCATTCATTTATGCATACAGCATCCAAAAAGTATGCCTGTGTGGACATCACACTTTGCAAAAAGTTACTAAATGTGTTAAACTGATTTTTCTCAGTGTGTTAGACCAATCTCAACTGATGCATCTCGAGTGAAAACGATCGCTCTGAGCATCAGAAAATCTAACTCGGTAGTAACGCACAGCACAAACTCAATAAACTTTCAATGAAATCAAATCCCACTTACTGTGCAGATCACCCAACTCAAAACAACTCATGTTTGCGTACAGTTAAGTGTCATAACTAGCCGATTAACCCATCCAGCGCCTTTTCAACTCAATTACGCGCTCTGTTAGTTCTATGATGAAACGGAAACAGCACTCATTAGACATAAATAATCTTCAAATCTGGATTCCTGTTAGCCTACTCTGCAAGAGGCTAACAGCACACAGCTAGCAGTTTAGTAAGCAGCAAACAACTTGAGGAAGCGCAACTCTTACCTGGAATTTCAACTTGGAGACTCACGGCTCTCCATGCTTTGGCTTTTCTAGCAGCGTCTTTATATGAATTTATTGTAGAATTGTATAACTCAGGATAGTCGGACACCGCTGCTATTAACCTCTCCTCCATTGTTGTTAGCATTGGGCGGCAAGTGTTTCTGGCTAATAACGATATTTCAAGAGCCGTGCGCGGTTATTCCGGTAGGAGGCGCTCGGTGGCCCACAAATACTACTCTTCATTGGGTTCTATTCAGATTTCAGCGCGATATTTGAATTGTTGAGAAGATTTTTTAAAAACGTCTGATCTTTTACATTTAGTTTTAATAGGAATTGCTGTGCGCTTCACATTTAAAAATGCACCAAAGGCGATTCGCTAGATTTTGATGTAAGACAGTCACCGCTGGTAATTAATAACGGCTGTGATTGGTTCATTTTGGCCAGTGGTGAGAAATGTAACACGTAACAAACCAGCACGCCTCTAACGGTCACGAGGGGAAATTACACTGAAACAACGGAACTGGAACACTTTAATATCTATTGGATTTAAAAGTTATTAAACATGGTTAAAATACGATTTAAAGCCATGGTACCTCACCAGTTAGAAATAACAGACCCGGTCCGTTTTAGATAAATACTACATAATGCAACTGTAGCCCTTTGATCTATTTCTTAATAAGGCAACCTGACCGTTAGAAGTAACGAGATATCTGCGCATGCGCACGATTCCGTCATATGTTGCGTTACCGAGGTGCAAGCCGGGAAATGTAGGCCTTAAATAGAATTAGTGCAGCTCAATTTTAAATCTTAAAGAATAGTGATGATGATTTTGAACATGGAGGAACCAAAGTTTTTTTTATTTGTATGTCAGAAACACCTTCAATGCTTAGTGTGATAGCCATGAATTAAAGAAAAGAAGAAAAAAAAAGAAAGAAAATCACAATTTTCTAGAAGAGATCTTCTAGAAGCATTATTCATTGGAGCTGTATCCTTCATTCTGCTCCCCTTTATACTGTGGCGTTTCTTCCGGGGTGTGTTGTTGTGTCAGGTCCTGCACATATATGGCTCCATACTGTTTGCTTGCAATTTTTGACAGATTAATTGTCTCCTCATCATTCACACTGGTGCTTGAGGACAAAACGGCTGCTTCTGTTTCATTCTGCACAAACAAAACATTCACAGTTATACATTTAACCATTTATAAACAATGCAACAATATTTAATGTATTTTGTATGCCTGGCTTCTTAGTGTTTTCAAAATAAAAGCTCTATAGGTTCAGTAAACATCCCTCAACAGGGTTGATTATGAAATCTTTGTTTTTTGGTTTCGGAGGAATTTATAAGAATCTCTCCAAAAACATCAAGCAATTAATTTTTTTACTTTTATAAAAAAAAATTGTTACCTTATGTTCTCTTTGATACTGGTCAACAGCATACTGATATTTGGCAGAATTCAGACCCAGCAAACAAGCCATTTTCTCTCCAAGAAAATCACAAACTGCAGAGAAACAAAGTCATGGGGCGTTATAACGATTAAATACTATAGGCCTATTTCGGATATACATGCGAGAGTTTAACACACTGCATTATGAAGCTAATGCCTAAGTCTCTAGAATGAACAATATTCTACCACCCACACATAAATCTTCTTTAGAGAGATTACTGTCGTTTGCCTATCTATAAAAAAATAAATTGAAATTTAAGCACATGTGCAGATTCGAATCGGATTAAAACGTTTACGTGCTAATTTTTTTTCCGTTGAACGGATTAGGTCTACACCACCATTTGATAGGAGATTGAATGAATCGAGTTTATTCGGATTGTTTGATGTGTTTACATGAAGGAGTGTCGATGGTTAGTCTGATCCGTAGTAACCCATTTACTAAACAAATATTTGAGTGCATTTAACTGTATCTTGACCACTGAAATTAAAGTTTGTTCAGTCATTAAAACCCTTTTATTATGAAAGAACCCATAACAACAAATCCTGCTGAAAAAAGCTCATGACCAGGACTATTATTAACCAGCATCAAAGCTTCAAAACCTACCTAACCAGCATATGGGGATGTCTTTTTATGAATAACCTATGAAATATATATCTTTATTTAACCAGGAAAGACTCTGAGATCAGTGATCGCTTTTGCAGGAGTGTCCTGGCCAAAATAAATACCAATGCGTTTTTTTCTCCTGAATGACAAAGGCGGCCAACCTACTCCGTTATACAACGTGCAATGATGAGTGGATGATTCACACCCAGATATAAATCTTAAAGCACCATGATAAACAGCGTCTAAAGAAGAGAGGAAATGAAAAGGAGCAAACTGGTACACAACATCTCCATAATCAAGTACAGATAGAAAAGTCTTTCATGCATCAAATGAGAAACAGAACTTATTTCTGAAATAAAACCCAAGCTTAATCTTTCATTTTGTAATATGAGGGTCAAAAGATATGGGAACGTCAACAACAATGCCAAGATAATTGTCCTCTTTTACTAATTAAATAGATTTTCCTTGTAGTGTATGAAGAAAGACAGAATTGTTTGAATTCTTCCTTTTTGACCCGGAGAATAACATATACTTGGTTTTCTCGACATTCAAAACAAGTTTTAAATGGTAAAGTCTTGATTGAATGACACTGAAGGCTAACTTAAGCTTATACAATGCTTGTTTCCCAGTATAATACACGACAGTGACATTTGCATACAAATGAAAGTTGGTGTCCAAAGAGTCGTAGTCAAGACTATTAATAAAAGAGGCCCCAGCACCGACCCCTGAGGAACACCCTTGAGAAACCTCCAATGGATCTGATACTTTGCCCTGAGCTTGTGCGCACTGCGTTTTTCCACTTAATTTTTAAATCACTGAATAACACAACTTGCAAAACCTTGAATTACAACTATATATAAAATTATAAATATATATATAATCATAACTATATATAAAATTGCACAGCGAATGAACATCAAATATAGGTTTCTCTTACATAACAAGGACTTTCTCAAAATCTGTGTTCCCCAAAACTGAGAAACATCCTTCCATGTCCAGGTTCCCTAGAGTGAAATATAAAACAACCTTTGGTTGTTTTCATACATGACAGAGATTAAATGCATATGATTATTGAAGGCATCATCGATACTGACTGGGTCAGAAGCACTGGGCGCTTGATGAAGCTGATGTTGTGCCTCCTCTTCCTCGCTGTCCTCCTCTGTCAGAGTCTCTCCACTAGAGAAATGAATCACCTTCACTCGGGGACTGACGGCTCTCAGCGGCTTCTGTACATAATTATGATCAAAACTAGACTTTTCTTCTTACAAGAGGCTACAGTCATCTTTTACTTTTCAGATAAGTCACAGCAAGCACTTTTTCAAAATGCTTTTACATATGTAACTGCTTTATCTGCAAAAATCTTTTCACTGTTAAAACGGTTATATATTCAGTTAAAAATTATAAATATAAGCATTCAGTTTATTAGTACTATAACAGAAATCTAAGCCGCTTCATTTTTCTACGTATGACCGTCAAATAGACATTATTAAGTTTATTAGTAGTGCTTTCAAATGATTAATCACATCCAAAATAAATGTGTTTTGTTGGCATAATATATGCGAGTGCTGTGCATATATAAATAAAAAAGCATGCACGCATACATTTAAGAACAGGTTTTTATATTAAGATATAAATATATAAACCTGTAAATATTTCAAAATAGATACTGCATGTGTGTATGTATATATATATATATATACACACATATTAAACAAATCAGTACACACACATATATATTAGGGGACAAAAACCCCATTTATTTCGGATGTGATTAATCACGTGACAGCTTGGTTTTATATGCAATTCAAATACATACATTTTGGAATTTAGGCCTGAATATGTTGTGAGGAAGTGTGAAGGAGTATTTACAAAGGGCAGGTGTTGTGCAGTAAGTTTCAGTACCTTACACAAAGGCTTGGTTAAAAAAAAGCCGAATAACAAAGAGATCACTACTGCCCTGCTGCTGTTCAGATTAAGTCAGCTGATCTAACACAAATAAAACACACTTACGTCTGTGTGCATGCTGTGCCTTCTCCAGCAGAATACTCTGCCTTGTGCTCCTCTGCTCAGATCTTCAGTAGTATGGTTTTTCTCACAGGTGGCAGAAAGTTAGCTTCGCTATCACAGGAGGAAGTCTCGTGCACACGGATGTTGTTTGTTTGCTGATCTTTGCTAATCTTGATAAACTTGTATTGCTAGTATTGCAAAAAGATCACGAGAACAAATGCTGCACAAAACAAATAGCCGACACACAGTTTAATGGGGAAAAACCATTAAATGCATGACTGTGAGTTACAGGTTGACATCGTCATCTGTAAGTACATATGATGATGAATACATATCCATACAGCTGCATAGATGGCAAAACGAATAATTACAAAAACTAAAAGTGATCGTGGAGTGTCATCTTACAATGCCACAGAAAGTCTTGTTATAAATAAATGTACAGCAAGGTATCTGACAATCATTTACCCTTAAGAATATACAAGCTCTTTGTTTTCAGTATGCTGTAGCGTATGAGTCAACGTTATCATTTAGTGATCAGTTCTGTACCTGTAGCCGATGTGAAAGTGCATATAGTTTTCACCAGTGTCACATTAACTAAACCAAACGTGGCTGAACATTAATAAAATAACATTGATAAAAACGTCAGTGTTGATAATGAATCTGTCCGATCATGCCAGCAAACACAGATCGAGTTTCCCGTCACATTCAGCACAGCAATCCACGTATGCATTATTTTGGGCAGGTTTCAAATCCTTCAAATTTCCCATAAACTCATGTAAATATATACACACACACATGGAAAATAAGTGGATATTAGAAATTATAATGAGGTCGAAACTCGTGGCACTTCTGTTACTCGACTGATTGGATGGTTTTAACCAACTACTCGGAGCTAGTCAAATATAACTGGCTGTCATTCTGTTCTCTTCACACCAAAGCCCAGCTAAAAATATGTGCTTTTCCGCTCCTCCCGCTAAAAAATATGAAGCATACAGCAGATATTTCAAGTGCAATAAGTGAGTGATAATAATCTTTTCTCTTGAACTAATGTACAGTGTATTTCGATAGCAACTGCTTTTGTTTAGTAAATCTCAGCAGTCCAGAAATTATAGGCAGATTTCCAGAGAACTATTTATTACATTATGACATTATATTCATAACAATATATCATTATATGATATATTGTATTGATGACGGTTAAGCACATTTAAACAGAATATTCTCATTACTGCAATGCCATTAAAATATTTTTAAATACATATATTAGTGCGGTCAAACGATTAATTGGGATTAATCACATTTGATTTTTTCACATAATAAATATGTATCTTGCGTATATTTATTATGTATGTATAATATATATATATATATATATATATATATATTAAAAATATATTTAAAATATTAAAAGTTTTCATATATAGAAATACATATCTATCTATCTATATATATATATATATATATATATGCGCATGTGTGTTGTATTTATATGTACATAATAAATATACACAGGATACATATATATTAAGTGAAAAAAACAAGTGTGATTAATCGTTTGACAGCACTAATATATATGTGAACAAATGTATTTTTGAATGCAATTAATCGCGATGAATATATATGTTTATTATACATGTATATCTTCACAAAACAGCAATTAAGTCAGTGTGTGTGACTTAAATGTGCTTAATTGTCATGAAAATAACGTTATAATGCAATAAATGTATTTTTTCCTCTTTACACATTTGTTTTCCATCTCATTTTTCATCAGATGTTGGACTGAGATCTGTATTTGAATCTGAAATTACCCGATTAACCTTAAATGCAGTTTAACATTAGCATTAATCAATGTATAATTTTAATAGAGTTAATCTCTAAACATTCTTTTTTTAATAAAACGACAAATTTAGAGACCGATAGAAGTTATTCTCCAATCAATGGACCCAATAAACCTTAAAAATCTCGCTAGGATCATTTATATTCTGCTACGGAGAGACAATCAAGTGCAGTCAAATGATTCAGCCTGGGTTATCAGGATTAACTGTTGATCAGATTTTAATCACGCAGTCCTTCATTAGAACATCTGTCGCTAGACGAAACACCTTAAACAGAATCCGAGCACGAGACAGACGCCACTGTTATATCACTATGTTATACTGGTATATATTTGAGCAGGGGAGAGAATAAGACTCCAGACGACTCCAGACTCCTCCAGATCTCCAGGACATCATGCTTCACCTGTCTGCCGCTGCTTCAGCCGGAGTTTAAGAGACGACGCAGCCCGTGTCCTTCTGAGGCTTCAGATCCGGCTCCTTCACCGGCTTGATCTCCTCATCGTGCTTGGCTTTTGCCTGGAGTAGGGAAATAATCATAAAAAATGTTCGATACCTTAAATGCTGAAGTCAATATATAGATTAATGTAGGGCTGGGCAAAAAATGGTATGATATGTTCATGCGCATCTCGTCAGTGAAGCTTTGATTAGTGGTAAATCTGAATATACTGTAAGTAAACATGGTCATGACAGTCAGTAAACAGGTGTCCACTAAGAGCAGACACAAAACGCTGCTTAATATGAGAATTTATGACCGAAGTCAATTTTTTTGCATATCATTATCAGATATCAATGATAAAACATATATAATTATTGCTGATATCTGATATGCTGAATATTTTCATCTAATTTTGGCCAGTCTAAATGCCATTTGTACGGAAGCGTATTGCATTCACTTGAGGAAAAAATATCTGCTTTTCTGAATTAATGACTTAATTATCTCAGAATTACGAGATACATTTTTCTTGAATTAAAATTTTTTGCGCTGTTTT
>JAUCMU010000043.1:19802016-19816740 GCA_032275025.1 Enteromius treurensis
TGTCCACCAACGTTTACCATCCAACCTGACAGAACTGGAGAGGATCTGAAAGGAGGAATGGCAGAGGATCCCCAAATCCAGGAGTGAAAAACTTGTTGCATCTTTCCCAGAAAGACTCATGGCTGTATTCCATCAAAAGGGAAAAAATTACTTCTATGATTTTAGCAAATGGCTGCAATATAGCAAAGAGTGAAAAGGGGGTCTGAATACTTTCTGTACCCACTGTAGATATAAACCCTCTCTCAACTTTAGAAAGTAAGCAGAAAAATAGCCTGGCGGTTTTCATTCTTTTCTCTTGTTTTGAATCCTGTCCTAACCTTTTAGTTTCACCTACAGTCATTTGAGTCTTGCAGAATCAGAACTAGCAAGATTATTCATTCCAGAAATGACTCATTGTTCAACGCCTACTTTTTGTTTCGATTGGCATATGAACTTGATCCGAATGACTTCGCAAGCATCAGTCTGCACTTTGATAGATGATGCCACGCTCTCAGACGTGTATCTGCTTGGGCTTTTTGCTTTTGAGTAACGTATGTTATTTTCACATTCTGAAGCTAGACGTGTAATCCTGGGCTTTTTTTCATGTGTGTTATGAACAGTGTTGGGCTAGTTAAATCAAATATATCCCTCGTTAGTTACCTCCCTTATATTGTTAATTTTACTTATTACTTTCAGTTAACAGTAGGTAGTTACACTAATAGTTACATACATTTTCTTTCACACCCACACAAGTTGTAATTGCATAACTTCCTCATACTTCAATTCAATATTGTTTCACAATGTTAATGTGTTTTTAATGAAATAAATACAGCCCTGGTGAACAGAAGAGACTTGTACGGCATTACACTTTTGCTTCATTTGTAATAAATTGATTTAGCTGCCGTTTGAGTACAGTAGGACTGTGAGGTGTGACATCAGCAAAGCAGCCGGACAGTACAGTATTGTGTTACGTCTCCGGTTGTTGAAAGCTTGCAGGCATGTCCAGCTCCGCTCGGCTGACCTCTCGCTGCGACGGCCATGTGTCTGAGCTCCTGCGGCCCCTGGCAGCAGCTGACCGTGAAGAGCCGGCTCTATTCTCGCAGCGCTCGAGACTGTTGCCATCTATGCCTTGTTTGGCTGTCGTGGAGAGTCGAGGGACGAGGGCAGAGCGCGTCTGTCAGATGACGTCCCCAGCATGCATCTGCTCCAAAACATAGGCTTAACACATCATACAGCTAAAGAAATAAGCTTTCCATTAATGTATAATGTTTATTAGGATAGGCTATTTGGCTGAGATACAACATATTGACAATCCAAGGGTTCAAAACGTCTAAATATTGAGAAAATTAACTTTAAAGTTAAGCATATTACTAATCAAAAATAAAGTTTTGATATATTTACAGCCAGAAATTTACTAAGTAAAAAATCTAGCTAAAATAATGTTAGCACACTAGGTTTGGGAACGGAGCCGATATGTTAGTGTATTCACACATTAGGACTCTGCTCCAAATCCTAGTGAGCTGCCCTGCTGTCTAGCTCTAACACAGCAGCCTGAAATGGATCTCATAACTGGTTTGGAATGCTCTTCATAGGCTACAACATGAACATAGCATTTCTCACACCACACTGTATGTGGAAACCCCACTCACTATTGATGCCTGTAGAGTCTGGTGTTAACATGTTGTCAAGCTACTGACTGATACAGTACCTACATGATATGTCCAGTCCAGGTCAGAATTATTGGTATATATTTTACAATTTACTTTCTTCTTTTACTTAATAAAATCGTATTGATTTAGGCAAAAATCAATGTTATAAATAAATAAATCAGCCAAATGTGTTAATATTATGTTATATTATAATATAATGTAAAGTTTTTATATCGTATCATTAAAATATTATTAATAATTATTATAAAAATATATTTTTTATTTATGGAGATTGCATATATTATAAAATGATCATTTTTATTTCATAATTAATGATGTTTTCATTCATTCTTATTAAATGGAGATCATATTATACAATTATACAAATTATAATTATTCAATTATAAATATTTAAATGATACATTATTGTAAATTATAATCCCAAACATCTGATATTATAATATGTTATGTAATAATTTAATAATAATTTATATTTTATAAAGCTATTATATTATAATTAATAATGTTTTAATTATTATTGAGATATATGTATATTAAAATGTTAATATATAATTATACTGATTATAACTGATGATATCTAATGTTGCATTTTATATTAATAATTTGGTAAAATAGTCTTTTTTAAATACTGAATGAATCACCATTTCTCTTGAATGAATTGCTTCACTGAGCCTGCAATGCATTCTGGGATTGTTTTCTCAGATGCTAATCGGACTTCTCTGTCATTCTCATGTGTGTTTGTGTGTTAGCGAGGGTATCTCTTGAAGAATGATTGCACATAAAAGCTGTTCAGAGCCGCTGTGCTTCTGAATCTCCTCAGAATCGATGTTGTTCTCAATCTCATGGAGCTCTGCAGGAAAGGCCACGTATTTATTAATTCCTCCATCGATCAGGGGGATCTTGTCAATTTGCTCTTTAAAAAGGGAGAAAAGATGTCTGTCTAATGCAACTCTGCTGTTTCTGCCCCTTCAGTGCATCATTTGATGTTGGCAAGTTTGTGAGCGGCAGACTTTGAGAACATCTGAGACACCAAATGTCGCTTGTGTAACGCAGTACTGTATCCATGTAGACATTTGGCACTGTTGAATTTTAAGTCGCCAATAAATAAAAAATAGCTGAAATTAATGGTGCCGTCAGAATGAGAGTCCAAACAGCTGATAAAATATCACAATAATCCACACCACTCCAGTCTCGGGACTGGCAAAGAAATGTTCACGGGTGTAGTGTGTGTGTTTGTGGTTTATGAGGGCACAAAGTTGTTTAATTACATGGATATGACAGCGGTATTCGAAGGTGGTTTATTATACAATAATAATAATGCTTTCTCCAGTAAAAAAAGTCCATCCAGTCGCATCAAAAACCCAGCCACGTGTTTGTTTAAAGCAGTTTTGGCTTGTAAACGTTGCTTGATTTGTGCAG
Organism: Enteromius treurensis; assembly: GCA_032275025.1. Taxonomy (NCBI): domain Eukaryota; kingdom Metazoa; phylum Chordata; class Actinopteri; order Cypriniformes; family Cyprinidae; genus Enteromius; species Enteromius treurensis. The sequence goes on from JAUCMU010000043.1 coordinate 19,805,085, forward strand.
ATTTATCTCCTGATTCACACCAGATCACTTTTCCACTGGAGGACTTTCTTTGTCTTCTCAATACATTAACTGATAGTCTGGAGTGGTGTGTATTATTGTGATGTTTTTATCAGCTGTTTGGACTCTCATTCTGACGGCACGCATTCACTGCAGAGCATCCGTGGCTGAGACACTGATGCAGAGACACATTTTCTCATTTTGGAGGAAGCAATCAACTTTTTATTCACAAAATGCACACTTTGCGTCGTTGTATGCCAAGTATATGTGTACTCAACCACATAAATCAAACATCACATTTTATTCTACCTGGTCACGAAAACACGAAATATGTACCAACAAGTACATATCACTGCAGTTTCCAAAAGAAATGAACACTCTGACACCTTTGGTGACAAAAATGTGCCAGGGTTCACGCTATCGAACCTGTGTTTTAGCACCACTCGGTACACTTTTTTCTTTGAATCTGCTGCAATAAGGTACGTAAAAACAGTGTTACACCAAAAGTGCGCAGAGGTACATTTTTTATGAGACCAGATAGATTTGAATCTATATTCAGTTGCCAAAGCCTTGATAGTAAAGATATTTAATGAAATAAACATATAGTGACTTTAGTGTGGTTAGCTTAAAACAGGTGCTTTTCAGAGAAACCTGGATCTGAGTTCTTTTCAGAAACAGTTTGAGTGGTTTTCTGTAAATGAACGAGTGTTGAAGGTGCTTTCCGGCGTGTGATTAACCAAATTCACTCTGTACCGGGAGCTGAATGATTTCAGGCTTCTTCATTAGCTGTAAATGAGAGGCAGGTTAACAGGTGCTACAGGTTTTACATTTGACTAACTGAAATTTAACGGACTATAACATCACACCCTTTATACATGTGATGCAGGTTACTGGGGGAAGCGCAGATGTCCAGTTCGACAAGTCAAATATTTATTATTAGGGTGTTTACTTGTTTGCTGATGCTTGTTCTTTGTCGTCGCCGTTACAGCTGCTGTTTGCTCGAGGCTTCTGGTGCTTCTAGAGGATTAAGAGACACATGAACTCTCATAACATAATTTGGAAAATGGAGATTATATTATATTATACGGCAGACTGTATCTATGAATTAACTATGAATTTGTATTACTTAATATATAATGTTCGGTTTTTTATATTATATAATAATGAAAATTTTTAAATGATGGATATTCTATTATAAAATGTAGTTTATATTATATAGTAATATTTTAGTTACAAATATTAATATTATTATAATAGTTATATAATACTAATATTATTACATTTTATTTTATATCATAATTATATTTAATTAATCATTGCTTTGGATAAAAGTATCCAATAAATGCCTAAATGTGAGCTATGAAGATTTTATTATATAATAAAATAGAAATTGACATCAGGTATTATGATTACAACTATAATGTATATATGGTATAAATCTATAACATCTATAATAATAATAATAATAAATAAGATTGTATTTTATTTTATATTGTAATATTATAAATTATTGTTTCATTCATTAGGATTCATTATTAGATTATAAAGTGGAAATGGAAATTAGATTATATAATAATATAAAACATTACTATACAAATTTATAATACCTAATGTAATTATATGTAACCTTATATTATATAAAAATAATACATTAAAATTTATATTGTCAGAATTAGTTATATCGTTTTTATAAATATTTATTATTGAATATATTTAAATGATATATTACGTGTCTGGAGTTTCTTGTTTGCCATGTTTCTGGTATGTAGTGAATTTGTGACCTAATAAAGTATGTGATAAGCTCTGACTGATCTCTGGAGATACTATTAATCATCCTGCATGCAAATAAGACAGATCTGTAACGCGATCTGGAAATTATTCAACCTGAAATGCAAATTACATGCAAATCCTTCAGTGTGTTTGTCACCTGACCTCAAAAAACAGGACACACGTCTCTTATGAAACAGATGAGCACGCAACAGCCTGGACTAAAAACAATATTACATGTGAGCCTGAAGCTCAAAAGCAGTCATAAGTAGCACAGGTATTTTTGTAGCAATAGCCAACAATACATTGTAAGGGTTACAATCCATTTTCCCTCTATGCCAAAAATCATTATGATATTGTAGGATGTTCCACAAAGATATTTATTAAATTTCCTACCATAAACTTTTTTTTTTTGACTGATAATCTCAATATTTAGATTTTTTTTTTGCACCCTCAGATTTCAGAGTTTTAATACTTGTATCTCTGCCAAAATATTGTCAGATACTTTGTTATTCAGCTTTCAGATGATGATGAACTGACCTTTATGACTGATTTTGTTGTCCAGGGTCACATATTAAAGGGTTACTCCACCCCAAAATTAACATTTTGTCAGTCAACGGGACAATCACAAGCCTCCCGGTTTTCATCTAAAATATCTTTAATTTTGTTCTGAAGATGGATGAAGCTTTTACAGCTTTGGAACGACATGAGGGTAAATTATTGATGACCTAATTTTTAAGATTATTTGTGAAAGGGTTTAATACATATTTCAGTCTCACCATGATGGTGTTTAGTGTTTGTGTGAATGTCACTGAGCTCCTTCTATATATCTTCATATTTAAAAGCTGCTTAGGTTCATCATGTGACTTTCTCATCACCTCCTGCATTTGATGCTCATCAGTGTATTTCAAAGCTACAAAACATTTTTCAGTGCTTTAACAGCACATATCATTTACTGAAATTACGTTATTTAACTGTAAATTTAACTTAAAACCGTAAAACCTAAAATGTTGTTACCGTATTTTTTACGGTTAATCTTCTTATTGTTTGGTAGGAGGCCTCGCCGGTTTCCGACAGAGCCACGATGATCTGTGCGAGCACTCTCTTCAGCTGGAGGAAGGACAAGATGGCGGTACCGCAGTGGGCCTGTCGGGGGCGCTACCTCATTCCCTGCCCTCCACACCGGACATCGAGAACGCAGAGCTGACACCCATCCTGCCCTTCCTGTACCTGGGCAACGAGCGGGACGCTCAGGACCTGGAGCTCATGCAGCACACGGACATCGGCTTCATCCTGAACGTCACCACGCACCTGCCGCTCTACCACTACGAGCTCGGCCTGTTCAAGTACAAGCGCTTACCCGCCACCGACAGCAACAAGCAGAACCTGCGGCAGTACTTCGAGGAGGCCTTCGAGTTCATCGGTACGACAGCGTTTCAGGAAAACAGGAAGCCAAGACAACAGGCTTCATTTTTACTTTAGCAAAAAAAAACAAAAACGATTTCTGTTGTCATCGTGATTAATCGTATCCAAAATAAAAGTTTTTGTTTGCATTATATATGTATGTGTAGAGTGTATATTTATTATGTGTATATAAACACACACACATGCAGCATATATTTTTTAAAAGTATTTACATGCATATACCTATATTCATATACTTTATATAAATACATAGACATTACATGTTTTTCTTAAATATACACATGCATGTGTGTGTATTTATCTCTACATAATAAATATGCATTGTCCTGAGCGTCCCGCTCATATTATGTAAACAAAAACATTTATTTTGGATGTGATGTGTAATTGTTCGACAGCACTAAAGTAAATAATATATACAGGAGGGGGGGGTCTTAAGATTAAAGTCAATGTTTTGCTCCAATGCATGTTGGCTACAACTATTGGCACTACTGGACATTATAATAAGCAAAATGAAGTGTATTCGCATTCATATTTTATTTTTTTTACAAGCAGTAAAACCAAACAGGATTGAAAATCCATATTTCCACCATGGTTCCACCTGGGCTCTATGGTCAGATGAAACCAAGAAAGAGGTTTTTGGCAGCAAGCTCACCAGACTGGTTTAGTACAAACAGAGATGAAAAGTAACCCATGTCCTGGACATCATGTTTAGACACATGGCATCATGGATTCTATCAAATACCAGCAGATAACAAATCAATAATTCACTGACTCTGTTAGAAATCTTAGAATGGGCCATGGTTGGGTCTTCCATTGGGACAAAAATCCAAACACACACATCAGAATAAACACAAGAATTAGTCACTAAGCACAAAACGAAGCTTTTGCCATGACTGTCCCAGTCCTCTGACCTGACCCCTGAGTGAGGTGAACTAAAGAGGAGAACCAGCATGGAACTGGTAATCTGAAGTATCTGGAGAGATTCTGGATGAAGGAATGGTCTCCTTTCTCTCATCAGGTGTTCTCCAAACTCTTCAGGCGTTACAGGAGAAAACTCAGAGCTGTTATCTTGAGGAAAGGACAAAGCAAAAATTGGGTGCTAATAATTGTGGCCAAAATGCATTAGAGATGAACATTTATTTTCTCATGAGATTTTCTCCCCAGTTTCAATTGTTTTACTTTAATGATAGATTAGAATTGTGTGAATTTTTTGAATGAAAGATCAAAAGGATAAATAATGCAGATTTATTTTCACAGCCACCTTTGCTCAGATTTACCAAGGGTGCCAATATTATTGGAGGGCACTGTATATAATAAATGATAAAACAACAATAATTATAACCAAACAATTATAGTATTTTATCAGTTGACGCACTCAGACATTTCTTTGACCCGAGGGTAAAAAAGGACATTATTGAGAATGTTTTTTTGTGTGTTTTTCCCGTCCTCAGAAGAGGCGCACCAGGCCGGCCGGGGGCTCCTCATTCACTGCCAGGCCGGCGTGTCTCGTTCCGCCACCATCGTCATCGCCTACTTGATGAAACACACCTGGATGACCATGACAGACGCCTACAAGTTCGTCAAGTCCCGGCGGCCCATCATCTCGCCCAACCTCAACTTCATGGGCCAGCTCTTAGAGTTTGAGGAAGACCTGAACAACGGCGTCACTCCACGTATTCTCACACCCAAACTCACCGGCCTCGAGACCGTCGTATAGCGGCTCCTCTCCAGACGGAGTATCCTTGATCTCTGGATGAGGAAAACAGATCTTCAGCCAAACACTGTGCTGCGGTCATTCGACGGCTCTTGGCCGCTGGTGCTGGCTAAAGCCCCCAGAGGAGGCTGGATTTCACTCGGTTCAATGTACTTACTCTATTTTTATACACCTAAGGTGGCTTCACTGTGCAATAACGTCTGTGTGGAAAGCAGCCGGGTGCGTGATGTGTACATAACGAGAGCGAGACTTTCGGTCCACCTGGTTAGTCGCGTACTTTTGTGTTTTTCTTACTGATTTACGACATTTAAAAGCAGCTTTGTACACTACCAGTCAAACATTTTTAACAGCAACATTTTTCATGGGTTTTTTTTCCTGCTCAACAAATCTGCAAATTCTTGAGTATTTTTTTTTAATTTTTAAAAATGTAATTTATTTGTGTGATCAAAGCTGTATTTTCAGCATCATTACTCCAGTCTTCAGTGTCACATGATCCCTCAGAAATCATTCTAATATTCTGATTTGCTGCTTCATGCAAAAAAACTTTTATTATTATTATTATGTTGAAAACAGCTAAGTAGGATTTTTCTCAGGTTCAAAATCAGAAGATTAGCATTTATCTGAAATAGAAATATTTTGTAACATTATAATAGAAGTCTTAATCATCACTTTGGATCAATTTAAAGCATCCTTGCAAAATGAAAATATTAATTTCTAAAACAAAAAAAAATACTGACTCCAAACTTTTAAATAGTATAGTGTAAAATGTTGTTTTTTTAAAGATAAATGCTATTTTTTTATCTTTATATTAGTCAAAAAATCCTGAAAAAATGTGGTCAACTGTTTTAAATATTGGTAATAATAGTAATAATGTTAAAAAAATATTTCTTGAGCAGAAAATCAGCATATTAGAATGATTTCTGAAGGATCATGTGACACTGAAGACTGGAGTAATGATGCAAAAAATTCAGCCGCGCATCACAGAAATAAATTACATTTTAAAACATATTAAAATAGGAAAAAATAGTTTTAAACAGTAAAAATATTTCACGATTTTTCTGCTATACTGTACTTTGGATCTTGGTGAGCTGAAGAGACTTCTTTGAAAAACATTAAAAATCATGCTGTTCGTAAACGTTTGATGGTAGTGTATGTGTTCAGATGCTTGTTTTGTGTGTTTATGTCTTTAGTATCGCAGACAATCAGAACAAACCTCATTTGAATGTCCTTTAAAAATAACCGATTGCATGATTACGACAAGATGAAACTATATTACTATTATATTATCATTGAAATATAGCTCAAATCATTTGCTTGACAATTAACAAGCTGTTTTGTTTGTTTTCGTATTAGTTTGGTCAGCGTTGCACCTTCGATCTGTTTCTGCTTCTGTAGGTGTGTGTTTGTGTGAATGGGATGGTATCTGAAGTATATTACGCTTGTATGTTCTTGGGCTTCACTGTGTTTAACGGTTCGACTCTCTCATGACCTCAAACTGGCCAGAAGGATGGATGGATGGATGCTTGTGAAGTTCAGCTTTTTGCGCACACGTAAGAATCGTGCCTCTATTGGTGCCTTAACTCATTTCTTGTGATTTAGTTTTGGAGTTTGTGAAAAGGTAACGGCTTTAAACCGGACCGAGCACGAGGTGTTTCCGTGTGTTTGAAGAGTCAGAGGATGGTTATGGGTCGTTTTAAATCACACGGTATGTTCTTTTGTTTCATAACAGAACTGAAACGCTGTGAAATATCAAAACTCTGGGCTCGTCTACATGTTGAAATGCAAAGAGTACAAGAAGACAGTTTATTATTCTTCACCTGGACTCTGTCAGTCTTCACAATGAAGGGTTTTTCTAACTAATGCATTTTAGTTTTTCAGCTTTACACAAACCTCCTGCACTTTGGCCGTACGATTTTGAAAACTTGCATATTACTGCTTTTGTTGAACTAAAACAAGTAGTGCTCTTAGAATAGCAACTGGAAATTTTACCTTGAACAGTTTCAGTGAAATTGTACCATATATATATATATATAGTATTGAAAATTAGACAAAGCAAGCAACTAAAAATGGCTAAAAGACAAAGAAATTACACTTTATAATTATAATTATTATTATTATTATTATTATACAAACCCAACCAGCACACTTATTATTCTGACTCGTTACTGATCAGGCCATTAGAAATGATTAAAAATGATAATATTTAAAGCAGTACATCAGACACTATGCCAGTTTCAGAAAACAACCTACTTGTTCCTTTTTTGTGTTTCTTTCTTGCAGCTTCAGGATATGTAAGCTTTTTTACTGGCCACAGTAAATAGTAAACACTTAATATAAGAACTCAAGACAGAATTTTAAGATTTAAACTCAGAACTGGAAGAAAGGAAGCTACAATTGTTCTATTAATATATCCTAGTTATCTTCTATTTTTACAGAAGTCACAGTTATCTTTTTGTAAATGTTTTATTTCATGGTGGTTAAAAAAAAAAAAAAAAAAAAAAACAGAACACAGAAAAACTTCTGAGGACTTTTTTTCTTGAAAAATTCCAGTTCATATTTTTTCTTTTAGGAGAAAAAAAAGTCAGAATTGTGAGATAAAGCTTTTTTAAATGTTTTATTCTGTGGCAAAAACAAACAAACAAACCAAACAATTGAATTGTGAGTTTATATTTGCATAGAATTACAAGAAAAAATGTCTCAGGAGAAAATAATACGTTCTGCTTCACACCTGCTTTTCTTTTCTTGCTAATCTGAGTTTATATCTTTCAATTCTGATCTTTACTTTCCTAGAAAAGTTTATCGCTTCTTTTTTTTCAGAATTGAAAGTCTGAATTTTTTATTATTTTATTCCGTGGCAGAAACGGGCTTCCTAATCAACCTTCTAAGATGCATTATTAAATGAAAACGTTGGATGATATAAACTGAATGCAAAGCACATTTGAAATTTTTTAAGCTTTCCTGTAAATTTTCTGCCTTTTGCTAAAGGTGCATATTCTGTTCCATTCACGTTCAGCCGATGCAAAGTGTATTTTTATTTTCAAACGCTGGTTTCATGTCACTTGTGTCACACTGTGCTTGTACGAGCGTGACCCGGACCATCTGAATCCAGCTCCAGGATTTCAAGGGCAAAAACTCTCTGGGTGCGCTCCGCAGACGGTAGACATTTGCTAATGGATTTCTATGCATCGTTTATATTTTTGCACTGACTTCAAAAAAGAAAACGAAAGAAAGAAGAAAAAAAAAGGGTTTAATTTTTTTTTTTTTTTTTTTTAATTATTTTCCCACAAAGGTGCTACTATGCTGGAGGCCTTCCACACAGTTTTTGCATGACCTGCTTTGGTAAAGTGTCTTCCTGTAAGCCAAGAGCTCTCTTTAAATGTCAGAGTTCACAACACTGTTATTTTGTAATGTGGGGTTTGGAAATAAACCACAAAAAAGAAATGTTTTTGAGTGACTTGTTTGGTGTTTATAAAGCTCAAGAGAAACTGATGCATCACATGAGCATCACTACTTTTCATACTGTATTTCTATTTGAGCAAAAATCTAACCAACAACATGATTAAAAATAAAATGAAAAAATCAGCAGTTGCATAGCAGCACCCTGGCAACCAGCCATGGCCCACAACAGCATGTGCATAGCAACGCATTACAATCTGCTCAGAACCAGTGATGATCAGTAATGTTATTGTTAACTAAAACTAAAGCTTATGTATGTATATACTGCAATGTGAGTGTGTGTGTGTGTGTGTGTGTGTTTTAGTATCATTAAAATTGAATATTTTTATGCTTTCATCTTCATTTTTAGTTAAAGTTGTAGTCATTTTATTGGGTGTTTTTGTCATTTCTGCTAGGTTATGTATATTTATATGTTTGTGTACAACAAAAGCTACTATAAATTACAAATATATATATAATATATCTCAAATAATTTTATTTTATGCTTTATTCATTAATTAATTGTTTTATTTAATGCAATTTATTTTAATATTTGTTTTTACTTAAAATAAAATAAAATTGGCTGCGAACTGAAATAAGTTTAACAGCTTAGTATAAATATCAAAAATACTAATAATTACAAAATAACAGAATAAAAAAAAATAGACTTAAAATGAGAAGTATATGAAAATAAGAAACAAATACAAAAAAATTTATAAATACTAAAACATAAAAATATGTAATAAATATTACATTTATACAAATGCATAATTTAATTGACTGCAATAAAAAACGATATAATTTTGCATGAACAAACACAAATTTAGTTTTCTAAAGAATTTTTAAAAATCTATTTTGTAATATATAACGCCTAGTATGTATAAAACGTTTGTAAAAGTGCGGTACTCATTCCTCCTAACTCTCACAGACACAGACTCTGTCTATATTTGTTGCTGGGATTGTCCGGGTGGGAGGCTTGAATTCTCTCCATAGGAACAGAGGCCAAAAATAGTTTTTAGTGTGGTTTCTAATTAGAAGTGATGAGAGTCCCGCCTCATTAATTTGCTCCAATGGCTGCTGTCAGTGTTCCGCACTAGAATAGCCGTGATCACAGCGCTGCTGTGTTATGGACGTATTAGGCAAAGCTCTGACAACTGAAGGAGGAGCTTGCATGAGACTCACTACAGGCCTCCGCTGGGAAGTTTAACTGTGACGAAGCGCTACTCAAACTAACCCAAATGAGGTTTGGTGTCTCAGGAGAAAGATCTGACACACTGGGAGATGCTGATCTGTCACTCGTGTGTTTCTTTCCAGGGTTTGTGTCGTGGGATTCGAAGCATGTGGCTTTAATGGCACCCCTGTGGGCGTCTGATTCAGGGTCAGCTGTCCCGCCTTTTTCAGAGACATTTATAAAGTGTGCCGTGACTGAATTATACCTAAAATATCCTATATATCCTCTGTTACCTTTTATAAAAGCGATAAAAAGCGTGTCTGCTGATGTCAGAAGTGGTTCTGGAGAGGGAAGAGTTGGCTGTGACATCCATGACGGACGTTTGAGATTGTTTTGACGGCAGACAGCATCTGATCTGAGAGATCCTCTGTGAATCACTGATCTGAGACCTGAGTGTCGAAGACATCCTAATGCATTTGACTCTAATCATTTAAGAACTTCATCTTTACCCCAACATCACACGACTAAAAATAATTTCTTCAAGATGTGCGCATCAAAAGAATTCACGAAAGTGATTTTATGTCCAAAGAAAGCAAAAGTAAAAAATCGTACTGACAAATGACAAAACCTGGGATAGTGGCAAATCTTAAAAAAAAACAAAAACTAATTAGTATATGGGGTGAAATTAATTCATCTTTTAATACGTCATAAATTGATTTTTGTTGTAAATATGCCTCACAAGATTGTTACACTTTTAGTGGGTGAATAAATCAGGGAGAAATGTGTAATACTTATTTTTGGTTGATAAAAAATGGCAGTTAATTTAAACAGAAAACATTTTACTTTTTTTAATTTGTTTTAAATATAAAACACACACAAATAGTAGTTAATTTTTTTAAATATAAATTAATATATCATATTTTTTATATATATTAGATTATACACATGCACACACATACAAACACTAAACTGACAATCATAATTTTCTTTTTGTTGAAATATTTATATTCTTTATATTTTAAAAATTGAGGAATAAGATATTGTTGCATTATGACAATGATAATTAAAAAAAAAAAATAAAAAGTAATAATAATAATAATTAGTTTTTCTTTAATTGAAACAACTGAGCAACTGAAACCCCAACAATTCAACATGAACTCAAACATTTCTCATCAAATTCTTCTAAGATGTTTCATTTTAATGTAAACGCCTCACTCATTTGAGATTCTCAAAGAAACTACTAATAACTTCCTGTGAGCTTTAAAAAAGCAATGCATTTGTATTTAAAGTGAGGTAAGTTGAGGTAAAATAAGTTTCTTCACTTGACTTCCATCGATTCAGTAAAGGAATATGTTAAAGACGTTGTTAATGAGCGCAGAACAGGATGAGACATGCTGTTCCTAAACAATGTCACTGCTTTCCACTTTTAAACCTCATGTATACACTAAGTGTGTTTTGGCTGGTTACTGTTGCTGTGCGTCTTTGTGCCCCACTTCAGGCCGTCTTGCCGGGTCTGTCCTGTTTGGAATGAGCTCTGGAGATACTTTCACTCAGAAGTGGCTCTATATGAAACCTCAGTGGGCGTCTCTGGAGACAACAGCTGCAGACTTTAACAAGCCGAGCAGCGCTGGTATATCACACTCTAAAAATGCAACAATGAAGACACGTAATCCCATAAGGTCAGCGCAAAAATAATCAGGTCATGAGATAAAAATTGCTCTTGAAATATGAATATGTGTCAGTTAGAGGGAGCGGCAATCATGCCACAGAGCTTGTAGTATCTCGGCTTGACATATGTTAATGATTAGAGACAAAGAAAAAGTTTTTTAGTGCAGGAACTAGAACTATTAAAAATAATACATTTGTTACTTGAAATAAAATAAACATTAACTAAAATAGAATAAAATTTTAGCTTGATGCCAAGGCAAATAACTTAAATTAGTTAATAAATGAAAAAAAAAAAGATCCAAAACCTACTCAAACGACAAGAAATGTGGAAAGTAATATAAAAATATTAACAAAGACTAGTATGAGTTATGATAAAACGGTGATGTTCTTTCATGCAATACTTTGTCATGAGCCGGGTTTGATTTTATTTTCTCTCTGGTGTTTTTTTTGTTTCCCTGTCTCTTCATTAATTTTTCAGC
>JAUCMU010000043.1:19816840-19831971 GCA_032275025.1 Enteromius treurensis
TCAGTGACTATCTTTGAATAAAGACTCTACTTTTCCGCACCCTGGTTTCCAGAGACTGCTTCTGTCCGCACCTGACATACTTATGAAAACTAAATAAAAGATCACATTTTTTGTTACATATTAAGCTGTTGTTATGTAGGGATGTACTGAAATCTTGATATGAATATATTATTATTATTATAATTATATTTTTTCAAGGAACAGAGGTCATACTTCAGCTTCAGGAATCAAACTGTAATGTAGATTTATTAACAAATATTTTTTATTTTATTTTGTTTAATTTGCACAGTTTATTTTATTTTATTTATTTATTTTTATTTATTATGCACAGTAATGTTATATGATTTATCATTTAATTTTTTAATTGATTCATTTGATTTTTATTTGATTGTTTTAGTTTTATTTTATGTTGCTTATATTCCGCCCCTGATGTTACAGGCATCGATTACCAAATTAGAACCAAATGATTTCCTGCGAATCCATTCAATATTTACAGACAACATCATCTTAGTGTGTGTCTTGAGTCATGGTTGTTATATCCACAGTAAACAGAGGGTAAACAGAAGCAGTAATGTTGACGCTAAATTTGGCGCTGTGGAAGAGGTTAAGTTTCTCCGTTGTAATGAGAGCCATTATGAAAATCTGTCCTTGCATAGCTGGAAGAAATCACTCTGCATTTAGATGTAATGTTAAGATGCTTCCCTGTTTAGTTCCAGCCACATGTCCTGCATCTAATTTTAGCCTGAAATATGAAACAGTCACAATAAAGGAGCTATTTATAATGGCCGTGCTGTTTTGGGGGCAGTGAGTTATCTCAAAATGACAACAGTACATTACTGAGTACAGCTCTGCGCTGTCAGTCAACAGCATGATAACAGAGACACTGATATCAGACACCTGACTCAAATCATCGACATACTGTAAACATGCATAGAGAAGGTTATATGTCTTGTTAGACCTCTACATGTTCAAAACTTTGCCGAAAACCTACATCTACAAAGACATTTCATTGGCAGATTTAGAGAGACAACTGATATTTATATTGTTTTATGCAAGTCTTACATTACTAGCATCAGGATTTCAGCCCTTTTGTGTCCATTTAAGTATCACACTGTAAAATCCAATCCAGACTTGAGACTTGAATTGAGATAATTTTTCGTACTTGCTGCTATGAGTAAGCCTTACTAAGAATATTCAAGTAGCCACAACAAAACTAATGACATTAATAAAGCAGTGAGAGGCAGCATTCACTTTTTTTTTTTTTAAACTTACCATTCTAGTGATTGGCGTTCCCTTTGGTTGGGCAACTTTGTCTACATCATTATAATTTTTTTTCCTAATGCAGTGATGCAACATGATGTCAGAGGAATTTGGTTTCAAAGGAAGAATAAAGTAATAAATAGGTTGTTGATAACCCATCATTTATGTAGATATTTTATTTTGTAGTATTATATACTCAAGTTTTCTTTTCGAGTTTTACTAACAGTCTTTTATACTTTTGATGTTTTTCATAAATCACTTGAGAATCTGGATGATATACAATTTTTGAGAGATTAATGAGATTATATCTGAGTTACACACTGACTTGATCCTTCAGCACACAAATCACAACAATGGTAACAATTAAATTAAATTCGATTCCATTATTTGTATATCAGTTTAACTTGCCCTTTTTGTTGTGCTACTACTGACACAACACAGCAAATTAAATTTGCAAAAAACAACAACAACAACTGTAAAAACAAAGGAATGGCGTAATTCTGCCGCAATGCACTCTGGGAGTCAGTGAGTAGCTATACTAAGTCAGTGAGTAAACCTAAAAAAAGGATCAAGTACACCATACAGTTCTTTTTTGGTAACTATAACTCTTTAAGTAAACTATACTAACTAAGCATTTGTCAGTACAACATACTCCTTCTATTTCACTTTACTTCGTTTTTGTAAGGCAATCGGTTTGTATGCTTTTTTCAAGTAAGCTCAACTAATTAGATTTTACAGTGCAGTATCTGCATCAAATTGCACAACCTTTTGCTCAGTTTTGGACCTTTGAATAAAACCTAACTGTTTTTTCCCCACTAAATATTCCTACTGTATCACATAAATGAGTCATAAAATCTAACGTAGGTCAATGTTTTTAAATGTCTTTTTATTAGATTGTGTCTAAAGGTACAAGTACAACTACAAGGTTCCTTAAACAAAACAAAATAAAAAACATTTCTTAACATTATTTCATGTCAGGGTTAAAGTGAGTGCATTTATACATGCCATTTATTTTCAAAGAGAATTTACCAGAAATCTAGTTGAAAATACTGTAGGCTACATTAGACTCCTTCACAACATCAAATAAATATTCAACAATACAGAACTTATTATCTTAAGTTCTATCATATACCAAAATTATGGGTAGTGAAAGTATCATTACAGGCCTCATCACAGATTTGTGGAACATTATCCTTTAACTTTAACAAATAGACTTTTTTTAATAGCGAGTCATTCTCTTACTGCGACTAACAAGCTTTTCACGCAAGTTAAACACGATTATTCGCATTATATTGGCATTTTGAATCGGCGCACGAGACGTTATTTTTTTCCCGCTCAACGGAGCTGCGCGCGCTGTGACAGGCGGACGGCGGGCTTCTGAGGTAAGACGCTTTATTATTTCAAAACAAGTTGTATATAAATCGAAAAGGTCGTTTTTTTCATCGTATTTATGCTAATTAGAGTGCTTGGTCACGCTGTGTTAAGTTAGCTTAGTGTGCGAGGTGCAGAAATTAAGTGACCATCAGTCAGCGAGTCTGCTCTTCCCTCAAATAACCGTTTAAGTGAAACGACTTAATTTTGGGCTTCATAAACGTTTATAAATGTGACACCTTTAATTAAAGTATTATACGTAACGTTTTGAATGTACAACAGCTCATAAGTCAAAACAAATACGACGTGTTAATGAAGGAAAAAGAACAGGAATCGGCAGTGAAACACAGGGATATATGGAGTTTAAAATAATAACGAACAAAGGAAAAAGTCTCTAAAAAAGAATCTAGAGAAAACCATACAGAAAACTTGATACAAAAGAAGCTCGGTTGAGAAAGAAGCTCCCTCGAATCTTTGTAGGACTTTACCGCCATCTTGTGTGATAACAGAATATTGTTTGTGAGGAGGAAGGTTTTTTTTCTCTGTTGTGAGGATGTTGTTTTAGCACTGGTCTTCCTAAAGGAACTTAAGAGGGTTTGTGAGGTGATGAAAAGCTAATAATCCATTCAATTAAGCTTTTATGTGTTAATAACCCCCTAATATAGTAGGCTAAACTTTGTGCAAGGGACCAATCCTAAAATGTATAGTTCTTGTATACCATGGAAATATTAGGAAAAACGTTGAGTTTCTATTATTACATTTGTTTTCCGTTCAGTACTTTTAAGTACAGTGTTTATTTATTTATTTAAAGTAATAATTATTTAAAGTAATAATTATTTAAAGCTATTATCTGAGTCTACTTTTGTCTAAAAATCATGTTATATTATTACTTTTTTTGTGTGTGTTTTTGTTTTTGTTTTACTACTTTATGACCCACATGTCACCTATTTGTAACTACATTAAAAATGGCAAATAACTGAAAAATTAAAAACAGAATTAAAAAAGTATATAACAAAAATGATACTTCTCATAGCTTAATGGGTATACAAAGTATTAAAATATATCATAATATCTTTTTTAAAAGTGAGAAAAGCTTATGGATACTTAAAAGTGAAAAATCAAGACAAGACATTACGGAAATAAAGCTGTAAGTTTTACAACAAGTTGACAAAACTAAGTAAAGTTTACCATGTTTATTTAGATTTGTATAAGTACAAATGCATACTATGCATGTCAATTTTGTTATTATACAAAACTGAAAACTTTATCAATGATTTTGATGCTTTTAGTTTTTTCCATTTTTTTTGTTTTTGGACCACCTGTTCTTGATGGTTGGGTATTGCTCTAGGTCTTGGTCTAATTCATTACAGGTTCAGTCCTCATGGGGTTTGAACCTACAACCTATCAGTTAACAGCCCAGGTCATTAACCAGCAGGCCACCTGTTCAGATCACATATGGGCCGCATCAATCTGACGTTCACTTCCAGGATTGATCTTTGCAGCTCTCTGACATCCTGATAGACCGGCTCAACCTGTGTCATAAAACAATAATTATTTACGCCTTCTCTAAATAAAACACACAGTCTCCATTGCCTATTATAGAAGAGGTGCTCAATGACTCCAGTAAACAGCTCTGGGAGAAACACTCTCTGTGTCGCTGAGTTTACTGGCGACTCGTGTGTCTGGATTAGTTTGACTCGCCGTCACATTCTCGGCTGGCAGAAAAACGAGTGTTATTGTAGAGCGCAGACTCATCGCATGTCAAGATGTTGTGTAGGTAGTAAAGCGGCTGTGATGCTCATGAAATTTTTTTTTAAATATTAGAGGGTTTGCATCGTTGTTAAAATACTGGGAAGATGCGAAGCTGCTTGGAAGGGGATGCATGACAGATTATTGGTCATAATTAAGGTTATTCATGTGAACAAATCCCTGACGGAGGTATAAACCTTGTATAACAATCATTGTCTTTTAATAGTCTTTTAGTGGCCTATAGATAAAATCTAATTTATATTATAAAAATATACAAATAATAATTATGATTATTTATTCACTTATATGATTATATATACAAATTTATTTATATTATATGATATTATATTATATTATATTTTGCAATATATTTGATGTGTGTATTACACACACATGCATTTTACATATATATGTATGTAATGTATTGTTGTTATTATTGCAAATATTGTAATATTTTATGTTTATATATTTATAAAATAAATGTTTTGAAAATGTACAGAATTTAAATAACATTTTGGTGGCTTTTGTATTTATTAATGTAAATAATACATACAATTTATTAGAGTATTAGCATTAGTATTACTAATTTATATTGCTATTTTAATACTATATATATATATATATATATATATACTTATAATTAAAATGATATGCACACAAAATTAGTAATAAATTATCTATCTATCTATCTATCTATCTATCTATCTATCTATATAGATAGATAGATAGATAGATATATAATGCATTATTATTAGTATGATTATTTATGTTATTGTGTAATATTATATTTTAAGGACACACACATAAACACACACACATTTCTTTAAATGAATAAGTTCATGATGCCCTCTGGTGGCAAAGACATGTATTACAGATGACCAAAGCGCTCACAGACAAATCCCTCTTTATTTTGTGTTCATTCTGGCCTCTTTTATTTTCATTTTTATTTTGTCAGTAGCCTTTCTGATGACATGATTATTTGACTCCAGACACACCAGACAGACAGAAAGTAAAACAACATGTGTTGATGTTTATAATCGTATTGTAAACTAGAACTGCTGATATATGATCTGACCTTCCTCTCTTGTAACTTGCAGCAATGTGCAAACTCCTGTTAAATCTCTCGCTGTGAGCTGTGATAAAAAATAAGAAAAACTTCTTAAAACATCAGGTATAAGGCCTTACTGCTTTCTGGAGGCTGTGAACATTCATTTCATTATTACGTGCCTCTTAGAATAACAGCCTGATAGATTTAGCAGGCCCTCATCTCAAATGAATAATTTTGGCCAATTTACTGCTAAATATCAAATCTGAGCAATGAGTTTTACGTGAATTTTTTATTTATTTTTTTGCTCTACTAAAAGTGATGATTCAGTTTCCACTTATTCCATGGCAGCTGGATTTTGATTCATTGCTGGCTGCACAGGGAGTCTCTGCACTAACGAAAAAATTACTTTTTACCATTAACATATCAGATTTGACAAATCAGATCTGGGAGGAACATGGTGTTAAAGCTGGATCATTATGCAATGATAATTTTTGCAGCTGTATTTTCAGTGTAGAATTAGATCAATAGAATTAGTTTGTTGCGAGAAATAGTGTGTTCTTTTGCATGTGTGCATATGCTAATATCACCCAAAAACCTGATGATACATATTTAGTAGTATGTAGTATAGTTAGTTGAATTTTACTTTATTTTTATTTATTTTTATAAGGTTTTATATAGGTAGTTCTATCTATCTATCTATCTATCTATCTATCTATCTATAAAAAAATTATATATATATATATATATATATAAACTAAAATAATAATTAATGCATATTTGTAATTGTAGATTTGCATATATATATATATATATATATATATATATACAAAAGCTTAGATAAAAATATAAAGTATAAAATTTTTACTAATTTAACTTTTTATGGATTTTAATGCAATATAATAATGATATTTAATATGTATATAATAATATACATTTGTGTGTGTGTAAATATATCTATATCTATATGTGTGAAATAATATAAAATATTGTATATGATTATTATTCATGTATAGAATATTTATTTTATTGTAACACGAATATCAATTACAATTTACATAGTCTATACTCACACACTTTTCTGATAAAAAATATAGTTAAAAAATAAGTCACCTTTTATCCTTTTATGTGCTAATTACAGACTTTGTAGAGCTAATTTGTTGACATTTCACACTTTATTGCCTCTAATTAATGTGCTCAGTGCGTTGGGAGGATAAAAACCACATGATTAACTGTGAATGCTATACTATGACGAGAAATGACAGTCTTAACACTGTCATTAAGCGAACAATTATTTCTGTGTTCCCCGTAGTTTCTTTTCCAGTACAAAATGCCTTTGAGCAGCTGGCAGGAGTTTAACTGACCATGGTTTTTCTTTTAAAGCTATAGTGAATTATGGCATTCATGTGACTATGAAATTGCTACCTTGAGGATGTTTCCTGCTTTGACTGATGTGAGTGTGATTGAGTTTAAGTTGATCCAGTCTCCTTGTGTGGCATTGCTAGCATATGGTGTTAATGGGGCTTATTTACTTATGAAAGTAACTGCAGGGTGCCAGGCTATATGTTTCTCCATTAAATTGTCATGAGCTATTAATCACAAACACTGGGTGGATGTTTGAGGGAAAGTCTTAGGCTTCTCTAGCTACCTGAATAATAACATATCTGGTTTAATGTCGAGCCCTTGAGTATTTCTGACCACCATAATATTCAATGAATTGGCCAAGGACTCTTATTCAGTGTTTGTGTACTTGCAAGAATATGTTTCTGGCTTCACGCCGTCCTTGTTAATGGTTTGTTGTCTGTTTGGAAGGGGACCCGGTGACTTGGTGACTTCGGTCGCAGCGTTAATTGCTCACCCTAAATGTGATGGTGCAATTCAGTTTACTCTGTTAATGAATGAAGTAATCAAAGAACGGTGTAGCCTGTACGTTGTGGGGAATTTCCCGATAGCAGCATGACTGTGGAGGATGATGGGCGTCTGGCAGAGGCTGCTGAAACCAGACACCCTCAGCTCAGCTCACCCGCGCGTTTTATTACAGCTCATTAAGACTGTGAATAACTCACTACCACAGTTCCATTAGCGAAGAGTAGGCACCCTTGAAAAATTCACACACACACACACACTTTTACTTTTTTATTATCTCTGCTCTTTGACAAATCTATCATTGAGAAATCTATCTAATCTATTTTATTTATTGTTGCAGTAAAACAACTTGTTTTTTTTGCATTACAGCAAATGGCTTTTGAAAGGGCAAAGTGTACATAATTGTAAATAAATATCTTAATAAATATTACAAATTGTATATTTTTTATTTAGGCTTAATTATTTTTTCCTACCTTATTTTGTTTCTTCCTTTAGATTATTATTGTTGTTGTTGTTGTTTTGTAAAATATATATATTTTTTTGTATCACAGCAATCAAAATTTAATTGTCAATGTATATATTTATAAAAAAATCCTATAATTATACTTTGTTTTGTAAACTTTATGCAATCAATTCTTGTAAATAATTCCTTCTTCCTGTTATTTCCTTGTTATTATTATGAGTATTATTATAATAATTCGTATTATTACGGTTTATTATTATGTTATTTATTTTGCATTACAGCAACTACAATTTGGGGGATAATCAACTGTTTAATTAATCTGCTTAATTGTCAACAGTTACATTAATATATATTATTGAAATTATACTTTGTTTTCTTTACAATTAATTCTTTTTTTTTTTTGATGTTGCTTGATTTCTTTATTATTGTTATTTATTATTATGCACATTTTATGATTCTTTTATGGAAGCACTTTGATTTGCCACAGCATATAAAATGTGCTTCATTATTTAAATAAACCATGCCTCCAGTTTTTGAACAGTTTCCGTTGCTATATTACAGTCTCTGTCTGAGAGTTTTCTGCTGCTGGAAAGGTGAAACATTGAACCTGAGTAGTTAAACGGTCTGCTGCTCAGGTAAGTTCAGGAGCAGAGAGGAAACCATCACTGTATGTTTGCAGCTTTCCTCACTCTCTAAATCGCTCTCTGTCTCATTTAAGGACTGAACTGTGATTGCCATTAAGGTAAGAAGGTTTTTTCCCCTCCACTTCTATTTTCTGGTGAGTGGTGTTAACATCATGGAGGCTTTGGCCACCACACACTGTTATTTCCATGCTGGACCTGAAACCTGATACTTTTGTTTCTGGAAAAGTGACCCTCGTCATTTCTGCTAGACTTACAGCTGTAGCATGCATAATAAAAGCGAGGATTTGGTGTGCATGCATGAAAAACACTTATTTGCTTCTTTAGTTTTTATCATTTGGCCAAAAACCAGTATGCAGTATTGAAATATACTTTTGTTTCGATTTTTGAAATCCATCGGCATATATTCCTGATTTAACTTATTGAACTGTATTTTATTTGAACAACCAATAAGTAATCGGTAAGCACAATTTCCTAACTTTTCCTAACTTCCTTAACTTATATTTCTATATTTATATTTCAAATTAAAAATATCAAATCATCATTTTTTGCTAAAATTTCATTTTATTAATCTTTAAATATTTTATGTGAACAACCAATAAGTAATTTGTAAGCACGTATTTCCAATTTAACATATTTTTATAGCATGTATAAATTAATATTTCTGCATTTTTAATTAAATAAAATAGTTTTCATCTTTAACTACATGTTATACGAGGAACCAAAGTTATGAATATCCTCACATTTCTAGCATGTTTAAGATCATTTAAAATGTAAAGCAAATGTATCAATTAAAACAATTTAAATATTAACAATTCCACTTTATATGTACAACCAAAAAAAAATCAGCAGGCACGTATATCTAATATAACATACTTTATGTTAATTTAAATCATAATGTTATTGCTGAAATTGCATTTTTTATCTTTAACTACTTGTTATATGAAAAAAACTCCACTTTAACAAATATCTTATCACACTGATTTAGTTTGCATGATCTGTAAGTGCTCTCCTCATTTGGAAGAATGGTTTTGATGATTTTGATGCGCTTTCACTGATTCAGTGAGTTTTAATAATCTAATTCAAACAGATGAGGGTTATGAGATTTTCATTGCCATTATTACCGCTATTCACACTTTCAAGTTAATTGTCGGCAGCAGCTGTAGTGTGTTTGTATGACCACTAAGAGCAGCTTTTCTCCCCCTCTGACAGAGATCTCTCTAGCGGCCATAGGGAACTGGCATTTCATTTACAGCCAGTCAAACAAACAGCATATGATTCTGCTTTAAAACCATTATACTCTTCCCTCCTACATAAAGCTATATATTTGGAGTAGATTGACCTTATTGGTCCCTGCTGTCATATGAAATACTGAGAGGAGAAGATTATATAGTGATGCATTATCCTTTTTAATTTTTAATAGTTAATTATTGTAACGCCTTAGGCGTGTCTTGTTGTATGTTCTGTTCTCATGTGCTCTGTGTTTACTTTGCCCTTGTGATCTTTGTTGTGTTTTCTTGTGCCAAGTGCTCTATGTTTATTTACCTGTCAGCTCCCTCATGTCTCTCATTTGTAACCCCGCTTTCCTCATCAGTGTATAAATTTACGCCCCATGTCATGTATCCTTGTGGATCGATAACCTTGCTTTTCAGGTTGTAGTCTATTTGCGTTGCTCTTTGCGCTTTCCTTTGTGTTCTGGTTTATTTTAATAAATGTTCACCCTTGAAGCTCAGTCCTGCCTCCAAGTCCTGTCTGCCTGTTCTGGAAGCAAGAGCGCAAGTGACTACAGCCGCTGTTCGTGACAGATCGATCCACCAACTAGGAAGATGGCATCCCCTTCCAACGCGCACATCTTCACGGATTTTGGTCCACATCCGCGGATCCAACTCCCTGGCTCCTGTTTGGCCATCTGGCGCAGTCCGCCCACAAGATCGCACGGTACCACCGAGCCACGGGAGGCGGTTTCAGTCCCATTTCAGCGACCGAGAGCGTCGTATAAAGCTCCCGCGATCCCAAGTGCACCGCCTTCTATCTCTTCACTTGATGAGGCGATGAAGATCAAGTCCATATTCGAGCTAGCCATAAAAATGGCTGCGAGACCGAGAACATCAAGCCAGCGCAGGGATGCCAGCGCAGTGCGAAATCCCCGCAGTGCCTAATCGGCGGTTGCCAGTGACCCTACCGCAAAAGACAGGCCTTACTCCTGTTTCATGGCGAGAGGGGCCGTGTTTAATTCTGTCAGTGCCAGTTATTCAACCTGATGCACTGTTTCACGTCCAGTCGGTACCGGTTTCACAGCCTTGTGTGCTGTACAATGCTCAGTTGGTTCGCGTTTGTGGCTTGAAGAGCAGTCACCCATCCTAGCGATTCCAGACCCGCTAGTGGTGGTCACTTACACCATATCACAGCGAGAGGGGCTGTGTGGTGTTCAGTCCGGTGCAGTTTCTCAGGCAGGAGAGCTGTACAAAACCCAGTCGGTGCCGGTGTCACTGCCAGGAGAGTGGTTGAAGGTCCTCGTAGTTCCTAGCCCGCAAGTTACGGGTCTCAACCCCGTAGCACGGTACAAGGAGCCGTGTATGGCCAAGTACGAGAGGTTGTGTCATTTCCCTTCTTTCCCAGTTACACAGCCTGGGAAGCTGCAGAGGGTACTCATGGTGTCAAGCCAGTCAGTAACGGGTCCCACTCCCGATTTACGGTACGAAAAACCGTATTCCAAAAAGTTGGTCTGCGATTTGGGTGTTGTATGGCCGGATCCGCCAGACGCGGTCCGTGATCTGGAACCATTGTGGCCAGATCCGCCAGACCCGGTCTGTGATCTGGATCCACTTTGGCCGGATCCGCCAGAACCAGTTTTTGATTCGGTTCCACTTTCGTCAGTCGGACTTCTTGAGTCCTATGAAAACTGTGAGGTTCAATGGCCCGAGCCTCCAGAGCCTGTGTGTGGCTCAGAGTCTCCATCGTGTCCACCAGTGGCAGCACAACCTCTGCTATGGAATCTCCAGAGGTTCAGTTGGTGGCTGCTCAACCCCTGTAGGCCTCTGAGTCGCTGTCCGGTCAGCCAAGAGGGGTAAAACCACAGTCTGTTCAGTCTCGAAGGGCCCGTACATTGTCAGTTTGGTCTTGAAGGGCGTTTCCTCAATCGTTCCAATCCCGTAGAGCACAATTCCCTGGAGCACTAACTCAGCCTGTGCAGTCTTGGAGGGCGCTTTCACTGTCTGTTCGGCCCAGATGGACTGTGCCGCCATCCGCTTCACCCTGGAGGACAAGGTCACTGTCTGGTCGGCCCTGGAGGGCAGGGTCGCTGTCTGGTCGGCACTGGATGGCAGGGTCACTGTCTGGTCGGCCCAGGAGGGCATTGTCAGAGACTGTTCGGCCCAGGAGGGCATTATGGTTGCCTGTTTGGCCCAGGAGGGCACTATTAAGGACAGTTCGGCCCAGGAAGGCATATACTTAACTAAGAGGAAGTTTCAGAAAACATGCGCTAAAGATAAGGTACGTCTTAAGGTACAACTTAAGATCGATGTAGAGTTAAGGTGGTTTCGGAGAACGCAGCCCAGGTCTGGGAGGAGATCCCTCAGGAGACCATCCTCCACCTCATCATGAGCATGCCCAGCAATTGTAGGGAGGTCATACAGGCACGTGGAGGCCACACACTACTGAGCATCATTTTGACTTGTTTTAAAGACAAAGTTGGATCAGCCTGTAGTGTGTTTTTTCACTTACATTTTGAGTGTGACTCCAAATCCAGACCTCCATGGGTTAGTAAATTTGATTTCCATTGATAATTGTTGTGTGATTTCGTTGTCAGCACATTCAACTATGTAAAGTATTTAATAAGAATATTTCATTCATTCAGACCTAGGATGTGTTATTTTAGTGTTCCCTTTATTTTTTTAAGCAGTGTATTTGAGCTTAAATGTAAAAAACTCCAACTTCATGATCAAAAATCTGTCATTAAAAATATATTTAAATACATGACATACCAGTGTCAACAGAAATGGCGTTAAATTATATTTTAGTTAACCATAATTATTTGTCACTATTTTCAGCAGTTCACAACCAAATATGAACAGACAGTACAAGAAATTATGAAATGACAAATATGCACTCACGCTTACCTGATTTGACAAAGTGCAACATATCCCTGGGTCAACACCTTTGTTGACCCTGGGGCAACATTGTGATTAACCAATCAGATTTGAAGAAACAGTGTACAGTTTTTGTGAAATTTAGGCTTACAATCAGTGTTTGGTGCTCGTACATCAGTGTCAGTCATCTATCATTTCCTCTGATTTTTGGCATTACTCATGGGTTTAGGTGTAGAGATATGGTCAAGACTATTTTTGCTTAAAATGTCAAGAAAATATGTTGACCTAGGGATGTGCATGTACTCAAGTCCTACTTCAGTAGTTTACCTCAGGTAATTGCATTTTAATATAAATATATACCAAACCCAATTAATTCTCTGAAAACATCAGGTTATACATTATATTTACACTTCAGTATATTCTTTTTAAGTACAGTATATTATGTTTCTTATCATTTATTTTAAAAGTGTGCTGTAAGTGCACTTCTTTTTCACCAGGTTTAAACACACTAAATTTCCTTTAAGTATGTATTAAATACACAAAGACATTATGTCTGTATGAAAGAGTGGGAGAACGCAGTTGTAAATCTTTCCCTTAAAGGCCCATGTTGTCTGTCTGTATAGGGCCTGACTGCTGTAAAGATGCCTTATCAGAGTTAAGTAAGGTAGAGCTCTTACTAGCCCTGAGTCTCTAGGATGCTTCTAGGAAACGTCTAAAGCATGTTGTGCACAAACATTTGTCAGTTGATTTGCCCGAATATGATTTGAAGTGGATCAGACTTTTATGTCCTTGAACAAGACACCTAACTCCAGGATGTTCCAGAGGGACTCTCACTTATTAATTATACTGTAAGGTGATTTAGATAGAAGCGTCAGCTAATTTATATATTAATTAGTAGTTAATTAAAAAAGATAGCAATATCAACAGTGGAGCCTTCAATATTGGCATTGTTGGCATTGTTAGGGGTCATATGAGTGTCAGGATTTTATAGTTGCTGATGCCGTTTTTGTATTTTAATGTTAGGTGAGGGTTGCTTATAGTACGTTATATTAAAAAAATACATTATTTGGTACTCATATCATATAGATCAGGGTTTTCACCCAAGTGCAAGGTGAGATTGTGTTCGAAACACCAGTGAAAACATTTTCCTATACTTACACTAGAGGTCATGCATAATCTCTGTGACACTAATCTTTGTGCTGTGACACAGTGGCTCTGTCTGCTGCTTAAGTGAGTGTGTTTGTGAAGTAATAGTGTGTAACTGACCTTTTAACATGTCTGTTCTCATAATCCACTAGGAAAGAGTCCAGACCACCTTATCTGCGATTAGAAAGGATTTGATGTGTACTGGCATGTGTGTGTGAGAGAAAGCCAGCGAGGAAAGTGAGAAATACATTCTGGCAGGCCATCTCAGAAAAAGCAGTCCTCTCAGTTTTTGAACTTAAACTGAAGCTTCAAAGTCACCCTCAGGATTTGCAATCGCTGGCTGAAGGCTGTACTGAATTACATAATTCCCCTCCGGCCCGAAAATAAAGACTGTTAAAAATTAAACACATTAAAGACATATAAACCAATGCTCCTTCTGAGATGGCAAAGCATGATAGCTTGAACCCTCTTAACCATTACGTCTTGAATTTCCAGTCTGTGTGTCAGTCAAAATCAGTCTCTCAAACATCAAACTAATCTTTCATGTGTGAAATATGATGTGGAAATATGAACTGTGGTTAACCTCTTGGAAATATGAGTGGAAAACATCACATGAAATGAATCTGGTATGGCTGGGAGTGTTTCTTGCCAGTTATGAGTTGTATAACATTATGAGATATGTCCATATTTAATTTTGACTAACAAAAAATTTACTTAAAATTAAAAAGTGTGTGTATACACACCCCTAAAAACAGTCATCTCTAATTTTGCAGTGACTAAATTGATTAAGTAAATGATTCAATGAGTCACCAATAAAGAAGGTCATTCATTTTGGTCCTGTATGAATCTTTTAGTTCAAATGAATCAGTTGAGTAAATTATTCAATGACTCATTCATAAAGACAGATTGTGCCTACTTATTTGATTTTATTACATCACCCAAACAGTAAAGTGGCTTTTCAATCATCTTGTCACAGTTAATGTCCTCACATTAACTCTCCATAATTCATTGAAGAGAAATGAAATAGAAAGCTGATCTGCCAGTCATATGTCTTTAATGCTGAGAACTCTCTAATGTTTTTCATAATGATATATTAAAACATTATTAATGTTTACAGTGTCATCGCAGATGTTATTCATCAGGTTAGATATTAAATATTAATCACTCAAAGCTGTTTATACAATTATGTCTACTTAACTGTTCATTGTGGATAATTTTGCATAGTTCTAAACTGAATCCTTATCCAAAAAAATGTAGCCATTAAAGTGTGCATGAATCTGCACTTTGTAATTATTTCCACTAGGAATATTACCATCCATATGATTTCAACATACAACTTTTTCGGGGTTAATAGATTTGAACTATTAATACTATTTATGACATATACTGTAGTATTCAAATCGGGATGCAGCAATCAAGTTTATTCTTAAAGGTGCCATAGAATGCATTGAGAGAATATTTTAAATTGTTCTCTGATATGTACACAGAAGGTATGTAGCTTA
>JAUCMU010000043.1:19841276-19874065 GCA_032275025.1 Enteromius treurensis
CTTTATTTGCTGCTAAGAAGAAACCCCAGAAGTTATGTGAAGTATAGCTCCATTGTTGTTCAAAGTAAAAGAAAAGAGGGGAAAAAACAAGGTCATATTATGTTAGTTTTAATAAATAAAAATGTGGGAAAAAAAATCTAAGAAATTAATTTTTTATTGTATTTTTGCCGTATCGAAAACACACCGAACCGTGACACTACTGTATCGCATCGAACCGAAACGTGATTTTTGTGAACCGTTACATCCCTAGTAGTTACTATGGAAGTACACAGGTATTAGGGACACTTAATATAAAGTGGGACCCTTTAGGGTGTATCTACAGTTACAACATCTAGCGATAAGGGCTTCTGAAACAAAACCCCACATTAACATGTTTAGTGACATTACACATTTTTGTTTCTCACGTGTCTCATTATAAAGTTTCACTGATCAGTTTCTACAGTGCAGAGAAAGAATTGAATGAAAAGTACTTGAGCCAGTTCTTCACACAAAACATCATGTGACTTCAGAAGAGTTGAAATATAGTGCGCTAGTCATATGGACTGATTTATGATCATGTTTAGAGCTCTACAGCTTTACTTCCCATTCACCTTCATAACATGGATGGAACCGTTTTGGTCCTGATACACATCATCTTTTGTGTTTAACAGAAGAAAATGAGCCAAGCTGCTTCAGAACGACATGAAGGTGAATAAATGATCACAAGTTTCATTTTTGGGCCAAATTTCAATTCCCCAAGTTTAACCTATTTCCAGAATTTATGACACAGACCACAAAGAAGGGATTTCATGTGATACATGGAAAAATAAAAATAGTTACGATATTAAACCTCATAATATATTTTCCCTGTGAGATGTTCTTCATTCACCGTGTAGCTCCATAAAATTACAAAGAAGGGAAAATCCTCTTCATCACGGCCGATGAATCAGTGCTTTCACTACTGACACGCATATTCTGTTACCACACATATCATTTGTTGGAATTTAAAAGCAACATGTTGGGTTTCATTTCCATGCTGGTTTGCAAAGGCAAATCAATCTTTCATTTTCAGGATTTAACTGACATGGTCTGAAGGAGATTTTGTTATATTACACCCTCCCTTAAAGGGATAGTTCACCCCAAAAAAATTAATTCTGTCATCGTTTACTCACCCTCATGTCTTTCTGAACCTGTATGACTGACTGACTTCTATGGGAGACAAAAAGAGAGACTGTCAAATCTCATTCACGGTCGGGTATATTGAAATATGCCACGTTTGCTTGTCAGTGATGTTAAACACCATCACTCACCATATGTCATGTGATTAAATATGTTATACAAGAAGATTATAGTGAACAATAACTTAAAGTTACATAATTTTTGCTTTATTTTTTATAACATTTGCACACTTAAATGATCATTATCCTACTGTAATGTCAAGTAATAGGAATACAAAATATCTCTTATAAAGGAATATTTTGACTCCTGAGCTTTTTTCCATTTAATTTAGCATAACGTAAAAATACTACCTTGATGTAAATATATCACATTTTTTTGTATTTATGTAAAGTAATAGAATATTTAACATTTATTTTTTCCCATTTAATTCAGTGTAATTTAAAGGTAGTACAACAAATACTACCATGATGTAAATATATGTACTTATTTAAAGAGAAAATTGTTTATTTTAGGAGAAATGCTTTATTGTCTTAATAGATGTTTTGTTGTTGTTTTTTTAAATTCTTATTACTGTAATGCAATTTTCAAAAAGTATTAAATAGATTTGAATATATATATATATATATATATATATATATATTTTTTTTTATATATGTATATGTATTATTATTTTGCTTTTTTTTAAAAACATTTAAGCACATTTCTCTGCTCATTTTAATATCTGTAATTCATTGATATTTGGGTTCTTTTTTTCCTTTTTATGTTAATTAGATGCTCTTTTTTTTTTTTTTTTTTACTTAACCAAACAAAATAAAATGGCATGAATTTGAAAAGACACAAAGGTAAATTAGGGATACTGAATCGCCATTTTTAACTCTTTTAACAGGGTCAACTGCAGGAAAACTGCTTTCAGCAAGGACTCACACGCTACAAACAGATGGAAAACAATAAGTGGGGGGAAAAAAGAAAAAAAGATCAGGATTAATTAGCACGTTTGTCAGTTTGCAGGAAACATAGTATCGGTTTCATGCCCTTCGCATTTGCCCAGCACCTGTTGAACATGATGATTACGCTGATGTCTATGGGCGGCTCGTAGAGTGGGTAAATGAGTGCGTGTTGGTGAGGAACAGGAGGGGCTTTTGTCATATTTATATCAACAATGTCAGACAAAACGCTCTAATTATCCCCTTCTGGCCCGGCTCGTCTTACGGCTCCCAGTCCATTTGCCGTCCTGTCCCAGGGCCAGACTGAGCAGGCCGCTGTCCTTAAGCACATCCTAATGACAGCTCTCTTTCAGCCCACAGGCTTTATAATTGCACAGGCTAACTTACAGACATTACGTGGCATTAGTCCAGAGAGCTCATAAAGGGGGGTCACGGGCAGGTCCGCTGGACCATCACAATGCATGTGGCCTCAATAAATCTCTGAAGTGACAACAGCAAGAGGTCATATTGCTCGGATCGGGAGAGAACGAGAGATGGACTAGATCACATCGACTGGAGAGTCACATTTTTAATCTGAAATCTTTGTATTGGGATTTTTGTTTATGCAATACAATTACTGAAAGACGTTATGCTGAATTAAATTGAAAAATTTCAACATAGTGCAATGACTACGCATAAACACTGCAGTTATTTTTGCCTTTATATATAGAGAAAATGACTTAATTGTTTATTTTGGGCAAAATGCTTCATTTTCCTCATAACTATGTTATATTTTTAACACGTATCTCCTTTTTAAATGATCTTTATTGCAATGCATTATTGCAATTACTTACATTATTGTAAAAGAAAAAGAA
The DNA here is from genome assembly GCA_032275025.1 of Enteromius treurensis. NCBI lineage: Eukaryota > Metazoa > Chordata > Actinopteri > Cypriniformes > Cyprinidae > Enteromius > Enteromius treurensis. The sequence continues at coordinate 19,844,233 of JAUCMU010000043.1, forward strand.
AAACAACAACAAAAGCTTTTGAACTTTATTAGATTCTCAGTGCTAAAATATAATAATTTAAAAGCATTAACTTGATTTGTTTATCCATTTCATTTAATTGTAATTCTCAGGAATTTTCATTAGATTCTTATTACTGTAAGACAGTCATTTAAATATCTGACTGTAATTTTTTTCCATTTAAATCAGCATCAATTAAAAATAGTACAAATACTTTAATTCATAGATACTTTAAATAAACACATGCCATTTTAGTAACATATCGTGGTTTAGAGAATTTAGAAAAAAAGCTTAATTGTCTTAAAAATAGTAACACATTTTTTTTTGCAAAATATTTATTTTTAATTTTATTTTTAAACTGTATAAATTTATGTAAAGTGTTTATTAGTAAGTATTTAATAAAGATTAAATAATTGAAATAATACCTGGATATTCAGAAGGCATGTATCTGAATTTATTTTCTGAAACCATAATGAGAAAACTATATGGAAATATGGAATTTTTTCTTTTTTTTTTTAAAATTATGTCATCAACAGCTTTGTTCAGATTCCTTTCAGTTTAACAAATTGAGAGTTGTTGCTGATAAGTGACACAGTATCCTCAAAAACACTAATGAACTACGGAAGTTGCTAATTGACCGAAAGCAAACAAAAACACCTGTGGAAATCTGACCTAACGAAGGAATTTCAGAACATTGCGGCAAACAAACAAATCAAGGGTTCATCGTTGAGCCCAGCACTGATTTCATTTCAACCTGTTCATTCGCTGGCTGTAACTGCCCTTTATGCGCGGGATTGATAGACTCTTTCTTTTTTCTTAGGGGAATTATTAAGTTTGCCCACAAAACCAGTGCAAATAACTCAGCGCTGACCTGCCGGATGGCTTTGGAAGGGCAACCTCCCAGAGGGACGGCGTTGGGAGCTTAATTAGAATGTCAGGAGACACTTTCAAAGTAGTCTGAGACGAGAGTCCACTCCAATGGGAAACCCGAGCCGATCGTCTTTCCCAGTTCAAGGCAAATTGTTGAATGGGATCAGATGGAAGGAATCACAGTGAGTCAAATGGGACCCATAAAGAACAGCACATGGGGGGTCGTCTTTAACAGTTTGCATGCACTAAAAACGTAATGGTACAAGAACATGAGCTATATTAATACATGCTCTCACAGTTTACCCAAAAGAATATAGAGCAGCTATGTTAATGACATTGCGATAAAGATCAAGAGCCACTGTGGAGAGGTTACCCAAAAATCTGATTGCTATCAAGTATTTTCTGTGGAAAATAGTTTACCAAGTAATTAAAATTAACCAAGGCTGCATTTATTAAATCAGAAATAAAGCAAAAAAATAAATATTTTAATAAATGTAATTTAATTTCTGTGATCAAAGCTGAATTTTCAGCATCATTACTTCAGTCTTCAGTGTCACGTGATCTTCACAAATCATTCTAATATACTGCTCAAGTATTGTTTCTCATTTTTATCAGTGTTGAAAATAGTTATGCTGCTTTATATTTTTGTTTTATTATTTGATTATTTGATCAGGTTCAAAATCATTTATCAGATTTTTTTTGGTAACAAAAGTCTTGTTTAATTAATTTAATGCATTCTTGCTGAATAAAAGTATTAATTTAAAATGTAAAATACTTTAGAATAATATAACAATAAATTAAGTAATTTTTTTAAATAACTTTAAATCTTTAAAATTAATACTAATTATTGAATATTTTAATTTATTTTAACCAAACAAAATAAAATGGCATGAATTTGAAAAGACACAAAGGTAAATAAGGGATCGAAAAATATGAATACTTATTTTTTAAATAATTGTAATCCTAAAAAATGACAGTAATGAGAAAATAATTATTTTAAAGTTTTAAAAAAGTGTCACAATGCAAAAAATATTAATGGTATAATATGTGTGTGTGTTTGTATTTTTGTATTGTTTATATGTTAAAGGTTTACCTTTTTGTTCCACATATTTAAATATCATGTTTTTTTTTTTTTTTTTTCATTTTATCTTTGAAAAGTAGCAAGTCAGTTGTATCTTCTGTATCTCTTTATTCCAATCTTCTGCAGTGGCTCCAATGGTAGCATCTCTCTAAGGTCAAGTCGTTCGTGATGGCCTCCCTGAAGTGGCAGCTGCTCGGTATAAGGTTACGATTTCACCTGTGCGCGGCACTAACGCAGGAACTGGCGTGTCATTGAGGAGCGGGTAATTATTCAACACGTCAGACTGCAATGCCTGCAATGTTAATTACGCTGCGGGCTCCTCGCCGGGCAGAGAGATTAAGCCCGGGAGCAAAGGCTCGGCGCTCATTACGCTCACACCAGCACAACATGTGCAGGGGACAGCCAACTCCAGCACGCTCCCTGAACGAGTATCCAGTTCACCACCAGATGACACTTTATCATTCCCACACCATGTTTTATTTTAGGTCAGATGCGTAAGATTTTACAACCAAGCACGTAAAATAGATTAGATAGGTTCACTTTTGACGAAAATAGCAGCTTAATGTTCAGTTAGTGAGGAGTTGGGATTTTTAGGGTTGGGTTTGGAGCTGAAGGAATTTTCCAGGTTCAACTTAAGGTTAATCCACAATTGCATAATGTCGCCTACCACAGAAAATAACTTATACAAAATACAAAAAGGTATTCAAGTGCTGTGCTGCACATCCTACAAAAAAAAATCAGGTTGAAAAAAGGTAACACTTTAGAATAGGTAACACTTGTTAGCTATTAACTATGACTTTCCCCTCAATAAATTCTTAATTTGCTGCTTATTAATAGTTAGTAAGGTAGTTGTAATGTAGGTTTAGGAATGTAGAATAATGTGCCTAATTAGCACTAATAAATGGCTAATATTCTAGTTATATGCATGTTAATATGCAACTAATAGGTGTAACCTTAAAATAAAGTGTTACTCATATTATCATATAAGCTCATATCATTGAGGCCAGTGTTGGATAAGTAATTACTAGTTACTATTTAATAGTGTAATCAGATTACTGTACATATTACCTTCTCCAAAAGGTATTTACTTACTTATCACTAATTACTTTCTAAATCCTATATCAAACTTTTAATTAGTTCAAGTAACTAGATAAAAGATTCTGGTCACACGTAGATAATTCTCACTATTAACTAACAATTAACTATGATTTTTGCCTCAATTATATCCTTAATTACTGCTTATTAATACTTCATGTTTACTCATGAGCTTGCTCTTCATTGCCAAAGAACCGAAGTTGATCTGAAAACACCGGTAAACAAATACAGTAAGCTGAAGTTTAGCAGTCTCCATGTGAGATACTTTGCTTAAATGAAATTTCATTCAGCCGGTCTGTGTTTTGCTATGAAATCCTGACCAATTTGTTTGCAATTGTGCTTTTTGAATAAATATATGGCTCAAAATAATAGATCAGTTTATTGATTTTCTAATTGCTGAACAAGCAGTTAATTAATTAATTAGTTTTGTAAACAAAACAAAGAAATGCCAAAAATTTGCCAAATTAACAAAAATGTTATTTAAGAAAACCTAAGAATCTGAATGCGTCAAGTTGAATTGTTTAGGTTTTCTCAGTATTTGTGACTGAAAAGGTCGCGTAAACTGTAAAAGATGCAGTTGTTTTTTTACGGCACTTGTGGGGATTCGCATGACTATTGTTTAATGCAGCGCGTGACTATAACATGATTACAGTTATGAACAACGATTTAGAACGAACGCAGATGGTATTACAATGATGACGACTCAATCCTCAGGTCCATCTTTACGGATCCACCTCACCAGTATTTTCAGTGCTGTGAAAGATATACGACTGTCCTGACACATTGACATCATCCCTTAAACATCTGCTGCTTAAAAAACTGTGACATTGGTGGAGGAGCGGTGTTCTGAAATCATTTACTTTAGCCCTCGACGAGAGTTACAGTACAAAGACGCAGCAGTAAAATGACGAGGCCTTTCCCCTTTCATTTTATGGAGTTCTGTGATAAAATTAAACGCTGGCCATCTCTTTGACAGATGCATTATATGCACAGACGTCGTGAATGAGACTGAAGGTTTTTTTTAATGATTCTGAATGATTTGCAATCTTGCTTAAGACATCAAACTGTCAGCTCATTCGTCTTTCGAAGTAAGAGGGTCCCTTGCTTTCGAAGCAGTAAAGATATGAACACTGGAGGGAAAACTTTATACAATTTCCACTCGAAATAGGAAGCTTGCTCCTTCTGGGAGACACTAAATTGAAACTAAGGCTGTTTCTGATGGACCACAGGATATGCCTGCAAATTTAGACATATCAGAATGGCAAAAAAGTCTGTTAGTGCCCATTCATATAAACTGAATGGCTTGTAATGTTCTTGGCCCCTCTGAGGATATTCGCAAGGTTGAGCAGCGACAGCAGGAAGAGCTGAATGGTTTTGACATAACTTTATTTTAGTGCTCTACAGGTTTTCTCTCCTCCCTACGGTTTAATGGTTTATTCCACCGGGGTCCAGAAAGGAAGCAGCTAAAGTCCTGCTGCTCGGCTTCAGAGAGGATGTCATTTCAAGATTGAGCCGAAGAGCTTGTTTTTTTTTTACACATAGATTTTCTTTTTTTTGGTATTAGTTAGAAAGCGTGTCAGGCTAGGGCTGCACAGTTCATCGAAATAAAACTGAAAACGCAAATAGAAAAAATAGCAAAGGCTGATATTAAATTATAGTGCTTCTGCATGTCTTAACCCTTGTATATAAAAGTTACTCAGGAGTCCTTAGAGGACAAACATGTCCATGTCAAAAAAACGGTCAAAAAATAATATACATAATTTTTTCTCTCCTTTTTCATTGATAGCAATCCTGGTCATAACTAACAGAAATTCATTCATTTTCAGGATTTTAAAGCTGTACATGCCAGTTTGTTTGCGCAATGTCACTGTTTTTTTTTTTTTTTTGCAACACCCAAAATAAGTATTTTTCTTTAACCACATGTAAATGAAAAGACAAAAATGTGCCTCAAGACACACAAGGATTAAAAGGTCATAATTTGCCCTTTTGCACACATTTGTTTGTTTGTTTTCTTAGACAGCGTGTCAAGCTAGGGCTGCACAGTTCATTGAAATAAAACCAAAAACACAAATGGAAAAAATAACAGAGGCTGCTTTTTAATTACAGTGCTTTTGTGCATAAAGTATATATAGAAAACAAAAATGTCCATGTAAAAAACGATCATAAAAAAATAGGATTCTCTTTTTTCCACTTTCATTGACACAGCTGTCCTGATCACAAGAACAGAAATTCATTCATTTTGAGGGTTTTTGTTTGCATTCCCTAGTGAAAAATAAATATACTAAAATGTATTTGAGTTAGATTCATTTCACGCTTATTATACCACAAATACATTTTCATATTTATGTACTAAATAAAATATCATGCAATTGTACTTTTAGTATACTGAGCTGGGATACTTATTGTCTGCTAAATTAAACAACTCATTTCGTACTTAATGCAGTTTATTGTGGAGAAGTAGTGCTAAAGTCCAATTAAAGAAACACTTAGTATATATGGTTGTGCTAAAGAGGGACTATTGCAAGCATACTTTAGGTAAACTTTAAATATTTTGCATTTAAAGGGCAATATTACACAATCCTCATTAAAACTGACATAAACACGCATTTTAGGCTCATTAAGAAATATGCATTATGCACAACTAAAACTTCAAATAAAGTTTAATTAATTTTTTATATCAGTAGGTTTTGAGTTATCTGTCAGTAAATATGTTAATAGATTTGAACTATACTTAGTATGAAATAAATGTATCTTAAATATATTACTTTTTTACTAATGTCACTATTGTTGTTTTTTTTCTTTTCAAAGGAACACTCAAAATAAGTATTTTTCAAACTAAATGTTAAAAGGAAAAGTCAGAAATGTGCCTGAAGACAAAAGTGTGCCCTTTTGCACATACTGTTTTTATTTATTTATTTATTTTTGTATTTGTTAGAAAGTGTGTCAAGCTAGAGCTGTACCAATAATCGAAATTGAACCGAAAACAGTTCAATTATAGTGTGTCACGGGTTGCACTGGTAGTGAGCACTCTTCAGCGGGATACGGGACTCGGAAAGGCAGGGATGCATCAAAGAACATTTATTAAAGCAAAACAAAGAAGAGGCTGAACAAGACATACACGACGAGGCACATAACATTAACAATCGACGATCAAACAAGACATGGGGCGTAAATTTATACAAGACTAATGAAAAACACCTGGACGAAACACGGCTGGTGATGGATAACACAATGATTGCAAGGGCCGGGTTACAAATGAGGCAGAGACATGAGGGAACAGGTATGTAAAAAAACACACAAGAGCACATGGCAACATTCAGACGGAAAACACAGACAGGACATGCCTACGGCGTGACATAACCCTCCCCCTAGGTGCTGATACCACACGCGCAGGAAGCAAAATCTTTAAGGGGGCGGTGGAGACAGCGGAGACGTCCACCTGGGCGGTCCAGATGGCGGGAACGCCCTCCATGGCGGAGCAGGCGGCAGAGACTTCCACTTGGGCGGAGCTGACGGGAGAACCGCCCTCCACGGTGGATCAGTCAGAGGAGCAGCCCACTTGGGCTTGCTGGGGACTGGTAACGCTCTCCTGAGCCGACCTGACAGTTTATGTGCCCTCCAGGGCGGTGCAGATGGCGGAGCAGACCACCTGGGCCTACCAGGCAGTGAAGATGCTCTCCTGAGCCGATCAAACAGTTCAAAGGCTCTCCAGGGCGGAGCGGACGATTGTAGTACCCTCCGAGGCAGACCCATCAGCAAAGACGCTCTACTGGGTGGCGCTGACGGTTGGGATGCCCTCCGGAGCTGACCAGGCAGTGATGACGTCCTCCAGGGTGGAGCAGGCAGCGGAGAAGCTCACCAAGGGAGAGCAGGCGGCAGAGACGTCCTCCGGGGCGGAACAGGCGACGGAGTCATCCCTCTGGGCGGAGCAGGCGGTGGAGAAGCCCACCGGGGCGGAACAGGCAGCGGTGACAACCACCGGGGCGGAGCAGGTGGCAGTGACGTCCTCCTGGGCGGAGCTGTCGACGGGGAAGCCTTCCAGGGTGGATCAGGTGGCAGGAACACCCACCTGGGCGAAACAGACAGCGAGGCCATCTTCCAGGGCGGAGCAGATGACAACAGAGCTTCTCTGGTTCAGCCAGAAACATGACAGAGCCCTCTTGGGGCCACCAGACTGACACTGCGCCCTTGACAACCAACCAGTCAGTCAATGCGCCCTTCGAGACCAGAGAGAGAATGTATATGACCTCCGAGGCCAGACTGGGAATGAATACAACCTCCATGACCGGGCAAACCACGATTCAGAGACCTCCTAGGGTTCAGCAGCCACCAGTGGGGCCTCTGGGGGCTTTACGGCCGGAAAAGACATATCCAGAGGTGGTGCAGCCTCTGGCGGACCCGATGGAGTCTCCGAGTCACACACAGGTTCTGGAGGTTCTGGCCATGGGGTCTCACAGTCTTCATGGAGCTCAGGTGACTCAGGTGACTGAGGACCCGGATCACAGGCCGGGTCTGGCGCATCCAGCCATTCTGGATATGGATCACAGACGGAGTCTTGCGGATCCAGCCATGCTGAATCCGGATCACAGACGGAGTCTGGCGGATCCAGCCATGTTGAATCCGGATCACAGACTGGGTCTGGTGGATCCGGACACCATGAGTCTGGGTCACAGATTTCGGATAGCGTGACAGGCTGAGGAACCAGAACTGACTGGACTTGACACGACCCCTGGTATCGTGCTACGGGGCTGAGACCCGATACTGGCTGGTTTGACACCATGAGGGCCTCCTGCAGCTTCTTAGGCTGCATAACCAGGGCAAACTGGGCTGAACACGGTCCCTTGTACCGTGCGACGGGAATCATGAGGGCCTTCGACAGCTCGTCAGGCTGTGTGACTGGAACAGACTGGGCTGAACACGGTCCCTCGTACCGTGTGATGGGAATCATGAGGGAATCACAGTTTTCATAACGCCCAGGCGACAATGAACCCGGATCAACCCGGATCGGTCTGGCGAATCCGGCCACCATGGTTCCGGGGTCACGAACCCTCTCGCTGTGTTATGGTGTCGCTAGCGTTACTAGTGTTACTAGTGATGGCTAGTATGGGTGACGGCTCCTCGAGCTGTAAAACCTGAACCGACTGGGCAGTATACAGCACTCCTGGCTGTACGACCGGCATTGACTGGGTTAAAAGCAGTGCATTAGGTTGTGGGACCGGGACCAGCGGTGCGGTGCACTACACGGCCCCTTTCGCTGTGTAACATGTTTTAAATTATTTTTTCGCGGTTTGGGAACCACGGAGCTTTTAGGCTGATCTGGCAACCACACTGACAGGCTAGGCACTGCGGGGGTTCCGCGCAGCGCTGGCGCCCCCGAAGGAGAATCGTCGTCCTCCTCCTCTGCCGCCATTTTGATGGCTAGCTCGAATAGGCTTAATGGCCATCCGGCGCGCTGTTGGTAAATGCCCGATGAGATGTGCGCGTTCTCCGCATAGAATGCCATCTTGCTGGTGTTCGATCGTTCTGTCATGGGTTGCACTGGTAGTGAGCGCTCTTCAGCGGGATACAGGACTTGGAAAGGCAGGGATGCATTTAAGAAAATTTATTAAAGAAAAACAAAGAAGAGGCTGAACGAGACATACACGACGAGGCACATTAACGATCGACGATCAAACAAGACATGGGGCGTGAATTTATACAAGGCTAATGAAAAACACCTGGACAAAACACGGCTGGTGATGGATAACACAATGATTACAAGGGCGGGGTTACAAATGAGGCAGAGACATGAGGGAACAGGTATGTAAACAAACACACAAGAGCACATGGCAAGATAAAAAACAACATTCAGACGGAAAACATAGACAGGACACGCCACCGTGTGACATAGTGCTTCTGCGGATCTTAACCCTTGTGTATAAAAGTTATACAGAGGTGCTTGGAGGACAAAGTGTCCATGTTAAAAAATATTATATATTACATTTTTTCATTTTACATATTACATTTTAAATCAGCACAGTCTTAAATGTTAAGGTTATGTCATTGTATGTCGAACACACTGCAAAACAAATCTGTATTTTTCACTTGTTTTCAGTACAAATATCTAAATATCTAAATCTTTTTTTCTAACACATCCTTAAATCAAGATTTTCAGATTTTTTCTTCTTCCTTGGATTAAGTTGATTTGGCAAATATTCTTGCTTTAATCAAAAACTCACTTCATTTTGGTCAATTTCTTTGTGTCCGCTTTAATTTATTCCTTAAAATTTCATTTCAAAGTAAAGCGCTGCACTGTGTTCATTTACACGTGAGAAGCTCATTATTTCAGAACTCAGTAAATGCAGCTCCACATGAACTTCATTACCGGATCTGCTCTGAATTTGAGTCGCTTTAGCGTGCATTTGGGAACACAACATATGGCAACCGTCTTCATAACCTTGTAATGAGAAGCGTTTAACAAAAGAACTTTAAGGGCCCCCCATGGTTTTCCTTCAAAATAAAAGTTTGATGGTTTCACATTTGAAAATGAAGACATTAGCAGGGTTTTTCCTGCATAGAAAAAGGAACTTGTTAGAACTTTATTTCATTTAGAAAAATACTGATAGTCTTATATTATATTTCTTTGCTCTGAATCATAATTTCTATTCATTTTTCGTTGATTTACGTGATCTGATAAGCATTAACTTTGTTTACTACACACACACACACAGTGAAGACTGAAGTGAGTGATGTTCACAGTGATTTCAGAATCTGACATCTTACTAAATGAGGACATAAACACATAAACATCCCCAGAACTGCTCTTGAGAGTCACTTAATGAGTATTTTACCATTTAATTTGAGTAAAACTAGCGTCAAATACAGTGTGCGATTAGAAATGCTTCAGAAAACTTTTTATAGGCATATAAAACTCTATAGATGTTTCAATGATTTACTGTTTCAAAGGGCTCCAAATGTGAAGTTATTCACGGCGACCCGTCAAAATAAAATTTGATTTAACTTGAAGACACTGCGGATGAAATATATTATTATGGTTCAGCAGAATGTGCATCCAGGCTACTATTAAAATTATTAACGCTTATTATTATTTTTTTTTAGGAATGATCACAAAACATCTAGGTTACGTAGGTAGACGTTACATATGGGAACTCGCATGAGAGACCAATCACCTTTGAGCTTAAAGAAAAAGGCCAATGAACTTCGGCGTGCACAGATTGCTTCCAGGTGCACTTCTTCACTAGGTGTGGTCTCGGGGGGTTAACCCGACGCGCACATCTAAGGAACCTCACGATCAGTTGGTGCTTCACGTGGGATGTACCCTCCACTGCATCTTGATTTGCCGTGATAGCAGCAACATACACTTTGAGCGTCGAAGGGGACAGCCTGCGCTCAAACTTTTGCAGAATAGAAAGCACTATGCAACCGTGCATCTCTGTGGGTCCTCTCCGCGAGAGGAGCACCAATCAACGAACAGACCCCATATCAGAGCATTAGTCTCGTAGAGGGGGCTCTCGCCTGAGTGATAGTGTATATCATGGCCGAAGAGAGGCCTGATGCCCCGTCCAGGAGCCAGATGTGCAAGTTCCAAAGATTGGGATGCGGGAGCCAAATCGTGCCCATTCCTTGAGAAAGGAGGTCCTTCCTCACTGAGATATTCCAGCGAGGGCCAGTGTGGCGCTACCAGCAGAACCTGCTCCTCGTCCTCCCTGATCTTGTACAGCGTTTCTGGGCAGTGATTTCAGCCGCCTTTGACTCCACAAGAGCAGAAGGATTAAACCTCTTCTTTTTTGGTGAAAAATTAAATAAATAAATAAATTATATATATATATATATATATATATATATACACACACACACACACATTTTTTAATCATTTTAATTAAAAGAATAATGGGTAAAAAAAAGTGTCATTTGTTAACATTAGTTAATTTATTAAATAACATGAACAAACAATTAACAATATTTATTGCAGTATTTATTCATCTTTGCTAACATTAATTCACAGTGCATTAACTGATGTTAACAAACCCAAATTGTGATTTAAATGGTTACATTAAGATTTCCCAATAATTTACTCATCCCCAAGTCAAGATGTTAATGTTTTTCTGTCTTAAAGAAATTAAGTTAATTTATGAAAACATTCCAGAATTTAAATACCAGACGATGAATAAGGGTCCTATCTATTTTTGTTCATAAATAAATAAAATGTAAATGCATGTCACGCTCAGAAGGGAGACGGAAACCAGAGGAAAAGTATTTATTTTCAGGTACTTCATGAAGGTGAGTAAATAAGGTAGGTAAATCAAAGTAATAAACACAAAGTTCTTTTTCCTCAGCGTGATCGCTGGAATTGAAGGTAAGGTGTGAATACTCAGTCTCTTTCTGTGAATGGTGAGGATCCGACAGCGTTGGCTCAGGCAGGCACATATACAGGTGAGTACTACCTCATAGGCTCAGGCATACAGGTGAGTATCCGGTAGGTATTACTGAAAGTGAGCTAGGAGAATTAGCGAACTCCACAGAGCTTGTGCAAAGTAACAACGACGAACTCAGCCAAAGACTGTTCGGTGAAGCTGAGTCTATATGGAGTGCAGATGATTGGGGATAGGTGTTCAGGATTCCGGTGACTGTGCTAGGGTAAGTAGTTCAAGTGTAGGAGTGGCTGGTTGAGGTGTGTGAGTGACTGATTCAGGAACAGGAGACAGTGAAGATGTGACAATGCATTATAACACAAATGTTCACTTTATTTAATAATAAATATAAATGTAGTTTTTAGACTGCTAGAATAGATCTGAAAAAAAAAACAGTTAAAGTTAGTTCAGGTGTGGCAGGGACCACAAAAATGCTCTAGGTCTTTAAGGGTTAACTTATGTTGTGAAGTATTGTTAACTAATGAACCTTATTGTAAAGTGTTACCGAATAATTAAATTTTATGACTTCATTTGATAATTTGAAAAAGAAAACAAGGCTATTTTAAGAATAAATTTAATACAAAGTTGTTTTTACTCATTCAAATAATTTAACATGCTACAACATAGAATTTGGTAACAATAAAACAAAGAAATTGTAACATTCGGTGGTTGTGGAATCAAGTATACTTGCACGAAAGATTCAAGAAAGAACGTATATTTACTTGCATCAACTCACACTAGACATTTACATACAATAATCACGGACCATGGAGGACAGGTATTTAAACACTGGAACTAATGAATCAAACTAGACACAGCTGGGGAAACACATGCGGGGAAGAATCAACTAATAATCACATACAAACAAAGGAAAGACCAAACATGGGCAAAACACGTGGGGAATGACCGAAATAAACACAAGGAGACAATAAAACAAGACTAAAACTAGACAGACATGTTACACTACCTCCCCCTCCCGGAAAGGCGCATACTGCGCCTCAAAACACAACAAAAAACAACATAAACACATCACAGGCGTGGGTGGGAGGGCGCCCTGAAGGCAGAGGGGGCAGAGTCACTGAGGCCTTCAGGGCAGATCTGGAGTACTGGGCGTCCATTGGCAGGTCAGGAGCCTCGGGAGACTATGGCATGTCTGGGGCCTTGGGAGGCCATGGCATGTCTGGGGCCTCGGGCGGCCATGGTGGGTCTAGGACCTCAGGAGGCCATGGCATGTCTGGGGCCTCGGGAGGCCATGGCGGGTCCTGCGGCGATGGGGACTTTCAAGAGTCTCTGTAAGGCGCACTGGAGGCGCAGCCGGCTCTGGATGTGCAAACTCAGGGGGCGCTCTTGACGTGCAATCACAAGGGGGCGCTCAGGCAGCGCAAGTTCAAGGGGGTGCTCAGGCAGCGCAGACTCTGGAGGGTTAGAAATCCGCACTCCCAGCCGTAATCTAGGGGCTGGGATCGGGATCGGAATCTAGGTGCTGGAACAGGCCATAATCGAGGAACTGGATCTGGGAAAGACTCTTGCAGCGCGGGCTTGGAGGGGCGCTCATGCAGCGCGGGCTCGGGAAAGCGCTGTAAGCGTGAATCTGTAACGTTCGGTGGTTGTGGAATCAAGGAGACTTCCACGAACTATTCAATAAAGAACGTATATTTACTTGCATCAACTCACACTAGACATTTACATACAATAATCACAGACCAGGGAGAACTCAAAAGGACAGGCATTTAAACATTCGAACTAATGAATCAAACTAGACACAGCTGGGGAAACACAAGTGGGGAAGAATCAACTAATATTCACATACAAACAAAGGAAAGACCAAATATGGGCAAAACACTTGGGGAATGACCTAAATAAACACAAGGAGACAATAAAACAAGACTAAAACTAGACAGACATGTTACAGAAATATGGTGAAAAACATAAAAACATATGAAAGTGGATAAAGATTACTCAAAATTTTTAACAGCCAAATGTTATGTTTATGTTCACCTATATTAAAAAAGGGCCCCTTTTATTTGGCATGTTGTATTTAGCAGCATTTAACAAGCTATTATGTTAGTAATATTGTAAATATTATAATTTGTATAATTATTTGGAATATCACTACAAAAGATGCCACATAATGATATGTGCATGGAAATGAAATTGTATTTTTAATGACTCATTTTAAATGAAGCATCTGAACCAACAGATTCACTAAAATGAATGAGACTTCTTAATTCTTTATAGGTCTCTCATAAACTGTGCAACTTTGTAGGATGCTTACAGAATCTCACACAGCAGGTTAGTTAATGCCATTTAAACTATGTGCATGCTTAAATCTGTCTGCTTCAATAATAACTCTAGCGTCCTCTTGTAGATTTAGGATTGATACCTTCTTAAGAAAGGGAAGAGAGCATGCTCCTCTCATGCAGAATAATGAACTGAGCTGATGTTCTCGCCAGCACAGTTTGACCATTTCCATTTATTTTATTGGTGAGGTTGGCTTTTAAAAGTAAACAAAGTCAGGAGACGCAGCGGCCCTGAGCATATGCACCAGAGCTGTTTTCATGATTTCTTTGTCTTTTGTTTATGTGTTTGCTGTAAACACTGTAAAAAAAATCCTGTAAAGAAACTGTAAAATTCTGGCAGCTGGTGTGCCGGAAAAATACCGTAAAATAATGGACAGTCATTTTCCGTAATCAAAAAAAATGGAAACGTTCCAGCAGCTTGGACACCAGAATAAAAAACATTCTTGTCATTTTTATATCAAATTATAAAAGAGACTACAATGGCGTTCCATCACAATCATTAAAAATTATTAAATACTGTATCACAACATCTTAATATAGCAGGATGCATATTCAGTAACTTCACATTGCCAAAAACAGTATGCACATTTATTATTCTTTCACACCATTAATATTATCACATAGATTAGACAATTTCACTTTTTCTAAAAATATTACGACATATTTTATTTTAAATATACGTTTTTTTCAACAACTTAGTATGTGTCAGTGGCCTTGAAGTTTAATTCTTCCCTGGTCAAACAAAACCAGTAGTTTAATTCTAGGCTGAAACAAAGTCATATGTGCAGAGGACTTATCTGGTTCCTGTGGTTTTGTCCCAATGGCCATTGAGGTGATGTGGTTTTCACTGGGAAATTGTCTCACTGGGCTCATGTTGTTATGTCTGTTGTTAGTTTTGTTTTTGTTTTGTGGCTTCCCTGTTGCCCTTATTTGGTGGTCCTGTGATTATTAGTTAATTAGGTTCTATTGATGTTCCCCAGCTGTCTGCCATTTAGTTCATAGTTCCTTGTGTACTTATACCATGTCTGTTTGTTTATCCATTTTGTCATTTACACCTTTGTGAAAGTTTCTTATTTTCTTAACTACTGCACGTAACACATGTAGATGTCCTGGTCTCTGTTGACATTCAGGGCAATAGAGGTCATCTCTCATTACTCTCCTTGCTCTGAATTTGTATTTGAGGAACTGGTACAATAACTGCACACGTAGAACGTAAAAACTGATTAGATTAAAAGGAAAGCCTTCTATTCTAAAAATATATATAGTATATAAACAGAAATGAAGATCATTAGAACTTCTATGATATCTCACATTTGTAATGTCTTTTGACGCAATGTGAAGTCTATAAAGCAACTTACGTAGCCATTTCCTTCAAGATTGATCAGGAAAGTAATATTTTCCAAGATACAGTGGGTACGGAAAGTATTCATTTTTTCTCCTCATTAATGTACACACAGCACCCCATATTGACAGAAAAACACAGAATTGTTGACATTTTTGCAGATTTATAAAACAAACCTGAAATATCACATGGTCCTAAGTATTCAGACCCTTTGCTCAGTATTTAGTAGAAGCACCCTTTTGATATACAGCCATGAGTCTTTTTGGAAAACAAGTTTACTGTACATACCTGACTTTTATTCTTGGAGGAATTCTGAAGTTTCTTTATAGTAGTCTGGTTTTAGGATTTTTAGGAAAGAAGAATGACAAAACCGGCATGCAGTAAATTAAAGTTGAACCTTTGTTGTTGATGACAAATTTTGATGGCATTCTGTTGGTACTGGTTGAAGAGTAAGCACCTTCATCTCGCTAAATTTGTTGAACTGGGTCCGTCTTGTTTTTGTTAACCCCATCCACCTTATTATGAGCATGAAAGAAAAGATTACTTTTCTAAGATGAAAGTTGCACAAATTAAATGCAAATATTGCATTTAGTACTCTCCTCACTTCTACTGGCTTTATGATGTGAATTACGCTCTTGGTACATGGGTAACGGGTAACAAGAAGGCCGTCGCCTGGAGCTCAGAGACCGGACAGAAACACCTTCAGGTCTGCAAAGCATCCCTGACAAGGTCAACCCGGAGGTGATGGAGGTTGCTCTTCAGGCAACAACGACATCTGTGCCCCCACTCCCAGAGGAGGGCCGGGAGTTTCTGTGTACTCAGCAGGTTTGGGGTCAATTCAGGAATGAACTCAACAATTCCAATTCTAAGAAGAAAATGGAATTGGAATTCAACAACAGTTACAGGAAACAAAGTTGGAATTACATGAAGTGGAATTAAATTAAAGGAAAAATCCACTGAATTCTGTTTATTGCTGTTTCTGAGCATTTATTTGTGATTTCCTTTAGATACATCCATCTAAAGTATCTGACGCTGAAGACAGCGCTTCTCATTGCATTGGACTCCATTAAGAGGGTAGGGGACCTACAAGCCTTCTCTGTCGATCAAGCATGCCTACAGTTCGACCCCGGCTGATTATCACGTGATACTGAAACCCCGGCCCGGATACGTGCCCAAGGTTCCTACCACGCCTTTCCGCGATCACGTAGTGAACCTGCAAGCTCTGCCCCGGGAGGAGGCAGACCCAGCTTTAGAGTTGTTGTGTCCTGTACACGCATTGCGCCTCTACACTGACCCCCTCAGACGCTCTCAGCAGCTCTTTATTTGCTATGTCGGACAGCCTAAAGGGAATGCTGTCTCCAAACAGGTTGGCTCATTGGGTGGTAGAAGCCATCTCCCTGGCTTATCTATACCAGGGAGAGCCGTGCCCCTTAGGACTAAGAGCTCACTCAACAAGGAGTGTTGCCTCATCCTATGCTTTGGCTCATGGCGCCCTCTAGAAGATATTGGTAGGGCTGCGGGCACCCAACACCTTTGCCAGGTTTTACGACCTCCGCGTAGAGGCTGTGACTTTGATCAGGACAGCAGGTGAGCGAGAGGACCGGCTGGTGCCGGCTTGTTGCGCCACTGCTACAGATCCTCTGCTGACGAACTTGAAAAGTATCTCGCCTGTTGGCGGGGGGTCTCCGCGTAACGTGGCCTTAGAGTCATGGCCTGTTCCATGGTTGTACCCATATGTAACGCCGAAGTGATTCGACTGAAAGGGTAACGTCTAGGTTACGAACGTAACCTACGTTCCCTGAAGAAGGGAATGGAGATGTTGCACTTTCGTTGCCAAGACTCTGAGGTCGCGCTGATGCCAGCTCGGCTCTTCAGTGAAAACATGCATGTGCATTCCGCTCATGCCCTCTTATACTTACGCAATGATGAGGTTCACCTAAGCGCAATCACATGCACGCCAATATTCATTGGCCTTTGGTATAAAGCTCAAAGGTAATTCGTCTCTCTGGCGAGTTCCCCTATATGTAACGTCTCCGTTCCCTTCTTCAGGGAATGTAGGTTACATTCGTAACCTAGACGTTTTTACGCAGAGTGACACATCCAAAAAAAGAATCATATTTAAGATTTTACCTCTTTAAATATGACTACAATTTGTGATATGATCGTACTTAACATACTAAACATACAGTACTTTGTACTTCTTTTATACATATGTTGTTTATGTGATTTACAATATTTAATTTACTATAAACTATTAAGCAAATCATGTCAAATTTTTTTATTTATCAACTCAAGTGGAATTTAGTGGAATTTATTTGATTTCAATTCTGTTTCCTGACATTCCAATTAAATTCCAATTCCATTTCCTGTCAGCTGCATGCAATTCCAATTCCATTCCAGGAGGAGAATTGGAAATAACCATTCATTCTCAATTCATTTAATGAATGGCCCCAACCCTGGTACTCTGCATTCTCACAAAAAGAGCAATTTCCCTCACCTCTGGGCCCAGTGCCCCGAGATTCTCTTCTGAACAATCTCTTGTTTCCTCAGATGGGGATCTGAAGCTCTGTATCGCCAGCGCAGATCCAGGGGAGCAGGTAAGCACTGCTCAGAGCAGACTTTTCTCCAGGACGTTCATCCTTCTGGGATCAGTCCCCTCCCCGTTCCCTCCCTAGGCTGCCCCACAGCAGGCACGGCGGTCAACATTCTTTTGATTCCCCTAGCGACCCGGCTGGGAGCCTGATTACAGCTGATTGGTTGATCCGGATTGTACACCTCGGCTATATGATTCAGTTCGCCAGGCGCCCGCCCAGGTATGGTCGTGTCCACTACACCACTGTCCACTTGGACAGGGATGCCGCTGTCCTGTGTGCGGTGGTTGCAGTCCTACTGCTGAAGGATGCAATCGAGCCTGTCCCTCCAGCTGAGAGGAGGTCAGGGTCTTACAGTCCGTACTTCATTGTGCTCAGGAAAGAGCTGAGCTGAGGTGAACTGAGCTGAGACCCATCCTGGATCGTCGAGTTTTGAATCTGTCCCTTTTTTAGGCTGCCGTTCAAAATGCTCAATTTGAAGCGCATCCTAAAAATGTGCATTCAGCCCCAGGATTGGTTCGCAGACATTAACCTGAAGGACGTGTACTTTTATGTCTTTATTTTACCTCAACACAAACCCCTTCAGCGGTTTGCTTCTTGGGTCGAGCGTGTCAGTACTCCTAGTTGGCCTTTTCCATTCACAACTATCTCCACGACTGGCTCATCGTAGCTCACTCGCGGGATCTGTTGGGCGAACACAGGGACCTAGTCCTTCGGCACCTCAGCCCTCTGGACCTTCAGGGCAACCGTGAAAAGAGAAAACTCACCCAAAGAAAAAGAGAGGATCTCTTTTCTCGGCATGGAGCTGGACTCGGTCAACATGCTGCCCGCCTTACCAATGAGCGTGCGCAGGCAGTGCTGAAGTGCTTGAACTTCTTCCGGCACAAGACAGTGGTTCCTCTTTAGAGGCTACTGGGGCGTAACTCGCCATGCTGTGGAGTCAAAGGCAGCTGAAATCGCGGTGCGCTGTTTACATTCCATGGGAACTCAACCATGCAGCCAACTCACAGCAGTCCACCCACGTGGAGAATGGCGACTTCACCCCCAGGAATCCAGCTGATTTGGAGCTACTTTAGCGAGGCCAAGATAGACCTCTTTGCCTCCCCCGAGTCCTCCCACTGCCGGTACTACTCCCTGTCAGAGGCACCCCTCAGCAGGAATGCGCTTGCACACAGCTGGCCTCAGTAGTACAGCAATATGCCTTTCCCCCAGTAAGCCTTCTTGCACAGACCCTGTGCAAGATCAGGGAGGACGAGGAGCAGGTTCTGCTGGTAGCACTGTATTGAAGCACAGGCTGTCCCCTTCAACTTTTACGTACGTTGCTGCCATAGCAGCGTATCACGATGCAGTAGAGGGTACATCCCTTGGGAAACACCAACTGATCGTGAGGTTCCTCAGTGGTGTGAGACAGGTTAACCCCTCAAGATCGCACCTCGTACCCTCTTGGGACATAGCCGTCGCTCTCCGTTGTTTGCGGCAGGCCCCATTTAGCCACTCTCGTCAGTCGAGATAAAATATCTGTTGCTCAAGACAGCGCTCCTGACTGCGCTGGCCTCCATCAAGAGGGTTGGGGACCTACAAGCCTTCCCTGTCGACGAAGCATGCCTAGAGTTCGGTCCGGCTGATTCTGACATTATCCTGAGACCCCGGCCCAGCTATGTGCCCAAGGTTTCTACCTCGCCCTTCCGCAATCAGGTAGTGAACCTGCAAGCTCTGCCCCAGGAGGAGGCAGACCCAGTCTTAGAGGTGCAATGTCCCGTACGCGCCTTGCGCCTTTACGTAGACCACACTCTGAGCTTCAGACGCCCCAGCAGCTCTTGGTATGCTATGGGGTACAGCAGAAAGGGAATGCTGTCTCCAAACAGAGGTTGGCCCATTGGATGGTAGATGCCATCTCTCTGGCTTGTCTATACTAGGGAGAGCTGTCCCTTTTATGTGTCAGGGCCCACTCCACAAACGGAGATGCATTGGCTCACAGCGCCTTTCTAGCAGAAATCTGTAGTGCTGCAGGCTGGGGGACACCAAACACCTTTGCGAGATTCTATGATCTTTTTGTAGAGCCTGTGTCCTCCTGTGTCTTCAGTTAGACATCAGGTGAGCGGGAGGCCGGCTGGTGTCGGCTTGCTGCGCCATTCCCACAGGGTCTCCCAGAATGTTCCCTCTGGTGAACCTGAGTCCTCCTGCCTCGCAGTCAAGACTAGATGCAGAGTAGCTCCTGACTGTGGGTCTCCTTCGCCCAGTAGGTTGTGGCTACAAATCTCAGTATTCCACGGTCAGCCAGAAGGCAGTGTTTCCAATTCTTATATCCATACTGTAACTGTATTAATTTATTTAATAATTCAAAGTTCCACATGTACAAGTGCAAGTATGCAGGCATGTGCTCCGCCCCCCCAAACCATTCTGTTTCAGTTACAACTGGCATCCCTGTGGGGCCCCCTATTGGCCCCCAGGGTGTTGGGAAGGTTATGTGCAGACTCCTCTGCTGACACGTCCGCCTCTCGGCACGGGGGTCTCAGCGTAACGCGGCCTCATGGACGTGCCCTTTTCCACAGGTCTGTTTCCATATGTAACGTCAGAGTGATTCGACTGAAGGGGAACATCTAGGTTACGAAGGTAAGCCTCGTTCCCTGAAGGAGGGAGCGAAGATGTTACATCCCTTTGCCACGACCCTGGGTCGCGCTAATGCTGGGCTGGGCTCCTCAGCAAAAACCTGAAGGTGCACTGCATCCATGCTCTCTTATACTTACGTAGTGACGAGGTGCTCCTAGATGCAATCAGTGCACGCCAATGTTCATTGGCCTTTCCTTAAACTCAAAGGCGATTGGTCTCTCGCAAGTTCCCATATGATATGTCTCCGTTCCATCCTTCAGGGAACGAGGGTTAACTTCATAACCTAGACGTTAGTTTGTTAGTAAACAATTAATCATTCAGTTTCTGAGAGCCTGTTTGTGCCTCAGTGAAGGCGGCATGTTAGTTTTGAGGTAACTAACTGGAACTACAGGTGCATTCAACCGTTTGAACGAACACCAGCCACTCAGAATTAAATATTGTAAACATACAAAAAAAGAACACAGTAATATAACTACATCATTGAACGATTGCTGAGGGAGTTGAGTGATTCCCGCTCATCCATGTGTTGCTCCACTGTGTGCCTAGAGGCAAGGTATCCTTCAGCCGCATGGGATTCCTCTAGTTCCAATATTTAAAATCTTCACAGTTATCATAAATGTCCATTTATTTCAACAAAGAATGATATGATATTATGATACAACATTAAAATAAGTCATTCATAAGGAAAGAATAACTAATTTGGGACCAGATGTTACAGTTGACATTTTTTTTTATTCCTGTAAAAACACTGCAAAAAATATCTCAAATAATTACAAAAGCAAGCCTGTTAAATAATATTAATAATTTAAAAAAACGCATATTGATGACATTTTGATAAATTTGCAATATTGTTTTATGTGAAAAGGCTAAACTTTATATGGTTATCACAGTTACAGATTTGCCATGTTATTTTACACAGAACATGTTATTTATTAATTATATATATTTACATTTCCATTTCATGTAATTTTCCACTTTTCCACCATGTTTAAAAAATACGGGGAAAAAACTTTAAAAATGAGGGGGAAAATTAGGTTTTTTTTTACAGTGCAGGTTGTTTTCTGGACATCAGCGAGTGTGTTACTGGAAGGAAAGAATGATGTCGGATGAAACCCAACCTGTCCATGCAGTCATATGTTAAATCAGCCTTAGAGATTGAAAGCGACTGGATAGTTGCGGTATGACATGTGATACTCCATCTGAAACTATTTTAAACAGCACTTTATTTTATTATTATTACACAAGCTGCTTTTATTATGAGCTCAAATTAATTGAGAGACTTCTTGTAATATTTGAAAAATTTATTTATTACACTGCAGGAGCTGTAAAATGAACCAGTGAAGAAAAAAAGCGACCAAAATACAGTCGTGTAAATCATACAGGTTTAATTCTGATATAAAATGATTATGGAAATGACATGACTGAATCATTTGACTTTGTCAAACATTTAAAAAGTGAACAAGAGATGCATTTGTCACTGCTTTAGAGCATTTTAAACTTCTTTTTAATAGGAAAAATATTATTTTGTGCCAGTTTCAGTATGTAAGTATGTAACGAAGCAGACGGACTCAGGAGGTATAAAAATGGTAACAAAGTTTATTCAACAGAATGGAAAATGAAAACAAAGGTAAGCCAACTTCTTCCAAGACTGGGTAATATAACTGAACTAAAGAGTCTTTATAACTTTCAGGATCACCTTTGGAGGAGAGCAGACAGATGACCACAACCACACACCACTTGCTGGAGCTGAGGAGAGGATTCCCTGGAGCGGAGACAACTCGGAGATTCAAGGAGCCTTCTTTAGGAACAGGTAAGGAGTAGAGGTAAGCAGTGGAGCATAGGAATGAGTCCACTTTCGTGAAACGAGCTCGGACAGTGAGTGTACAGTGGTGTGTGGTTTTAAGGAGTGCTTGATTGTTCTGGGGATCTGTGTCAGGTGAGGAAGACAGGTGTGTGTCATCAATACTCCGGTGATTGTGATCGCTGCGTGTTTGTGAGGGTGGAGCCTGGTGTAGAACCTGGTGTGGAAGTTACATTGTCCTAGGTGTGACCAGGGGCGGTAAGGTGTCGGGAGTGGTAGAAGTTTTCCTTCTTGTAGGTGTCTCGGAGTCCTAGACATGGAGCATTCCCGACACCCTCTCACGTACCTTTGCACATCCTTTTCCATGCGGGGCCACCAGAACGTATCTTTCAGGTGCGAGAGGGTTCTGTTGGTCCCTGGATGCCCAGTGACGTGTGAGTTGTGTGGATGAGTTGAATGCGCTCTGGCTCAGGAACAAAGCGGAGGTTAGGTGGGCAACCCGGCTGAGGAGCTGGAACTGGTTCAGTGGTGACTGGAGGGGGTCACCCACTGAATGGGACAAACAAACATACGTTGAGGAAGAATGGGTCAGTGATTTCTGATTCCTCTTTCGGGTGCATGCAGTCGGGAGAGGGCGTCAGCCCACACATTCTTTGAGCCTGATCTGTAGGAGATGGAGAACTGGAATCGAGTAAAGAATAAGGACCATCGGGCCTGGGGATTAAGTCTCTTAGCATCACAGAGATTTTCTAAGTTTTTATGGTCTGTAAGTACCTGGAATGGATGAATTGACCCCTCTAGCCAGTGTCTCCATTCTTCCAGAGCCAACTTGATGGCAAGGAGTTCCCTGTTCCCGATGTCGTAGTTCCTCTCCGCCGGGTTGAACTTCCTTGAGAAGTAGGCACACGGCTTATGGAGAGGTGGTTTCCTCTGCTGCTGTGACAGTATGGCTCCGACACCAGTCGTCAAGGCATCCACTTCCATGATGAAAGGTTTCTGTGGGTCTAGATGGATTAAATTGGGAGCAGAAGTAAACGTGGCTTTCAGCATTTCAAAGGCCTTAGAAGCCTCAGGTGTCCAGGTTAGTGTTTTGGGCTTACCCTTGAGGAGAGAGGTTAAGGGCTAAACAACTAAAACTGTTAATAAATTGTCGATAAAAGTTAGAAAAGCCTAAGAACCTTTGCAGTTCTTTAACGGTGCTAGGGGTAGGCCAGTTAATGATAGTGTCAATCTTTTGATTGTCCATGCTTACACCAGAAGCATCAATGTTGTACCCTAGGAACTGGTTGTGAGTCTGATGAAAGGTGCACTTCTCAGCTTTCAGGAACAACTGGAATTGTCTGAGCTTGGTGAGTACCTTTTTGACATGGAGACGATGTTCCTGGAGGCTAGGGGAGTAGATTAAAATATCTATGTAGATCAATACAAATTGGTCAAGGAACTCACAGAATATTTATTTATTTATAGCGACGAAGAAGAAACTTGAAGCTGTTGCCCCAGGATAGGATGGGCTCGTGCCTAGCCAGCCACGGACGCCCTAACACAAGGCTCATTTTGGAGCCCTCCAGTACAAGAAATGACAGTTCCTCCTCGTGACAAAGACCCACACGGAGCTTAACCGGCCCTGCACGGCGTCTCACATAGCGGTTGGAGAGGGGTTTACCAGTAATTGATTGGACTTGGTAAATCAGATCAGTGGGCGAAGTCTTGATCTTCAGTTCTTCAACCCGGAGGTTGTTATACCGTGCAAAGGTATTCGGTGTCGCCCAGCCCACAGCTCGACAAATGTCTGCCAGAGAGGCGCCACGTGCCAATGCATGCAAGGAGGCTACACTCCTAGTGGAGTGTGCTCTCACGCCCAGGGGACACGGCTCACCTTGGGCCTGGTATGCCAAGTGATGGCATCCACTATCCAGTATGCCAACCTAAGCTTGGAGACAACCTTCCCTTTTTGCTGACCTCCATAACAGACAAAGAGCTGCTCAGAGCTTCTGAAGCTCTGGGTGCGGTCCACATACAAGTGCAGACGAGGCCCTGTCCAGAGCCCGAGGCTGCCTTCCCATTGCATACAGTGCCCCAGCCCGTACTGGAGGCTTCTGTCATGACGACAACATGCCGAGACACTTGGCCTATGGGCACCCCTGCCCGTAGGAATAATTGAGGATCCTGATGGCAAGGAGGGCAAGGGTGCCCTCTGCTACCTTTGTAAATACCCGGGAAGACAGGGAGAGCCTGAAGGGGAGGACCTTGTACTGCCATGCCAGACCCTCAAACGGTAGGAACGGCCTGTGCCGAGGGAGAATCAAGACATAGAAGTACACGTCCTTCAGGTCGACTGCTGCAAATCATTTTTGGGGCTGAACACATTTGAATATGGGTTTCTGCGTCCACAAAACTCGCAGATCCAAGATCCACTGATTGCGTTGTCTCACCACACCGAACAGTCTCTACTTCCTTCTATCTCTTTGTTTTAGCGCAGAACCAGCAACAGCAAACATGCAGCTCTCGGCTTTGAAGCAAAATCTGTCGAGTGGTTGCACCTGCTGCCTATTTATACTCACTCAGTGGCAAGTGGCTCGGGATGCAAATTCCACTAGCCAATCAGTGGAGCGAATCAGGGCTCCCAAGTAAGAAACCCAGTCTGTCGTCATGACATAACTCATAGTGACTGACAGACAGGCAACAGTCAGAGAAATTAAATACAAATTCAGTAATAATAAAGATATTTTATTACAGGAAATCCATATGCTACAGAATACTTGGCTAAAAAGATATAATGTGTAGATTACCCTTACATTACAGGCTGCTTTTAGCTGTACACTGGAGTTGGTTCACTCTGCAGCTATGAAACTAGGTAAATAAATGATTTAATAATATTAGCATAATAATATTGTATATTGATGATCTAACAGGCTGACGCTAGGACAATATAACTAGAGCATTATTTTAATTTTAGCTACTGTTTTAGTATTTTTATGTGTTTTTGTTGTTTATGTTGTTTTTATCTGACAACAATTTTTTACTGTTTTTACTAATATTACATTGTGTGATTGTTGCTACTAATATTTTTAAATTATGTTTTATTACTACTCATTTATTATTGGTTTCATTTTCTTACATCGGCTTAGATAGCCTTTCTTTTATTTCTAACTCTCTATTTTATAACTATGCCGGTGTATTGCTGTTTGATACTAATATTTTAGTTTAATAAAGTTCTAATCTATCTATCTATCTATTAGCTTTTTAATAAGTGTCTCTATTTGTTTTTATTACTTTTCAGTTTTAGTAAAAAAATTAAAATGAGAAATGTCGGCTTAAATTAAGAAATAAAGTGTTGTTTAAATAAATTTCTGTTTTCATTTAGATTTTTTAATTTTAACATTTTAGTCAATTAGTTGTGTATTAGTCATTTTTATTGATCCTTCTTCTTTACTATTATTATTACGTTTTGTTTATTTCATCTCAACCTAACCTTAACCAAACCAAAGTTAAAAGAGAAATGTTGAAATAAAATAAGTTTTTTTTAAGTTTTTTTTTCATATTTTCTTTTTCAAAACTTACTGTCATGTTTTTGGGGCTTTTTTTTCCTTTCCACGTATGCATTTGGGATACATTTTATCTAAAGCAATGTTCATGAATTCTGTAACACATTGCTAAGCATTGGAGATTTGGTAAAATCCCTCTCCAACTACACACACTAGTAATCCTGATGCTTTCCTTGTTGGTAAGATGTTTTATTTTTGTTATTTATGTTTGTGTTGGACGACCCTCAGCGCATCTGCTCATAAATAACAACCACTTATCTGCGTACCCATGAGAGCGTTCATGATAATCTGCCAAATTACCTCTTAACTGTCATGAAATGGTAATGCGTTTAACAACAGTTCCTCTGCTGATTGATGTCATCGCTGCAGCCGGCTTGCGGATGTTTCTGTTGTTTTTTTCTCCAAAAAAGCGGGTTTCCTCCGTGACCTTGTAGACTCGCTGTTAGGTGACTTGAGAGATTTCCATCAGGGAGCTGTACGGGTCTCCGAAGGCCCTTAAATTTGGGTTTTGATGCTCTGCGTGCACAGCTTGAGGATCTGAATGGACAAAGAGGAGAAAAGCTGCACGTCTGAAAGAAAACACCCTAGGTTTTTTAGGATAAAAAAACGGAAAAGCAGAGGAATACAAACTAATTTATCACAAGGCTTTTACAAGCCCTTCACGGCCCATATTTCACGCAGGTTACGATTCCTAGACCTCCTTTGTCCCATATTATCAGATTCACAACACACTGAGCTCTGTGTTTCAATAACTTTATAATGTGTGACGTCCAGTGAAATGTGCATTCATGCTTTGAACGCCGGCCCATGAAATGAGTAACTCTTTTATAATATTTGTCATAGTGTGTATAGTAATGGAAACCAGAGAAAGAGAATCGACATTTGCTTTAATTCATGTTCTTGGTCATCATTGCACGTTGTTGTGGAGAAATATTTCTTTATAATCTTTCGGCAAAACATCAGTTTTAGGCATCCTTGGGAAGCTGTTTGGTTGATATTAATGAACAGTCAAATAGCCAATTGACCTATCGGTAAGCCCCACCCCCCTTAGTTACTGTTGCTCCCTCGGACAAACAAATGTTGTTGCTCACTGTCCTACAATGACGCAGATGCAGTGTGAAAACCTTGTCCCATGATGTTTTTGAACACATTTGAATGCCATCAAATGGGAATTAAATATTTCAATGGGGTTATTTATAAAATATTTACAAATAAATTGAAGTGAGGGTTTACAGATCACCATGCAAGCTTAGAAGTTTTATATTACGGTCGGTCATCACAATCGCAGATGACAACATGCTGGATCTTCACTGTTCATGTATCACAGGGTACCATTAAATTAATGTACATTTTGCCAGTTTAATATGGAAAATGTGCTTGTGTTTTTTTACCTATTGTACAAGACATGAGAACAGTCTGCTATTTAGGTTTGCACATGGACTCACTAACATTAACTTCTCTAACTAGTTAGCCAGAGATACCTTGCTGAAGAGCAAGATGATGTTAACGTTCTGCTTGAGCAGATGAGAATTGTATGATATCCGGAAAATTATCATTTTGCCTTCATTTGAATTGAGTTTGAATGCTTAGGGATTTTGTTCTGTTTTGTTCAGATTCAGGAACTGGAATAAAATAAATAATATTGCATGTCCTCTCAGTATACTGGAATCAGTGTTACAAGTACCCCAGACACATCTTTATTTATGTATTTTTTTGAAGTATTAACCCCATAAAAACGTTTTGAGCTTCATGTCTTCCAATGTTTCTCTATGGCGCTAAAACCCACATATGTCTGAGTTCCTCTTTTCATGCAACTGATACTAGACTGCCATTGGCTCATCTGCGTTTGAGGGGAGGGGCTTACCGATAGGTCAATTAGGCATTGCTACAGCAATGAAATGTGTTTAAAATTTAAAAGACAAATATACAAAAGCATTCCCATGCTTTTTTTTTGGCTTCTTTGAGGTTAATTATTAAGGATTAAATATTAAAAATATTGAATTATATATAAATGTAATCTCTTATTAAATTATACTATTTAATATAAAATTAAGTTAATACTTTAAAAATGTTGCATGTTTTCATTTTTATGCACAGCATATTGACCAGACATGCAGAGAATTAAATAAAACATCATATATTTTTGTCAGTGTTTTAATTTTAAAAAATTATATATATTTGTATATTAATTTTATATTTTTATGTTAAATGTTGCAATTTTATAGTTATGTTTAATTACTGATTAGCTTTTTACCGACTCTTTGGGAAACAGTAATCTAAATAGTCCCAGATTGATACAAATACCCAAGTAATAATTATTGATAAATCTTGATAAATATCATATTGAACTCTCCTTGAAATGTCATTGTTAATGCTAATGAAACATACTTGCAATTGAAACTAATATAGTAAAACTAAAAACAAAAAGAATGTACATAAAAAATGCTAGAAATATTAAAAGGAATTTGTACCATATTTATATATTATTTTATTTGTTTAATTTATTGGCATAAATAACGTTTATATATATATATATATATATATATATATATATATACTAAATGTAAAATATATCTAATAAATAATATACTTTTTTAAAATATATTTGATGTTTTATTTTTATATTGATTGAAATAAAAACATTGCTAATATATAAAAATATATATAGAGAGAGACATACATACTCATTCCTATAATACATACAATATGCAATGCATTTTATACATTACCAAATATTATTTTAAAGCATAAATCTAAAGAATGATTGCAGTTCTTGGAATGAACATGTCAAGTCTGACATCTCTTTTTTACCTGTCTCCAGAGACCAACTATTGCATCTCGGCCATATGGGAACGCAATATTGGAAGTGCTGCTTCAGTGGATTCCTGAGGAACCTCCTGTTACCGTCACTGGACTTCCTGCCGAAAGACGGGCTGATTTAGTGCTCAGGTTCATCTATTCCCACCGTCCCTTTTGTGGAATTATTTATTGTGTAAATGGTTTTAGGGTTTGTAGAGGAGGGGGAATATACCCCCACAATCTTAATGGTGGATTTATTTTAAAATGGAATAAAATACTAAATTCTTAATATCAGCATTGGAAATAAACCGCCTCTCTCTGGGCTCCGTGCTCAGTTAATAACTCAAAACAGCCCAAAACACTGGTAGCATTTATTACCTTTCCACAACGATGCTTCTCTCTGGCAGCATCCTGCAGAAAGCGCCGCCATAAATTTTATTACTATTAAATGCTTCTAACGGGAGTTGACAAATATTTGAATGGAGTTGCTCCTCGAAGGAAAATCCTCAGCCTTGACAAACGAGGGATGTATTCATCTCAATTGTGTATGAGTGCAATCTCAGTCAGTTTGAGTTGTTCCTTGGAAATACAGGCCACTTGCAATGTTTTTTATGAGTGCAATAAAGTTGCCATTCCTTACGAATGTTGTGAGGATGTGTTTAAGTGCATGTCTTGTAACTGGAGCGTATTGAGTGACAGATGCGTTGAGGTTCAACTGTAAAAGTGGCCATGATTGGCTCAAAGATGGATCTTAAACAGGCATTTAAGGTCACAACCCCGTGTGGCTGGTATCAGCCTTAACATGCTCATTTTGTTGAATGGCTAAAAGATGGGATCCCATCAGTACTGTCAGCTCGACTACAGTCGTCGGCCGTCTGCTTCATGCAGCTCAAAGGAACAGCCGTAATTTTTCTTTTTGCATGTTAAAAATCAACGGCCAAAAAGCTGGGAAAGTTTACCAGCTACATCCTGTGGTTAACCCCGATTCAATCCAGCCACAACGCAACACTGTAATAGAAAGACGCCCGTCGCTGGGAGTGAGAGCTGATTTATGTCTGTGTTTACTGATAACTCTCTTACCGGTCGCAGATCGTTCCCAAATATAATTCCGATAGACAAGGAGATGGGAATCCCTGAGGATGCTGAGGCATTGCAGTAGACCTCATCTGTGATTGTCGCTGGGGGAAAACAGATGTTTCACGGTCACGGTGTGTTTAGACATTGAAACAGTTTGGTTTCATGGTACTGTTTTGCTGTTAGGATTATGTCTTACTCCTGAAGCATAAAGCAGGGAGGATGGACTTCGCCGTGTTTGAGTTACCCTTTCAGTCGAATCACTTCGACGTTACATATGGGAACTCGCCAGAGAGACCGATTTGCCTTTGAGCTTT
>JAUCMU010000043.1:19883979-19898156 GCA_032275025.1 Enteromius treurensis
ACAATGGCCCATTAATATTCACCTGAAGAGACAAAGACCACTCCCCTGATGGCCCATTAGTGACACTGACAGGTAAGCCAGGTAGAAAGAATGGAGGGAGATTGAAAAAACTCATTTGTGATATAATAAAATATCTATTTCTTATGTTTTATATTATATTTCTTTTTGCTATGGATTAACAATTAAAAAATGTTATACTCTTCATAGGCTCTTTTTCTCTAATTTAATCTTTAACAGAGTTTGCAATAATGTCTGGCTAACTGGTCTGTTCTTTGTAGTTCACTTGGTCTGATTCATTTTTACTTTTCATGTAGACATATTGTAAAGATTTTCAGTTGATTTTCATAAGCCCCAACAGAAATATTATAAATAGCTGTTTTAGGCAACAGTCATATGGGACAGAGTAATGTGATTTATATACATTCTTTACATTCTTTAGCCATTTTATCAGCTGTTTGGACTCTCATTCTGACCACACCCACTCGCTGCAGAGGATCCATTGGTGATCAAGTGATGTGATGATACTTTTCTCCACATCTGATGAAGAAACAAACTCATCTACATCTTGGATGACCTGAGGTTGAGTACATTTTCAGCAAATGTTTAGTACAGCAGTGTTCTTTAATACTTAGATCGGCACAATTCATATCACTGCTCATTCAGTATATAAGTTTGCAGTCTTGGAAAACATGCACACAAGCCTTTTAGATGACAGTCACACTTAATGTGTTTATGACTCTGACTATTAGCTAAATGAGAACATTATAAGCTTGTAAGTTGTCGCAACCGAGTGTTGTAAGAAAGCTTTTGGTTCACACGGACCGTGCATATTTATATTCGTTTATGAAATGGCTTTTAAGGCAAGAACTTCTCGTTTCATGAAACCATTCTTTCTGTCTTGCCCAGTCTACGGTCACACATCTTCACAATAATTGTGGTTTGCATTTAAGTGTTGCAACTCCTACGATGTGATCTAAACATTTCAACGGCCGGCCAGCGATGTTGCAACTTATCGGAGGTGTCTTGAAAGAGAACTGAAACCCCTCATTTTAGAGTAGGCAGCTGCCTATGTGTACATGTCCTTGGTTTCTTACTGTGTGAAAGTGGTTGTAACTTCTCAAAATCACCAGAGCATCAGGTAACCAGAGGAGAGAGAGAATTTTCCTTCGAAATCTTTTAAAGGTGAAAAAAGTGAAAAAGCATGCACATTGACCATGCACCACTCCATCATTCTTTAAACTTGCATATTGGTAATCCCCGTCTAAAAATACCTATATAAATAGTCTTTTTTAGTTCCAAGATCTTCGATTAACGAAACCACAGTGATTGTTCCAGCTTTTCTCCATGCAACTGTATTAATACCAC
The DNA here is from genome assembly GCA_032275025.1 of Enteromius treurensis. Classification (NCBI taxonomy): domain Eukaryota; kingdom Metazoa; phylum Chordata; class Actinopteri; order Cypriniformes; family Cyprinidae; genus Enteromius; species Enteromius treurensis. The sequence continues at coordinate 19,885,345 of JAUCMU010000043.1, forward strand.
TGTGGCAAATGAACTTCCCTATTCTGGAAATGACACATTGTCTCATCTTCCTGTTTCTCTTTATCTGAGTCTTTGCACATCGATTATCACACACATTGTCATTAACTGTGTGTTTTTTGTGGGGGCAGATAGAGGAAGTGTGTTTCTAAGTCAGTGTTAAGAAATTGTTAGCACTTCATCAGTATTTTCTATTAATATTTGAGGGTGTAATAATGCTCCATTGAGAAACATGTTCTTTTAGGCCTTAGTCGACCTCCTGACCCTCAAATATTATAATTAGTAATCGACCTGTGCCTTGTTGTGATAATTAGTTACACATTCCAAGCACCAGACAGAAAGTTAGATAAAATGTCCAAGCACTGCTGTCATTTTTAACTCAGATCTAAAATGTGGTCTATATCAGACCTTCCAAAACGGTGAAAAACCACTAGAATTTAAACTTTAAAAAAAAAAAATTAAATGTGATTGTGTTGTAAAGTGTAAATTATTACTGAATTTCCAGTCTTCGGTGTAACATGATCCTTCAGAAATCATTCTAATATGCGGAAGAAACATTTCTAATTATTATCACTGTCTTACATATGTCTTCACTGTCACTTTTGATCATTTTAATACATCCTTGCTGAATAAAAGTATTGATTTCTTTCAAATAACTAAAACACTACTAAACCTTTTGAACTTTAACATAATTGTTTTAATTAAAACAAGAATTTTATGAGCAGTATTGAAACTTTTAGAAGTAAAAATACTGTAAATAGAGAATGTAAGTATTTTCTTTGAACAAAATTGTAACTATCCCAACATTTCCATGTTTTCCGTGACATATTTCAGCAGCTTTCTGTGTCATGATTCATTATTTTACGATTCACATAGTTATATCAACCCACACGAAATTGATAAACAGCAGCTTTATTTCCACAAATGAAAATGACCAAGACTGCATGTCGGTGGGATTTGTGCTATTCACAATGCTACTTAAATCATATTTGGGCCACCTTTCAGTTGCTAGATAATGCAGAAAAGTAATGACATTAGCAGTTGTGTGACATCATGACAAGTTGAAAAATAACGAATCGGACTAATAGGGAAGAAATAGTGGGTGTAGTTGAAATGCAACTCGACTTTTACATCATTTTCCAGGCAGATGCTTCTTTACCAATGCAACACTGCACAAATCACACTCCTGGCACGCTTGCTGTGCTGTTAGTGTTTGCAAACGATGAGCGTTAATGATGGGCACTGGATAAAAGCATCTGCTGAACGAATACATGTAAATCACGTTGCTGTTAAATAAATGCAAAGTTAAGGTACATTGCAGATCTTATATTTAGCAAAAAAAAAGACATTCATAATATCCATAACTGACAGGAAGATACATCGACCAAATAGGCAGTGAGTCAGTTGACAAACAGTGTTTTGAGCAGCAGGCACTTTTTCAAAGGAAGTCACGTCTTGTAATAATTTTAGCAGATGGTTTGCCAAATATTTCATACCCGGGCCTGCCAAGAGGGAAAAACAATCTCACATCCCACAGGTAAAATTATCGTTTATGAGTGTTTTTACCTCAGACTTGAAATGTAGAAAAACTGCATTTGTGCTACTAGCGCCAGTAAAATGAGATCAGAGCAATAAAGAAAACACAAAGAAAACATATATTTTCAACCGACTATACTTAAGAAGAGAAATAACTTCCTGCCATAATGAATCTTGTATATGAGGATTACGGGGGGAAACGGAGATAAAAAGCCACAGGAATGAGACCATCGCTTTTAGGATATGTATTTATATTACTTCACGTGCCTGGATTAGATTTGTTACAAAATAAGATGCAATTTAATGTTTTTTATTGAAAAGAGATACAATCCAATACATCTGTTCATGACTTTTGTCACGTTTAGAACATTTATAGCTTATATATTATCAAAAAGCTCTTCATGGTATAGGACCGATCAATATATCTCTTTGAGATATCTCCCAATTATACACAAAACTAAGGGGATGTACAGTATCGACAATACCTACAGTATACATAAAACATAGATTGTATAACAGAAAACATTTGGTTCAATACTCGATCCACTTGGACCAAAAATCATGGTTATTCATACAGAAAGTCATTTTCTCCATTATAAACATATTTTTTACACCATCAATCCAGTCCTGTATTTTTGGCGGATTAGGTTTGTACCCGTATCTAGTAATAGCTTTTTTACTTGAAGCAAGAATTATTCTATTTAAGTATTTGTTTCACTGTGCCCATATAAAGTACCTCAAAACTGAAATCAATTGTACTGTTTAAAATACTTTCTAATACCTTATGCATATCTTTCCAAAAAAACATCTCATTTTAGGACATCCCCAAAATATGTGAAAAATGGTTAGCATCCTGTGAGCCACAATGTCTCCAACAACTTGAGTTGCCTTGAAAATGTAGTTTTGATAAATTATAAATATGTCAACATTTTACAATAAGGTGTCATTAGTTAACATTATTAACATCTTAACCAGCCTGCATAACAAAATTAACTTAAATAGTGGGAGTTCGAGGCAGGGCCTGTATTTCTTGCCAACAGGAGATGACGGAAGTGTTTAGGAAACGTGTTTGAAAACAGTGATGATGACTACAAGATCAGTATTAATGTCTGTAATGTAAACCAATGAGATCTTCATGTAAAGCACAAGCTGCAATCTTTGCGATGCAATCTTTTACTTGCTAAAAAAGTATAAACAATGAATTGGTTTTTCAGCAACGTTTTGATCCTTTAGAGGTCTTAGTCATGTATCAAGTATGATACAGTAGTTTTATAAAGCTAATGTTTGTTAACATGGCGGTGAGTCAGTTGACATTGTAGCTCAAACAAGCTAAATTGTTTTGGACTTGTGGCTTTATTTGTCTAAAGGTCCAGGTCGCTCAAGGGTGTTAAGTAGAAAACTAGCGTAACGCTACGGTAGATGGCTGCAAATTGCGGCAAATGAGGGACAATCCTGATGTAAGGAAGCAGAGGTTTTGTCGATTTGAATTAATGTGTGTGTACCACTACACCCTGTGAGAGGATTTGAGAGCCCTTTATCACCTTCCCGAACTGTTGAGGAAAAATAATGCCCCCTCTGTTATTCTCATCATGGCTGTGGTGAGCGAGTCTAAGGGGATATCCTGTTGGAGAGCCCAGCGCATTTATCGTCCACGCGGCGGTTTGGGGTGACTCGAGATTTACAAAATGTTCCACTGGCTTCCACTTACCTCTTTACAATATTACAAATATAGAGTAATGGGCCTTACATCCTCTGTTATTTCACAAAACATGAGGCTCTCAGAGCGGTGCCAGCTTTGGCCGAACGGGAACCGAAGGCCCGTCGTGACATCAGCAGGGTGTTCTCGCCAGTAAGGGGAACTGAGGGATGTAGATGCATGCAGAGGTGATAAACATTGAGTTTCATACTTCATTTCTTTGTTGAAAACAGCGGGCATAGCCGGTCTGTCGCTGCATGATTAGTATAGATGTGACTAGCTGATTTTGAAAGTTTGCAGAATATTTTAAAGGGACAGTTTTTTTTTTTTTCTTCTGCTGAACACAAAAGATGATATTCTGATGAAAAATGTTGGTCACCAAACAGTTGACGGCAACCATTGACTTCTATAGTTTATATTTTCCATACTATGGAAGTGGAATGGAGTGTGTATGAATGACAATTTCATTATTTAGGTCAACTATCCCTTCAACTGATTTTGCTGGCTATATTCAATTAATCAACATGGTTATTATTGCTGTGATTTTAATGAGCTCTTTATTTTAGTCAGTATTACTCCTTAAGTCAATTTTTGTATTAGCCATATTTTCATATTAGTACACTGAATATAAAATAATAGAATATGAAAAAAATAAAGTTTAAAAATACTATTCTGCTCATCAAGGCTGTTTTTATTTGATTAACTAAGAATGTTCATTTGTGTCTTTACCTGTAACTTTGGATCAATTCATGTGTTTTTGCAGAAAATGTTTACTTTTTTATTTTCAATTATGAAAATATAATAACATTTATATTTTAAAAAAATAATATTTATTTTTAAAAAATGAAATATTTGGAATTGTGGTCCTATTTTATACATTAAAATTAATCATTAGGTACAATGCACTTATTGTGTACATACATGTTTTTACATTGTACTTATATTTATAAAAATACCATGTGTAACAACAGTTAATTTACTTCTATAATTACATTTATAATAATGCTATTGACCCATCCCTAACACTTTAACCCACCCTTAAACCTACCAAACCTGTCCCTAATTTGACCCCTTTTCATAGTAGTTAGTTTATTGTTAAATAAAGTGTGACTGTATTTAAAAAAATAATAATCAATACTTATATGTATATATAATTTAAGTATAATAGTATACTATATAATATGGGGTCGGTCAGTACTGCCTAATAAAAAGTACAGATTTATCACTGTCAAAAGATCTCGCTTGGGACCCATTTAAATGTTTTGTATTGAATATAAAACCGGATGGCCTTTCTCTGCAATACCTTTCGTCAGCAGACATCAAGCAGTGATGACTTAAGCAGCAGCAATAGCAATGATTCACGGCTCGTTTCTCTAATATTTCCGGGTGTGTCCTGTTAAGACAACTCACCCGCTGGGCTGCAATCGCACCTCGATTAAATGTCAACAGCCGGTCGATCCAAAACAAAGACCTCTGACCAATATGCTTCACCGGTCACGAGAAACGATTAAGTGTTTTCAGCTGACCGTGATGTTAGTGTGGCTTTCCACAATGTGAAAGAGAGGCTTTGAGACTAGAGTAAATACTGCAATGGAAACTGTTAGCCACTGACACTCAAGTTGTTGTTGGGGTTTGCGAGAGCGCAAACAACGTCGACCCCGATCTCTCACGTGCGGCGATGAGGTTGTCACGCAGACCCGAGCAATGACATTACCATGGAAAACCAAAGGAAGCGGTCATAAGGGCCACCCAGGCTTTCCATAGGTCCAGGAGCCAGGGAAAGTATATCTTGGACGTATCTCTGGCCTAGCCTTGCATTTCCTACAATTAATTTTGTGCTGGTCTCTGGTCCCCATTCATAAATCATACCTGTGGTTTTGAATTGTTTTTTTGTCTCTGCAGTGGTGCTGTTACTAGTCCTCTCTAAATCTCTGAATGAGTGCTTCACTCGCTGGCACGCGTTCTGAAATAAAAGAGATCGATAGGGGACCTGCGCGTCTCCCCCTGTGCTGAAAGAGGGATGATCCTTGCCGATGGCTTTTCTTTGAAAAAAATTCATGGCTGTTTTTCTCCCTGACCAACCCGTTTGAGCTCAACAAGGACCCACGCCGCTCGGAGGAATGGAAAATCCTCGCTCGGTGGCGTCACAGTATATTATTTTTGTTGTCAGACAAAGACAATGTTGGGGCCTGGGCCGTTTGGCACGGATTCATCTGCTGTTGAAACAGTGTGTGGCAGCTTGTCTTGATCATGTGTGTAATGTCTTAAGATACTAAAACACTTAGAGTCGACAACTTATTTGCAGTACTTTTTTAACCCTCTTAAGCTTTTTGCAAAATGGCCAATGTCTGCGGTTCATAAGGGATTGTTCATCCAAAAATAAAAGTTCTGTCATTGCAACTCAAGTTGTTCCAAATTTGTTTTTTTTTTTTTTTTTTGGTTGTGTTGAACATGAAAGAAGATATTTTAAAAGAAAGTTGCTGGTCCCCGTTGACTTGCATAGTATTTTGAGGTCAAGGGGTCAATCAAGTCTTCAAAATGTCTTTTATTCTAGAGAAGAAAGAAGCTCACAGGTTTGAAACATTTTCTTTTGGGGCTGAACCATCCCTTTTAAACATTAAAATGACTTTAATTTCCAGTTAAACTTGTAGTCCATTTTTTGTTTGTTTAGAAGGCGTATGACCAACTTTTGAACCACTCAGATTGAGAAAATCTTTTTATATTAAAAAATAGTAACACTTCAGTTTAAGGACCAATTCTTATTATTATCTAATTTCTCATTAGCATGCATAATGGCTGTTTATAAGCACTGATGAAGATCATATTAAAGCCTTATTAAAGATGTGAATGCCACATCTTTAAGTTGCAATGTCCAGATAAAAGAATTTCAACTTTTACATGAAGGGCCACTCAATGTCAATTTCAAAACAGTGGACCAATCAGAAGACTCTGGAGGTGGGGCAAGCTTTGCAAGCTTTGGTTTATAGCAGAAAATTAGAATGGGAACTGTTTTATTTGATGGCAACACGACAGAAGAGGCACTGTTTGCGCTGCATTGTTTTTTCTGAGTACTACTCCTCACATTTTTAGATGCAAAGACACATTCTGTAAATGGCCCTTTGTTCTGCATGACAAGATATTACATCCCTTAATCCTACCCTTTAGCAAAACTGAAAAACTACCTTAATAACTATTAACAAGCAGCTAATTATCCAGATAGCAAGCAGTTTTGCCCCAGATCTGGTTCACATCTGGCACGCATGGATTTCACACCAGATGTGGTCCCACACTATGTTGCTGTCTGGGTAGGAGTTTTTTGAGGCTCAAATAGTTAGTTAATAGTGAGAATTGGTCTCTAAACAAAAAAACGAAATTGGTTAAGAGTTTGAGCACCACACAATATTTCCAAGAATGGCTAAATAATATTTCCACAGGCAAATTCTTCTAAGTGGATGTACCCAATGTGGGCAGAAGATCCCTAAATAGAAACTCTTATGAGAGACAACATCAAATAGTGGTTTTGGCCGCAAAATGACTGATCTGTCATACCACCTCAGACTTAAACGCTCGTGCAGATTTTCTGTTTTCACGGGCCAAAACTATCATATAAATGGACTTTTTCCAAACCCTTCCGAGGCAGCATCAGGTAAATCTTTTTCCGCTATAGAAAGACGTTTCATTGTAAATGTAAGCGGCGTTTCATACAAGCAAGTCAGGTGACTGAGCTCTCTCCATTTTAGCCGCCTTTGATGTTTATTAATCGCCAAATGATTGCACCCAGGGGACTTCTGGTTCCTAGGGTCTCTCCGTCATGTTTTCAAGGGCCCGTCGGTCTTGCGGTGCCTTATGTCCGTTCCATTTTAGGCAGTAAAGGCATTAGAGAAGCAGGGTGCTGACAGTGGGCATGCCAACACCGTCCTACAGCTTCCATAAACAAAACCTTCGGATTAGTCAGGCCGTATTTAACTGGCATCAGCGGATCATCAAAGGCAACACTAAAACATACGCAACGCTCCTTCAATAAACCACCGAACGACTTAAGAAAGGGTCCCAAATGTGCAGCAGATGGCCTGTGGAATTTCTAAACAAAGAGATACCCATCTTTTATATCGAAAGCGTTTTACGTTTTATTTGGACCTCTGGTGTCTCTCATCACTCTCAGAGCATGACAGTAATTATAGCCATCAAGGTGTTCCCTTGGAAACGCAGGCCAAGAACGCCGCGGCGCTGCTTAATCTCAGAAGCCCCGGCTGACATCATGGCGTAGTTTATTTTAAAGTGGCTGAAGTATGTAATGGCCGTAATTGCAGACAGACCAGATTTATACAGACAACTGTCAGGAGGGCTAATCCATAAATCAGCTTAACCGGTACTCTGAGAGTAATACTATAACAAAACGACGCGGCGTACCAAATTTTACTGGAGTAAAGCAATTTGTTTAATCGCTCCGTAAATGCAGTGACGTGCCTTGGTCTGTGGTGAACTGTGACAATATGAGTGATCAGATGTCAAAAGTATGGTGCTTTGATAGCATGTTTAAAAAATTAATGATGAAAAATGAATGGTTGATGCACTAGAGTCGTCAAAAATGCCTGTAAAATAAGAATGGTTGGTTTGTCTCATGTAAATGTAAATGTTTGGGACAAAATAATTTGATATTTAGAAGTGCAAATGTTTATTGTTATCAATATTAATGTTGTAAATATTATATTCAGTTGTTTTATTTTACTCGACAGTAAGGTTTCATTTGTTAACATTAGTTAATTCATTAGCTAACATGAACGATGAATGATATTTTGTTTGTACAGCATTTAATAAGCTGGGTTAATAATAATAAAAGTTTCATTTTCATTAATTAAAGTGAACAGATACAGCTTCTAATTTAAAAATGTATTAATAGATGTCAGAATCCACGTGAACTATATTTTGTAGAGGCATTGTAAATTGACTCACCTAACATTATGTTTGCAAATTCTTTTTAAATTACCTATATTATAGATTATTCATATTAATACTTGTTATCTGTCTATATGTCTGTCTATCAGTCTATCTATATACTGTACGTGTGTGTATAGGCTACACACAGACACATACAGTAGATAGATAGATAACAAGTAATGTCATCAAATGACATAATTAACATGTCAACAAGTGAGACCATTGCGATTTTGTGAAGTCATAAATACATTTGCACATGAATATACACATCTTTATATCGACATTTGTATTTTTAAATAATGGTCTGTTCAATGCATATTAGTTTTTGCTGTGATAGTACAGTTTTACTGGTATTGTTATGGACTACTGTAATGCTAGCACTCTGACATCACTGTGCAGTTGGTAAATGTTGGCACCTCTGACTGACTGAAACATATAAAGTTGTTCATTTATGACATGTTAAAATGACGCTTTCTAGCGTGTTTCTGTGTTAACCTACAGCAGTGCAGTCGGTAATCTTTTCCAGGCGAAAGCAGGCCTTGTAAATTGTGCGCTAATAGCAGTTAGCGGCACATATTAGCCTGACAGCCCCCCGGAGGGAAATGCAGTCATTCTTTTCCTCTTGATTGTAAAACACTATCATCGGACTATATAGAATGTAAATAGGTTGTAGACGAAGCGACTGTGCTTTTTTTTGCCATGTTAAAGCCTTGGATTTATTCCCACTGGTGATATTCTATTAGGCATTAGCGTCCGTGAATGATGTCATAATTTTACGCAGGATAAATGTGCCCTGGATGATTTAGCAATTACTGCTGCAAAATGTTAATTCAAAAGGAACACGAGCTACTAAATCACATGAATAAAAGTTTAATATGCTTAGGAAAGGCAATGGAAAACAGGGAAGCCCCTGGAGAAAGAAATGCGTATAACATCAACAAGCCAGGCAGCAAAGACAGCGACCTTTGACCTCCACGCTGAGCCTTTGCTCGTCCATCACTGGCCTAAAACTCCCCTAAAAGCCCCGTTTACAGTGCCTGGCGCGCTCAGAGTGAAATATACCCCGGTGGATAGACAGAACGTGTCAATGAGGTGGGATTTCTCAGGACCTGCATCTGTCTGTTATCGCAGAATGCGAATGAAAAAGGCCGATCGGAGCCATACGGGATGATTTACTCGACTGGATCTCGAGGCGAGAACCTCATTAATTCCGGGGTCATTCCGCTTGGATGTAAATTGGTTAAAATGCATGGAAGACTTCCAGACATATACAAAGAATTATGAAATCGCTCCCCTTCTTTGTTTCCTCTCCTCCTCCCGATCCTGAATGAAAGCGTTCCTGAATAGCCCAGCGTAAATCAAGTGGGCTTTTTCGTCGGCGGTCCCAAATCCCAATCAGAGGGAGGGAACGGCCTGGAACGCTGGGTGCTTATTACTCTGCAAATATAGTGTTGTTTTAAGCGATTAGTGACCGTAGGTGATTTCTTACTCCCTTTCGTTCTTGAGGCGGTGCCCGTCATTTGTCTCGGGCCCCTGAAAAAAAAAAAACAAGGACAACTGCGAAGAACACTTGAGCTTAGTAGGAGCCCAATAAATAATGTTAATGCACACATTTTAAATGTCTCATATTTCTCTTGGCCTGTTATCAAGACGACTCGGGCTAAGAATGTAAACTACCTTTTCTGCCTCGTCCGCTACTCAGTATTTAATGTTATCTTCATTTGAAACATTTCTGTTTATGTAATAGCAGTCGTAGCCAGATTTTGCAGATGCCTGAACGTTTTTCACAGACGTTTGTCTGGCTCGTTTCTTGTAGATGATGCTTCGGGAGTTTGTGATGGTAATTTATCTGACAGGGCAACGATGAAGAGAAAATGAGCTTCAAAATGAGATGAATTAGTGTATGAATTTTACTCATAGGCTTTGTTCACACTGCAGCTGAACAGTCTCTTCTTATTTTTCATGTAACGTTGTTTTTAACCAATTAGGCCCTATTGTAAAGTGTAACCATTATTTTTGTTTGCAAAAAGAACCAAAAAAAGAAAGGGAAAAATAGAAATGTGTGTGTGTGCATATACAGTATATAATATAAGTGTAAAATAAATAAAGACAAATAATGTGTTTGTACTGTATGTATATTTGTTTGTTTGTGGTGCAGAAATATACACAGTAATGATGTTTGTTTAAAAATGTTTGCCTGTGGTGGGATAAATTGATATGCCAGTGGGTGGCGAAAAATGACTTTCTGAGCTTTATGAGTGAATCATTTCAATCTTGTAACCAATATGTTCAATGATTCATTCAGAATTGAAAACAAGTGTCTTTGCGAGTTAGTCTCTTGAATCATTCACTCAGCCGTTCATTTAAAGGCATTGATTGATTCAGCAACCAAAAGTCTTTTGAATCAGTCACTCAACCGATTCATTCAAAATCGCTCAATAATCTTAATCATTAAATTGATTCAGTAACCAAAATTAAAAGTGAGTCAACAGAATCTTCCACTCAACCTATTTTGTTTAAAAGCACGGATGAATTCAGTAACCAAAATGTTGTCTTTCGAATAACTCAACCAATTCATTCAAAATCACTTAATTTTCTTAATTATTGAGTCAATTGAATTGTTCACTTAACCTTTTTTGTTCAAAAGCACTGATTGATTCAGTAACCAAAATTACAAGTGAGACAACTGAATCATTAACTAATTCCAGTGGTGGGCCGTCAGGGCCAGGACAGCTTTCTCTTGGATGCTCTGCTTCCAGTGGTGTTTATATTAGAGCTTTTAACCAATCATATTTCAGCAATCGTGTCATTGTAATCTGCCTAAGGCCTTAAGAATCAGCAGTTGTGGGCTTCTGTAGCTTAAAACCAATGGCAGTTTAAATGTTGGATTAACCAATCAGATTTTGAGTTGGCTTACGATAACGTCAGCATTATCTCGTCCTTGGATTGGATGGTCAGAGTACTAGTCAAAGCTAGCAAACGTAAGCGTCATGACCCCAAAAAACAACCACTCTGTGAAAGATGAAAATGGTTACTATGGTAAGTTAAAATGAAAAGATATAAAGCCACGTTTAAGTTTCCATAAGAATATCTCAGTGTCTGAGTAGAGCTGTATTAACGCTTCGGGCCAGCGGTAGACTCGGCGTGAGGATGAGAGTCAGTTTTGTAGTCATAACGTAATGCTTTTCTTCATCGCCTTGTATGAGTGAACATTTCTGTGTAATATTTATGGTTTCTATAGGCGTTGCATCATTATGATGTTATTGAGAATTGTTGCTTTAGTTTATGTAGGACGCCACTGAAGGCCTAGTTGGGAAATGCATGGCCCACCACTGACTAACTCGTACAAAAGCACTGATTGTCTCAGTAATGAAACAAGCAGATGTCTTCGTGAGTGAGTCAGTTAATTCTTCACAGAACAGATTAGTTCAAAAGCACTGATTCATTCAGAAACTTCACTACCATGCAGTGTAAGTCATATAACTCATAATATCATGTCTACAATTAAATTACTCATAGTTGAGCTGTCGATGTTTTTTTTTCTTGCAACAAAGGAACAACATTTATGTAAACAATTGTGAGATAAGCTAAAGCATTTGATTATCCACTGCAAGTGTTGCACCGGAAGAATGTAAAATTGTTTTTCTCAAAAAAATTGAAAAGTCAATTCTAACAATAACACTAACTTGGCACCTAATAAGTCTCTATTACAATGACTAAAATGTGATTCAGGTATGTGAGAAAGGAAAAAGAGCAGCAATACCAGGTTTAGTTTCGTTATCAAGACTAGATAGCGTTAGCGGTCTTGGAATCAAGGACAACTGGCCTGTTTGAATATGATCGGTGGTTAGTTGTAGTTCTCGGTATCATTTCTTATTCCTTTAATAAAGAAGGACCTGTTTGCTGGCTTCCTCTTTGAATTACAGTGCAGTTGTGTGGGCAGCTGTTTCACACATTTCTCTGGTCTTTGCTACATGAACATCGTCGTTTCACACAACCAGTTTCCCAATGAGCTGAAACTCCGACCAGTCTAAACTCTAAACACAGGGTCAGTTACACAATCCAGCGGTCAGTCACCAGTAAGTCATTGTGGGTCTGAGGTCACTGTCATGTCCTAGACTTCTCCGTTTCTAGAAGCACTTAGTTTAGTTTGTGATGTGACTAAGTTAATATGAAATTGTCTTGTTGAGGCATATTGATACTTATATTTGGTGAGACCACTGTTTACACTGCATTTTCAATAGTACTACTAATACTAAATAATTAATAACTATTAATAATAACCATGATAACTATATTAATAACTATAACTTACTAAAACTAAAACCATGAAAACCATGAGTTTGAATTATTGTAGTACGTCAAATTATACTAAATGAGAAATGTTGATATTGCTGCTCAAATAAAAATAAAATATTATGCATACTGGACATATGTAACATGGTCTTAAGTAATTAGACCCTTTGCTGTGACACTCATATATTTAACTCAGGTGCTGTCCATTTCTTCTGATCTTCCTTGAGATGGTTCTACTCCTTCTTTTGAGTCCAGCTGTGTTTGATTATACAGATTGGACTTGATTAGGAAAGCCACACACCTGTCTATATAAGACCTTACAGCTCACAATGCATGTCAGAGCAAATGA
>JAUCMU010000043.1:19907076-19924013 GCA_032275025.1 Enteromius treurensis
GCTGCAGAGGTGTTTATTCGCTAAGGTGTTGTTAGGGTGTACTGGGTGGTTGCTAAGGTGTTGCTAGGGTATTCTAAATTGCTTCCAAGGTGGTCTAGATTGTTGCTAGGTAGCTGCAAAGGTGTTTGTGTGCTATGATGTTGCTAGGGTGTACTGGGTGGTGGCAAAAGTGTTTGGTATCTAATATGTCAGAGTGGAATTTTTCACATTCTGAACTTGGTGTTGGAAGTATTGACCACAGTCATTAATTTAATGAGCATGAATACATGCTCATTATAGCTTTCTAGTTTTGTTGTTTTTGTATTGGTGAAGATCATCATTCTTTTACCTTTGCGTGCGTGATAAATTGGTATTGAGGATGTGAAATAACAGATAGGCATCATTTAGGGAAGGAGTTAAAACACAGATGACAGAAATAAATCCTTCCTCTGATCCTTTGATATTGAGGAAACACATTTACTTTTACATTTGCAGTTAAAGGTTAAATCTCAAGAAAAAAAAAATTTGTATTATTATTAATTATTATATGATATTTTTAATAAATAGACTATTAAATATTATAATGGTGCTTTGTTTTACATGCAGAAATCTACAGATTTTTGTGTAACTGACCTGGATGTGTTCTTGGTATCATGAGATTCAGTTTATGTTGGCTTATAGAGTTGAAACAGAACTGTGGTTTGATGCTCGCGTTTGATAAATTGAATAATGACCCGTCATCGAGTCGTGTGACGGACTTTCATACGTATGTTCATGGCTTTGCCATTCATGGGCTAAAGCCATTAACTTGAAATGCACCATAAATCCAAAAGCCACGGGTGTCACAATTATAGAAACCCAACTAAATATCGTCTTTGTTCCCCCTTTGATGACAGTAATTTGCTTCTCGATCTTTGTTTTTTTTATATCATCGCAGGCTGCCTAAACTTGGTTATAATAACCAGCGTAAACGTCTTTAAATACGCAGACGAGACACGTGATAAATCTCCAACAGAGGAGCGCTTAACGCTAATTAATAACAAACTACGAGCAAAACGTGCCACAGAGTTGGCAGAAACCTCATGGCCACGTTTATTGCCATGTTCAACGGCCTTGGGAGTCTTTACATTAGTACCAATAACAGTCTGCGATTGGACTTAAGTGTGCGCACAAGGCATTACTTTAAAATCACGCGGGTGTTGAAAGCCTTCTTCAGTAGTGCGAGCCCAAGTGGTTAAGTCTCTGAGGATCGGCCCCCGAGTCCAAGAGCCGGCCAAGGACAACCGGGCCCCGTCCAGAGGGGGTGGGCATTGGGTTTTTCACGAGGCGATGATGCCCCGTCGCCTGTGGTCTGCAGCCAGTGCGGCAGCACGTAACCAGAGCCAAGGTGGAGCGAGAGGAAGGGAGGAAACTCGGAGCGAAACCATGAAAAATGTAGAGTATGAAAATGTCTCCCTTGGTTTATGGCTGCGCAGACGGGCGTCCAAAAGAAACACATCTTTAAATTTAACTTTAGATGCCTCTTAGACTCTCTCTTTTTTTCGTTCTTTCTCTTTTCCTCACCCTCTCCCAACTGGTTGGCAAACGCTTTTGGTTTGTGGAAAAGCAAAGCCAAGTTGCCTGGAAACTGCGATCATGTTAGAAAATCGCTCGATAATGCAACTTTTTGGAAATGTGGCGACAGCTCCCGTGTGCCCGGATCAGTTTACATGGCCGCGAGCATGCAAAACACTACAGACTTTAGCACTTACATGCAGGAAATGTGTATAAGCAACAATTTTTAATAATTTATAGACAAATGAGAAGCGTTAGGCATAATGACGTGGCAGTTTATTAGTCTGAAATCAAGGTGCTATTTAATTTATTAACCCCGTAAAGTCTTACATATGAAATATTAGGCTGAAAAATCACCTTTAAGAAATTGTTTTATATTTTGATCATAGCTCATATAGTCTAGGAAAATGAAGGAAAAGGCTCATTCAGAAGCCGAATCTGGTGTAGATGCTGATTTTATATATCAGTCGTTGCTCTATATCTCCAATCATATGTCTTAGTAAGATGAGATTGAAATGATGCAAACATAATGCAATTCAATGCTGATCGAGAGCTAAAGAAATGTAGGCTCCTCAAATGTTTTGGAGGCTTGTGAAGATCATTGCTCCTCTGAGGAACAGTTAAACAAACGCTCCTCAAAAGATCCTGAGGGTCAGATTTGAGACGCACTGATTCTTCAAGAAAGTGATTGATGGAGAATCAAGTAAAGCTGAGCTGCTTCAGTTCAGTAAGAGTTCATCTGGAGATATTAGCAAAGACTTGATGTCAAAACATGCTGAAGCAACAGCTGAAGAAGGACTTTTATATCATTAAACTAAAATATATTTTACTGGATTGTTTGCAATAGGTTTTAAAGCCAGAAATGTATTTTTTTTTTCTTCTTTTTTATGTGTATTCTAGTAGGTTCCTCAGATTTTCTCAGAAATGTCACATTCTGAAGCTGGAAAGGGCTGGGGATTTCTCTTTCTTTGAATGACAACTACAACTGAATGAGTAATTACAACAGAGAGAAACGTGACTTGACTAGAAAAGCAGAGTTGTGATAATAGGATGCCGTCCAAAGTCCTGCCACAGTCCATCATGTCTTAGACTGAGTAATAAAGCTTTTCTGAAGGTGAAGCGTTTAAAGTCAAACTTTAAATCAGTTATAAAGCCTTAATCTCAGACGTGTCCTCTGCCCTCTTTTATGGTTTTAACACATTACGAACAATAGTCTTGTATGCTCTGTATTTATTTAACATTTCATTTGTTTTAAGTAAAGTGAAGTTAAGCATCTAAAACACTCGTAATTCTAGTCCTAATTTTATTAAAACAGCAGCATAGCTTTTACAGGACTATAGCGCAGGCATTGATGAATGCATACAGCCGTGTTATTCCACTGAAAAAGTCTGCGATGGTTATTGAATCATTGCGACGTGATGTTAAATAACAGGCAGTAGTGTTATATGTAGAAGCAGTTCGTCAGAGGTGTGTTCACGTGTAGAGCAGACCACTGCTTAACCTCATAAATCAGAGAGCGCAAGGACAACCGTCTAATGTTTCACTGGCACCAACTAAACCAAATAAAACACCTTTAGTGCCACCTCGGTGAAACCGGTGGAGAATGTTCTTTGAAGAAAACAGTTATGAAATGATGCTGGAAAAAAATAAAGAAATGTTAAATATATATTAAAATAATCATTTATAATATAATTTTTATATTTTATACAATGCATTTGAACATTTTACTATATAAACAATTTATACATTTAATATATTAAAATATAAAATCTAATAATTATAGGTAATATAAAACAATGTTAATCAAAATTGGCAATTTATTAATGAATTAATTATATAAATATTTTATAAATGTAGGTTTTATGGATTCATTTTACATACTTTTCATGTATATGTGTATATACATATTTATTTAATAAAAATAATATTTTAATGATTATATAACTTTTTGAAATATAATTATTGTATGTAATCATTCACAGTAACGTCACCATGTGAATTATTATTGGTAATTATTAATAATATACAAATTTATTTGTATATAAATGTATTATATATTAAATATATATACTTTTATGAGCCACACACACATATACTATATATATATATATATATATATATATATATATATATACATATATGTTTTGCGTGTGTGTGTCTGTGTAAAATTAATATTAAAAATATAATAAAATTATATTATAAATTATTGTATGTATAATTTTTAATATTAATAATTATTGGCAATTAATTACATCTAAATATATTCTTAAAAACATTTAATATATTAGACATCATTCTGAATGCGCTGTGTGTGTGTGTGTATGTATGTATAAAATTATCATATTAGAATTATAGAAGAATAGATATAATAGAAATATAATTATTATATGTAATACAAAAGTTCAATTGTGTATTATCGATAACTTATTATGTAAAAAATGTATTATTTTATTAAGTACTGAGAATTTAACAAACGCTTATTTTAGGAAGGTAATGCTTCCTGATTCACTTTTGGAAAATGGCAAATTTTTCAAACTGGATCTAATGATGGACTGACTTGCATTACAGGCCTGAAACGGTCTGGAGAGTTAAACTCTGCTAATCACAGTCAGTTTATCAGCGGCTCCATCGGAGGACCGCTCCGGTCCCGCCGAGATCCGAATCCGTCACATTAATCCTTCCGCAAATGTGTTTGGAAGCGAAAACACACAGAGCCCTAATTTATTTGAAGCAGCTCCTTACTCAAAACGTCTCGGCCTGCGAGCTGCTCTGTGTCGAGGTCAGAGGGACGTCGACTCGCTCTTTAAATAGTGAAGAAACGGCTGACTTTAAATCCAGGGCCAGATGGGATTTCTCCGAGTGATCATAAAAGCTCTGAAGACAGTTCACAAATCAAACGCTGCAGTATTATGTTAAGCTTTCGCACTGTTATTGTTATTGCATGTTTGCGCACACAAACGTAATTCACAACTTCGCGAAGGAGAATTTGAGATTGACACCGCGGCTCAGACGGGCATTATGAGGTCGGCTCGCAGATAAACGTTTTCTGTGGAAAGCGTCTCGCGTTGGGTTTCGGTGCAGAAGAGCGCGTGAAGCAGGCCGTCAGCAGGTAGCGCGGGCAGCGGGAATGTCCTGAATGGAATTCAATATGTGGGCTTAAGTGGAAAAACTGGAGATCTCCAGAGGTCACCCTTCTTTCCGGAATGAAGGAAAGTAGAGCTCGTGGTGCTTCAGGTGGTCTTTGGTGAAATCATTCATGTTCAGAGCTCTGCTTTACTGAGCTCTTCATGTCTGTGAGTGTGTATGTGTGTGTGTGTGTGTGTGTTAGTCAAAAATGAACAAAATGACTTCATTATGGCAGTATGAAGTAAGATTTCAAATTATTTATTTCCTTCATTGATGACATATTGTTGGTGTCATCCCCCCCCCCATCTTTTCTTGAGTTTCCCAGTTCTGGTCATTTTAACCTTTTTTTCCCCATTTTATCTTTTTCATTCTATCTTTCTATTAGTATATTTTTATATTTTATATATATAAATTATTATTATATTTGTATGTATGCATGTGTCATTCAAAATAAAAGTGTTTGTTTACATAATATAAAGTATATACATAATAGTATTTACATAATATATAGTGTATACTTATTATGTATTTATAAATACAAGAACACGCATGTACATATTTAAGAAAAATATGTCATGTTTATACATTTAATATATTTATACCTAATAAAAAATATAAGAATATCAATATATCAATATAAATATTTTTATTTGTAAACAACAGCTTTTATTTTGGATATGATTAATCGTGATAATTCCTTTGACAGCACTAATTTATATGAGTGTGTGTGTATATATATATATATATACCCTATAAACATACAGCACCCTACCTTTTAAACTGTAACAGTAAATATATGGTTTTATGGTATGTAGTAAATACCATAACATTATTAAATATTATTACAGTTATAAATAGCTGTTGTCTATTGTAACATATTGTAAAAGGTAATTTATTTCTGTGAAGCGCAGCTGAATTTTTAGCATCATTAGTCTTCTAGTCACATGATCATTCAGACATCATTCTTACATACTGATTTGCTGCTCAAGAATCATTTCTGATCATTATCAATGTTGATAACAGTTTAAACAGCATTTATTGGAAATAAAATATTTGATAACTTTATAAATGTCACTTTTAGTGACTTTTGATCAAGTGAATGCATCCTTGATGAATAAGGTCTATCTATGTAAGTCAGATTTCCACACTTGCCATTTAAAGTTATAAAGCTGAGATACACACACACAAACACACACACACACAGTCCTGGCTTCATTCACTGTGGTTCTGCTGTCATCCTGGGACAGACGAACTGTTGGGATGTTCCAGATTTATGAATGTCTTTTTAAATCCTAATTATTCTCACAGACACTAATGCCCTTAACAGGCCTGTTTTGGCTTATAGACTCGAACGCTTCTTTGTGGCATTTTGACGCAACGCTATTATGAATCTGCTCTTCACAAACGTTCTTCTGGATCTTCTCGCAGTAGCTGCTCTTATCGCTTTATGAACTGAACTCATTAAACTACATAAACTGCCTGTTATCACAGCCTCATGTAAACGGCCTGTCTCTTTATCAACAGTTTAATAAACCAGAGAAAAGCCCTTTTTTGCAATACTTGAATATGCAATAACTCATCTGAAGATGTAAAATACACACTAATAGTAATGTCATGAGGCTGTAATATCTCTGGATGGATTATTGTCCAAATCCTCGAATAGTTTTGCCATGACATTATACACTCCACCTCATTACATGGCATGTGAAGTGTAGCTTAGACAGCCAGAGTCCATAAATGGAGTAGTTTCTGATGCGCAGATCTCAACCTGCATTCATAAAACATACTCATCCGCTCTGCTGCTGATATCTGGAGCCAGCGAATGTATACAAACTATAAATCCAAGCTCTTCGCTCTCTGTTTATTGTTGGACGCCAGATTTCACCCGGCTCACATTTTTCAGGGCGAAAAAGCCTTGGCAGAATTACATTAACCTGACTCTAAAAGGTCTGACAGGCCAAAAGACGTCTATTTTAACATCCATCACGGCCTTATGATGGGAATGTCCACAAACAGAGGAGAACAAAATAGAAAATGAGATGTTACCATGCTGTTTACTAACAATCACTTGTTATTTCTCCAGAATGAAAAACCATCTTCCATGTAATTTCTGGATTATAGGCTATTGAATAGTTTGCACTTAAATCTAAAAACAATTATGAAATACAAATCCATTAAAAGTTAAATCAACCCCCCAGAAATAATTATAATAATAATAATTTGTTCAAAAATAAATATAAAATACAATATGCTATATACATTATTTAATATTAAACTAAATATATAATATAATAAATATGATTAAACTATTGCATTCAATTACAGAATTAGAACAGTAAAGTCTTCCTTAATTTTCGGCTTGCACGTTATTGTTGCTTTATTTCGTACAGTTGTTTACCTAACAACAATATAAATGCTTATTAATCAATACCGATCAGTATGATGATTTGAATTTGAGCTTGGATGACGAATAATAATTGGATTCCTTTTGAACTATAATGGTTTAACATGCAAATCCACTGCTAGAAGGAAAAAACACTGAAAACCGTGTGACGACTTGCCCCAGTTGTTCACCCGTCATTTTGTTTTCTTCATAATAAGATTTATGCGTTATTTAGTTTTGACTTTCACAATAAAACATGAGTTGTTTGATGTGCAATCCGTTCCTGCAAAATTGTGAAAATGGCATGAACTACCGAGTTATGCAATCGAGAAGTATTAGTGAGAAATGTGTTGCAATTAAGTTCATTGCGATAGACAATGTTTTTTATTTTATTTTGTAGTCAATATGTTCATTCGAATAATTATTATATAATCATTATTAGCCTATTTGCCGGTTTTTGTTTTTTTTCTTCTTCATTTATTTATATAAATGCATATGTATTATATGTTTTAAAAGTTTGCAATGATTTCCATAAATACACCAGTTGGAATATTAGTAACAAACGTTTATTTACATTTTCAGTGCAAATACTTACAGACAAAATATAATACAATCAAGTTTATCAACGTCTTAATTCATGAACATTCACTTCCCAAATCGTCATGTGAAGGTCGAGTGGTTGGTTTAAAGCAGAGCTCTGTTGCTGTCCTCTCTCAAGGGTCACGAGGGCTCGCGTGGGCCCCGCTCGTGTGTCCGGTAAGACGCGTTCACCCTCACAGCGGCGTTTGCTGCGCGGCTGTGCTCGGTTCTGTCGTGGAGTTTGTGCTGGATGTGTCGTGAGTGGTGACCGCCAGAGCTCCGGGAATAATCACACTGGCTTTGTTAAGGTCAGAAATGTCCACGTCGCTTTTGTCCTCCGCTGCGTCCTCGAATTCGGACTCGCTCGGTTCACTTTCGCACTCGGAATCGTCGCGCTCTTTGGGTTCGGTTTCGGCGGCGGATTTATCCGGTTGTTCTTTTTCTTTGTCCTTCTGCGCCTGCGCTTCTTTGGAATGCCGCCATTTCATCCGCCGGTTCTGGAACCAAACTTTGACCTTAAACAGAGAAGAGAGAAAGACAGTTTAGAATAGCAAGAGTAATTCAAATTGAATCGTGCATTTGCATTTGCAATTGCATTTATTGCATTGCACTATTGAGAGATGAATGTGCATTGCTAAATTTGTTGAACTTTTACATAATAAAAAAATGCATGTACAAACTAAATCGAAGTTTTTTTCCCCAACAATTAATTGAAATGTACAAGAAAAAAAATACAGATCTATTGGGGGGGAAAAAACTGATTTCCACACTTGACTGGAAAATGTTGAAACTCCTTATCGCTTATTCTGTCTTCCGTGTCATTTCCGATATCGAATAAGACAGAAACTCTTGCCCAATGCCCTAAATTAGGATGTTTTGAAACGAAACAACTGCACCCCTCCTGCATTTGCAATAATTCGTTATAATTGACTTTCATTTCTCTAGAAATGCGGGTGTCGCAATGCTCCAGCTGCTAACGCTCCAGATGGCTCTCTGCAGGCCGAAGCATCTAAAACCTTCTTTTTTCTTTTCTTTTAAGAAATGCATTCATTTGCACTGATGATCATTCGCTCACCTGTGCATCGGTGAGGCCCAGCATCGCAGCCAGCTGTTTTCTGTCCGGTTTAGTGACGTACTTCTGGATTTCAAAGCGTTTCTCGAGGCCTTTCCGTTGGAGGTTGGAGAACACGGCTCTGGACCACGACCGTTTCCTCTTGTAAGTCTGTGGCATTGTGTCTTTGGAAAGCACCGCATACGGCCCTGTTCGAGTCAAACAACACACCCGCCATTAGTACACAACAAAACCGCAATGCAATTTGGCCTAAGCGCATGTTATTTAATTGCATGATAGATTCTTCACCGCACACGCATGCAAAATAAGGCAGTGCAATAATAATAATAATAATGATGATGATGAACGAGTCATCCGTGCTCCTGCTGTTTAGGGCTCGACTGGGATGTCTACACTACCTGGGAAGGTGTCTTGAAACTGATGTTGCCCTGATTGTCTGGCGGCATTGCTTATTGAACCCATCATGGAGGAGGTTTCGCTCATGGTCGGGTCTATGGACGCGAAGTACGGGCTTGCAGACACATGGACTGCTGACTGTCGATTCGGACTAACAATCGATGTGAGATCTGTTACAGAACGACAAACACCAATTATTTCCAATTAAAATAGCCTTTTAATAACAGAAGCGATTCTTCATTGTACGACTTTACACTAATGGGCCATAAATCGTGGGCTGTTAATCATGGAACAACAAAAACAGATCGATTATTTAAAAAGTTAATACTAATAGCTATTGTGCATCTGTTTGTCAACACTTTCCAATTGCATGGGCTACACAAATACGCGCATATTTGTTGAAAATATGCATGCATGACGTACGAAAGCATTTCTAGAACGCATTACAGATACTGATATGTGTTGCGTTATTTAATAAGCGCGTGGGGTTGGACTCGTCCAAACAGGACATTACTATTCTGAGTTGTACAAGTATTTTGGACCTTTTCGTAAATGCGATGTGATGCTTGGAAGAAAAACCCTACGTGCGCGATGCACACAAATACGTCTTACCTCTCAGCGATAGAGATTCTTTTCCCTTCGGCTCGAAGTCTGTGGATAATATCCGATCAATCCCGAACTTGAGGTCTTTACTGGACGGCGGAGGCGCGGACTGCGCGTTGATCGCGGCTCTGGATGTCAAGTGTATTCCGTGCCTGTGATACGCGGATGCGCTTGGAGTGACCGGCGACGGCCGTAACGGGGATCCCGACGAATGAACCTGCGTCCGGGCCCCGATGTGAGCCATAAGAGAAGACGATCCGGGGATGTTCTCCGCATCTCCGACGTGCAGAATATCAGCGATGCAGAACGAGGGTTTCTTCATGCTGTCCACCCCAAAACCGCCCGAGCAGTACGCGGTCCAGAGGCTAAAGTTCGACGCGTAAAACGGATTGAGTCCCGTCGTGTACATCCTGGCAGGAGAAGCCCAAACTTCTTGACAGAGAATCGCACACAACTACATGTAACGCGACGGTCAGGTCTCAGGAGTTGCCCTCTCTCGCGTTTCTCCTCAAGTATGAAACTCCAAACGGGAGTCCAAAAAGCTCTAAGCAGGAGTTCCGTTATTGATTGGCTCTTTGTGAGCCAATGGAAGTTGACAGAAGGGTCCAACACGCCCCAAACACGACGAGCACTTCCAGTACGACTCTTAAAAATCAGCACGTTTATTAAATGGCGATGGGTCAAATGATACAGCATTAAACATTTCCAGTGTTTGTCTTTATTTTCAATTCATCAAGTAGTTATTTTAACGTATAAAAGTGAAGCTCATTTTTTTAAACTATTAAACGCTTTGTTATTTAACACAAATAAATATTTTGGCCAATTTCAGCAAATGTATGTAGGTTTACTTGGATTCATTAGGCTGTATAAAACCGTCTAGCATTTGTTTATTTATTTTTTAATTGTGCACGGTTTAGGATAATTGGAAAATACTTGGTTAAAATGATCATTTTAGATTGCATGCATTCTGATCTGTTTCTTAATTTCAAAAATACGCAAACAACAAACTCTGACGATCCAGAGTCAAGTGGCCTCGGTAATATGCTTTTTTCAGACGCCTGGGAGTGTGTTTTGCTCTGGGATTAGGAAACAGGAGTTTCTCGATGCAGGTCATCCTGTTTTTGATGAGCTCTGATTCAGGCTAAATGAGCGGATATTCCTGCTAGATTTAGGCCAAAAATAGAAGATGCTTTAGTATTTTAGGATACAGCAGAGGACCCCTATTTCCTCCGGCTCGGGGAGGTGGAACTTTATAATGACTGTTAGCACTTCCTTTTTTCAATATTTGTGCTACTTTATCTCAACTCGCAAGTCGCGCGGTGACGCAAATCCGTCCTTATGCTTATAATAAACAGAGGAAACCTATTCTCCGCCGAAACGAAAACACAATTAACTTCAGAGGCGATACTTCATCCATATGTACGACTTTACATTACTGGGGCAAAAATAGCGCGCTGTTTACCATGAAAAAAAACAGACCGATTATCAAATAAAATATTCCATCTGTTTGTCAACGCAATTTCCAATCGCATAGTCTATAAAGAAGCACACTCATATTTTTCTAAAATAATTTCTAGAATGCATAACAGATGCTGCCTGGTATGTTATGTTTATGGTCATTAATGACAGCAGATGATTTTACCCCATGGTGTTTTTTAGAATATCTCTCTTCCTCCGATGGCGTTCATTAGTCGTGATTCATTACCGGAAAGGTCAATGACCCTGACTGCCTCCTATCACGGTGTTTTCGAATGACTCCATTCCGGTTTAAATTTAGAGATGAAATGTAGCGCTTTGCTCTGGATCAAGCAGTCAAAACAATCCAGGGAAGAGGATGCGGAAGACGCGCCGCGGGTGAACGCGCACGTTATTTCATTTTAGTTCAGGGCCGGTGGAATATTCGGGAGCGAGATCATAAAACAGGTCATAAAACTGACCGACCGCTGGCATCTCACTTTTAACTATTAATACAGATATATTAACATATGAACTTTAACAGAAACAGTTAAGAAAACGATTAAGCCTAAAACAATGCATCTCTAAAACAACACAATCTCTAAAAAGCTGTTTAAAAATAAAATGTTAACAGATATGACTTAGTAAATTCATATTTTAAAGATTCCAATTTTCTGCTTCCTATAGGTTTAAAGTTTCTAAATTCTTAACATTATAAATATTAAGCGGAATTCAATTGTTATATTTAGCGATTTCCCTCCCCTCTAATTAAAATGATGTGCTTAAGCCTTTTTTGTTCCAAGCCTATTCCGTGTTTGTATGATGAAAATTTATTACTTGAAATCGGTGCTCCTCATTTCAGAAAAAGATTATATATGATAATTTAGAGAACTTTTTATTTGATCATTTACCTTTTTTCCCCACCCCACATAAACTGTGAGTTTTCTTCCTTTAAAAATAAATAAAACAAATAAAATGAAAGGCAATGACATGTGATAAACCTAAAAACAATTTCTGCATTGAGCACGATATTACATTATATATATAAATGATGGGATAACTTGCTCAAGATATCTATGGAAGTTTCGGTCTTCAGGAAGAAAACAGGTTCAACCCCGAGTTTCCGGATATCTTTATTGTCCATGTCCATATCTGCATTCCTATCTTTATCTACGCCTGTATTGTGATAAATATATTCGTGTTGAAAGCACAAAGTCATCTGCTGTGGCGATTAACGCAGTGTCCACAGACGAAGCATTTCTCACTCATTTATAAATGAAGTATTCAAACAACAGTGTGTGTGCATGTCTGTTGTGGTCGAATAAAACATTACACTTGCCGTGATGACTCACTGATTTGAACGGCTCTCTCTTCCTATTCGCAATAATATCAACATTTGTTCCTCTGGGACTGACTTTATTTCTGGACCTCCTTCAGGAGCATCTGTCTGTCAGCAGTGACGGGCCCGTCATGCTGGAAACATTAGAAAATTAAAATATCATAATCGTTAAATGCCGATCATGGGAAAGTTTGGAGACTTTGTGGAATTGGTTTGTTTTCCCAAATTCCCTCTGGTTGATGAAATCGCTGTCCGGAGAGTTCAGTGGTGATCTAGCCAGCTCGGTGCGGTTCATTTCGGGGCTCTGACAGCCTCGGGAAACATTTGTTACGGATTATTAATTGCTTTTTTAAGCGCACACTTGACAGAATGAAAATCCGTCAGTATAATCGTATTAGTGAAGCAGCGCATACAAATATAGACTCCAACTAGACTTATCATCACAAACTGATTTCTGTTCTTCGAATTATATATAATCAGATCTTTAGACATGAACGGCAAATCATCATTCCACTGGTTCTGACATGTAAAGGGAGCTAGCTGGTCTCTATGGGTGCTTAACCTACACAGAAGCTGGTTAACAGGTGTTTCACGTCATAGCTGTGAGTCGATATGTGTAGAACACCGCAGGAACGCCGTATGGACCAATCAAAACGCTCGGTATTTAATTTCAGAAAACATAAATAGTACAACCAAGAAGCACATACCCAACGAATTAGGCCTATTTAGTGATTTTCAGAGATCAGAAATCTGTTGAGTTTCCGATTTCCATTTGGCACCCCTAAAAGCACAGTTAGTCAATAAACTAAAAATAAATTATCTGTAATTATTAAAAACAAATCTATGTTAATGTTCAGTATTGTTTATTTAAATTTGAATCTATTAATTCTGAAAAGAACAATAAATAAAAAGAAACAAAAGTAATCGGAAAGCGCTGATCGTTCTACTGTTGCTATGGTTACATCACTTCCGTTTGCTATATCTACTGCTCTCTAGCGCCTTAAATTCGTTTCTTTCTTTATTTGTATTTACGCATAAATAAATAGTTTTGCATTTCCACTCCTGAATGTAATTATAAAAATAAAACAATCTTTATCCACCTTATTTTTTGGAGTAAATGAGGCGCGTAATTAGTAGCTTTGCGCTTTCGGCTTTCTTTGCTCCCGTTTATTTCACCTGTACAAAAACAGTTCTTCTGCTGGATATTGCAATGCAAACTGATATTTCTTATGTTATTTTAACGCATTGTATTCATAACTGCACTTAATTAATCTGGAGCCTGGACATTAAAAGATCACACTGCTTCAGTCTGCAAAATCACGGTCAACAGGCCTAAAGGTTTAAAGCTGAACTGTTGCGACTTTACGAAAAAAAACAAGTATATCCACTAAATAATGCGATTTAATTGTTGCAAATGAGCGTTTACTAGGGAATAAAGCAAAGCAGATATCCAATGATTAGATGTTCTGATCCTCTCGAAATGCTCGTGTTTGCATGAGCGGCGCAGGTTGAAGTCTTTGGCCTTTCGTGCGTAAAGAAATCCAGACGCGGCACTTAACTCTTCTCGTTCAATATACACGGGGTTAAATCAAAAGCTCCGTGTTAAATAACAGCGAGACTAATGGAAACGCGGAAAGGTCATAACAAACCATTAGGATGCTGTCTGAGATCCAGCCGAAGCGCCACGACACTCAGCGACAGAAGATTCACCCACAGAGCTCCTGCTGGCCCGATAAGGCCCCTTAATGGTCCGCAGTGATCGATTGTGCACTTGTTTACAGAAAGTCATCGCTCTTGAAGGAAGCCAGATGCTTCTGCAGCTCTGGAACATAAGCCTGCGTTCATGATCCCAAACGCGTGATGAATTAGTGCAATAACGCGACGTTTAATGGAAGGAACGCGCGCGACGTATCAATATATAACTTAAAGATGATAATTTTCAGATATCCTTCTTCTTTTGAAATATATGAGTAAACAACTGAGCGTAAGTGTGTGTTCAATGCATGGCTATACATTTTTTTTTTTTTTATAGAATATTAAAACATATTTTATAAGAAAAAAAACTCATCTTATTAAATGCGCTCTTTTGTCAAATGCACTAATATTTAGGCTACATACATAACAACATTTGTTTTATATATTTAAAGATGTAAAAGAATAAATAAACACTTAGGCCTGTCAAAAATATAAAAGAAGCAAGTCAATTTGAATAATCTAAAAGAAAAATGTAAATATTATTATTATGTAAATGCAAACATTAACATTATTAAATTCTGATTTCACTACGCAATAGGTATAACATTAAATAGACTCTATATTCAAATACTCTATTTCCATACATTAGTTTGATAATTTAAAAAAAAAAAAAAAAATCAGAAATATAAATGTGGAACTTTTTTTCTGAAAAATGCAAGAATGGAAAAAAAAAAAAAAAAAAAAACAACACACAAAAAATAACACATAACCTAATAGTCCAGTTCAAATAGGCTACATTTAAATTTGTACAAAAGAAAAATCGCTTTCAAATGGTAATAATTTCATACATGTTTTCATTTTTGAATTTGTCCCTATAGAAAAAGCTTTTGCTTAATTGACATGAATTCTATTTTCCAAGCAATTATTTAATTATGAATATTCACATGCATGATTAGAGGAAATGTTGGCATTGCATTGACTGGGAACTGTTTTCATGTCAAAGCGTAACCTGATGCTGCTCTCTAGTGGTGAGGTCACTGATTACAGCCTCAAAAACTGATGGTCAGAAACGCTAATTACTCGAGACAAATTCATCAACCTAAAAACACACTTTCTGAGCACCATTCTCAGACATCATCTGCCTGCTGTGTTACTTTAATTGGCCTTGTCTATTCTAATAGATTTGAAACTGTCCAGATTTGAGCCGTCTCATTTCCCAGTGCAGTCGTGTGTCTGGGGAGCCACTCAGCGTTGAATCCAAACACATTTGGCAGCAATAGCCCATATTTCATCACTGTTTACTGCATATTCATTCCTGCAATCCCCAATGCGACGAGAGTCAGCTGTTAGAATACTTCCTTATAAATGTCATCTTGAGAGCTTCTGGTTCAAGACTTGAATGTCATTGACTCCCAAACACACTTTTCTTTAAACATCATTATTAGGATTACACAAAATGAGCCTGATTTCATCCCGAAAAGTCCAGCAGCTGGAGTATTTGTGAGGATATTAAGGGTGTGTTTTACAATTCGGAGTTTATTTGAGATTCTAGGTATATATAGAGTTCACTATCATGGATAGAAATGAGCATTTATGCAAGTGCATTTAAATGAAAAAACTTGATTTATTTGTCACGATAAAGAGGTCTGCACAGGACATGCAGTTTTAAATCATCAAGGCAGAGTGCAGCTGGAATGCTGGGAAACAAAATCGCTTCTGACAACAACTAATAAACATAAAATACACACGCCAAAAAACAACAACAAACAGACGTAATAAACCCACAATCGTTTTCTGTGCAAAAATACATTTTTAAAGAAATAGTTCACTAAAAAATGAACATTTGCTGAAAACGTCCAAACAGCCGATTAAAAACATCGCAATAATCCACTCCAGTCCATCAGTTAACATCCTGAGAAGACAAAAGCTATCATTGCGACATTTTTAACTTCAAACTCTTTCGACTAAAAATCCCTATTTCATAATAAGTCTTCCTGCAGTGAGGAAGTCCATCTCCTTCTTGTCTTTTACCCACAATCCGCTGTTTTGGAGACTTGCACATCATTGCTTATTTATTGATTTTGGTTTCTTCTGTTGTCCTCATTTGGAAGTCGCTTTGGATAAAAGCGTCTGCTAAATGACTCGGCTTGTATGATCTGTGCATACTTCTCTTCTGGTTCAAACCAGGCCACTTTTTAATTGGAGGAAGTGTCATGGATAAAGGACTTATATTTTAGCTGGAAGCAACAGTCTGAAGTTAAATATGATGTCGCTAAAAAGAACATTATTTTGTGTATTTGGTGTAATACAATGTGTTTAAAGTTAAAAACACATTATTTTCCACATACTGTACATTTTTGTTTCTCCTCTAAGCCCCGCCTCCAGAAACGAGTCGATTTGTACAAACTTCATCGTTCTAAAAAAGTGAGGTGTGCTCTGATTGGCCAGCTATCCAGTGCACTGTGATTGGACAAATACCACAAGCATGTGTCGGAAATGTAACGCCTCTTACTGTAACGTGACACTGTGTCTCGGTGTTGTGTGGCGCTATGACACCAAAACAATAAAAGTCATTACAAACGAGGCAATTGTTGCATGCACTGGGAACATAATCACGATTATCATGACTCTGCGTCACATCACGTCCTGTAAACATAACACCATGTCTGCATTTGTGAGCGGAGAAACAACAAACAACAAGCACTACCCTTCACTGCTCAAAACTCACGTTTGAATAGTAAGCAGCAGCTTCTTTT
>JAUCMU010000043.1:19931261-19943380 GCA_032275025.1 Enteromius treurensis
GAAACGATGGTGTTTGAGACTCACAGTATGTTATGTCCGTGTACTGAACTGTTATTATTCAACCATGCCAAAGTAAACTCAGTTTTTCATTCTATGGCACCTTTAATATATGCTCTTGGTGCTCTTCGTGCACGGTTAAGAAGTCATTTGTGCTGTGATCAGCATTGCATGCTGAACTGAACTGACCTGTCTTAGCTCCATAAAATCCTGGATCGCATTCAGGTACAGAGATGCATCCTCACCGTAATGTTCACTGATAAACTCCTGATCAAACAGCAGAGAAAAAAAGGTTTCTAGACCGATTTAAACTCTGAATTGAGTTGACAAGTAAGCTGTGTTGACCTCACCTGAAGAGGGACGGTCATGTCAGTCTCTTTAGTCTCTTTCAACCCCAGTGGAATCATGGGAACACTGACTGTCTCACTGTGACATAAATGAATCTTATTTTTTTACATACTGGATGCAAAGAAATAAACTACAAAATCCACACGTTCTGCACACTTATTCTGTTGCTTATTCTAGAATCGCATAATTCAAGGTTTAGATGCGTTTAAAGTTTGTTTCTTCATCAGATTTGGAGAAGTGTAGCATTGCATCAGGGTCACAGTCCAAATACACTAGATGAAAAAACAATCACAATAATCAACTATTTATTTCAACTATTTCTTTAAACAAAACTACAAGTGTGTTTTGCATACTTCAAACATCTTGTGTTGATTTGAGAAATGCCGATCTAAAAGAAAACAATTCATTCATGTAACTTGATTTCATTACTTGTCTCAGGATAAACCTGTTTTATTCTGCCCTTTAAGCAAGCCTCCCCAGTTATTGGGAAAATGTGAGACCAAACTTCTCAAAGCTGCTCGCTGGAAGGCTGAGCACTGCTGCAGGTATTTCAAGTTCACTGCCAAAATGTATCCAGAAACGTATCGGGTAACCAAGTAAACAATGTTCAAATAAATATAGTTAGGTACAGATCCAGAAAGTGCAAGTGTCACCAACCTCTCAGTCTGGTAGACGTTCATACTGCTGTTCAGTTCCTCTAGTTCTTCTTTGAGAAGCTGTAGGTTGGAGTTCACAAAACTCAGTTCCAAAGCAACAGTCTCTTTCACCTTCTGATTACTGCTGGCCCTGAAAAAAAAAAGTTTCATACATCGCATTAACAACATGCATCATGTAAAACGTATAAATACAGTATGTTAATTGGTTGCCATTCTGCTACGCCATTCATATTGCCGTATTCCTGGTGAAATGTTTTTGCAGTTTATCATGCAACTCTGTTATTTATCATGTCATACTGTAATAGAAGATTCTGGTCATACCACCCACCGCTAAATAAGTACCGTCACAACACAGAACACAACATCAACAGAGAGGTGCATCAGGGGTTTCTTCCTGTTAGTTCTGGGCCAGGCAGGGTGTTGGGCATAGTGTGTGCTATTATCAAAAACATGCACCTCAGTATTAACAGACATACCTGTAAAGGTTTTCAGCTCCGCTCCGCAAGCGAAGCTCTCGGTTGATCTTCTGGTTGAGTTTAGCTCTCCTCTGCTGCAGTTTGCTGCGCTGGGTTGAGACGAGAGGGTCACATCCCTAAAACACACACACACACACACACAAACACACACACACACACACAGAGGTCATGTCATCACCAGAAGTTTGCATATTTTGAATTTAATCTCACTGCCTCTCTCAGCATTTGAATATAACCATTACACATCTGCGCTGTTCTGTCATATTTATACATGATCTAACTAAAATATTCAATATGTGTGCACATACACAAAACAAAAAATACATGGTTATAATCTAAATAGAATACAAAAATAATAAATGACATATTATTATTTTTGTGGCAACACTTTACAATAATGTCTCGTTTGTTCACATTGGTTAATCCATTACCTGACACAAACTAGCAATTAACAACATATTTGACAGCATTTATTAACCTTTATGTTAGTTAATTAAAATGCTTACAGTCTGTTATCTAATGTTAACAGATAATGTAAGGTTAACTGGTAATGTGCTATGAAATGTTGTCATTCAACTAACATGAATGAACGAATAAATTATATGCAAGTAGTATTGGTTATATTAACTAATGTTTACTGTAAAGTGTTATTTTTACTGTTTTACTATTTTAATATTTACTTCATTTTATTGCAAGAACTTGTATACTAGTTTGTAAATATATTGAATCAATTACTGTGGTACAATAGGCTACGATGTTCCAAACACCATAGTGATACTATGGTACTTTTTTGGTAAGTGCCTCAACCTGTTTTTTCATATAATGTTAAGCAAAACGTAATAAATTAACATGGGACACATGCCCTGAACTCTGAAAGTCCACCTAACGTTACCTTGCGAACAGACTCTGTCGATCCTCCGTCCTCAGCCGATATATCCTCATCTGATCCAGAGTCACACATCATAAACTCACCTTTATTTCTGTCCTACACACCTGTAATAACACCTGCACTCACAATAGCGCGCGCATGTTATCAAACTGCGCAAAGGTAACCGTAAATCCGTTAAACGCTGCTAACGGAACACGAACTCTACTTTAACGGCTCCTTTCCACTTGTTTAACACACGCGGGACACGGCCTCAATTATATATGTGACTAAAACGCATTTAGTTTTCTCCATAATGTGATCTTTAAAGAATCGAATTCCCTCAAAATCAGTAAATCCACTTGTTGCTTCTACGCTCACGAGCCACAGCTGATCTTTCGCGTTGCGTCCTTGAGTTTCAACCAATAGAATGACGCTGTTTCTGACCGACACATGCGGTAGCCAATCACGGCACGATAAAACAACAGACTGACGGGGGAAGCGTCCAATGAGGTGAAGGTAACGGGAATAAAGGCGATTTGGAGCGGAAAAATAACTGTTGCCCCTGACAACGCCGAGGCATCAGCGAGTGCGATAAACGATAGACAAAGCGATTGTGTTTCTCTGAACAGACAAACATTCATCGAATTGTTTAAAAACTTTATGAAACTTTAAATATCCACACATTACAATATTACATGGTTTTTATAGCTAGCTAAAGATAACCAAATAATAATAATAAAAAAACACAAAAGCCATTTTTTACTAGAAGGGAAGTTTTTTTAATAATTCTTTTTTTTTTTTTTTTAAGTTACAGAACTACACATGCAGACATTTAAAATACTAATATACCCCACAAACACACCCACACTAAACATTCATTTATTTACGAAATCAAAGCATACTCAATTCTTTTATTTACCATTTCTTTTCACAGATTTTTTTTAAATTGCTTGAATATTTAAAAAAAAAAAAAATACTTGAAGGTGAATCACATTAAAAATAAGATTATAGGACAAAACACATTCGTGAATCACTTTTGTACATATAAAACGCTTTATTATGTTGGAAAACAAACAGTAAATAATCATTTTCATTACGTTATCACTTATATTATTAGTTAATCATAACATGAACCAATACCATATTCAAAATAACTTGTTAATGCTATTGGACCACAACAAGCAGCATTGCTGAATCTGATATTAGGACTTTTTTTAAAGAGAAAGGGGCATTTAAGGCATCTTTTCTTTAAGATGTAATGTTTCTGACTTTGGTCTGGGCTCCATGTTTCTGATCGGCTTCAGTTCGACAACAGGAAGTTGCTGCCTTTACTGTTTCCTTTTGTGATATCAGACACCAGGGAGTGCAGACGCTCTGACAAAGCCACCTTTAAGACAATGTTAAGAAACACATTTTTTCAGTCTGCAGATGCCATGTATTCCGGTAACTGATATCGTGAACTCACGGTGTAATCGTGCGGCTCCTCTAGTCTCTTGTGATGCTGATGCAGTGTTTGCAGAGAAGACTGTGCACGCTCACGACTCTCTGACGCACTGTTTAGAGGGAATGTGATCTGTGCACACAAGCAACACAAATGTCAGTTAGATTCTGTACAAAAGGCAATAAAATATGTTTTTTACCCCTTCAATTCAAAAGAAACAGTTCAAAAGTTTTTCTCTAAATGAGCTATTCCTTTAAAACGGATTCAAATCATTCATGATTTCTACTTGCCCAATGGCAGCACAACGTTTACCTGTCCACAGGTGAAGACATCCAAACGCAGGCTGGTTACTTGAGCCGGAGTGACCGTCTGAAGCACCTTGTTCAGTCCTAGAGGGAAGTAGGTCAGTGAGACGCCTGCTTTAGGAGCCACTTCTTCTGACAGACAGATCAGGTCCATCTGAGGGTGACCTGCCAAACAGATGTTCAGATGATCTCAGCTGCACTGAGCTTTTTTTTCTTCTTAAAAATCAAATGAAATGCATAATAGTTTCTAAACATGGCTGATTATTCTATCTATCTATAAATATTGATATGTTTTTTGTCATACTCTGACTCAGCTGAATATACATGTTTGTGCATGCATTAATTTAAATATATAAATGCATATACATGAAATAAATAAAAGGGTGATTATAAACATGTAAATACGGACCGTCTGCGTCCAGAAGCCTGTAGACAGACTTGCGTCCCGGCAGTGTGCTTTTCTCTGGATCTTCACTCATCTTCATTCGAGGACGACCTCTGACCTCTATCAGCTACAGTGTGTAAGTAATTCAACCATCAGCGTGCATTCATTAAAGCACAATGTGTGAGTTTTAATGCTGGGAAACTCTTCGTACCTTATATACGCACCCCAGAGAGGGCTGACGTGTGCATGTGACCAGATGAGTGCCCACTCCAACCACGTCAATCTCATTATCCTGACAAACACACACAGGTGATGTACGTCACGACTGTCTGCTGTGTTTAATGTATCGGTGTCGTGAAGAGCTCTTACTTTCTTGTTGAGTTCAGAGAGACTCCGTTCTGAAATACTGTTTGTGCCGACGATGATGAGAGACTCGAACTGAGGAACTGAGAACCTGCAGACAGGCGAACACACACACAATACATTAGATCTGAGTGACTGCATGCCGTTTAATAACAATGCTATTTTAGTATGGATATAATATTATAGGTCTGGTTTAAAAAAGATTTTAATTTCCGTTTTCTTTTTTAAAAGTTTTTGCAATTTTTGTTTTTTAAATGTATGATGTTTTATTAAGTTTAATTTATAGCTTTAGTTAATTAACTTTTAGTCATTTAAGTTTTTTAAACTAAATGGGAAGAAGAAAAGTTGCCTTTGCAACTAGCTGTAAAAAGTTTTTATATATAGTTGATACAAATATTTGTTTATGTAATAAAAAAAGGTTATTTTTAACAAACTTAACCTATTAAATATAATTTTCTATAACTGAAATGAACCTGAAATTAACTCAAATATAGGGATTAGATGAAAAACAAACATGAAATGTTGCCTTGTCAGCTAACAGAAATAAGTTTTATGGTCAAATAGAAATATTAAACAAAACTAATAAAAATTACAAAATGACTTCAACTTTAATTAACAAATATAAAAATAATAAATAAAAATAAATAAATAAATATATAAATAAATAATAAAAGCACAAATTTTGTTGTGTTTTTATACATTTTTAAAATAGTTTTGTTTTAAAGTATAACATAAAAATAAACGATAAGAATAAATTTCTATTTTTTTTTATTTTGCAACACTTCACTTTTTTTATTTGGGTTTGTGTATACACACACACACACACACACACACACACACTTATATATTTTTATTCTTTTAAATGTTTCTTTATGTTTTGTAAGTTTTATATATTAAAATAAA
Source organism: Enteromius treurensis (assembly GCA_032275025.1). Lineage (NCBI taxonomy): Eukaryota > Metazoa > Chordata > Actinopteri > Cypriniformes > Cyprinidae > Enteromius > Enteromius treurensis. Next base: position 19,937,004 of record JAUCMU010000043.1, read on the forward strand.
GTTCTATTATTAAAATTATTCATTTATTATTATTATAATTACTCAAACAAATCAGGATAATATCCTTTTTACCTAAACGAAAAATGAAATGAAAACTGAAAATATGAAAATGCTAACAATTGCTATGATATTATATAAATACACCTGAAATACCACTGAGCCCGTGACTGAGCAGTGGTAAAATGTATGTGTATTAATGTTGTGTTATTAAAAGGTGATTTGAAGGAAGTGACTCACTGTTTGCTACATTCTTTGAAGACACGGCGCACTTCCAGCGACTGCCTGCAGAGATCCCCACTGTCCAGCCTGACGCCCAGCGGCCGATACTGCATCTCATACAGAGCCAGAGCCACGGCACAGAAACACAGCAGACCGCTGCTGCAGAACACACACACACACACATCAGTCAAACACAACACACCACAGCACTACTGAATGATAACAGGTTTTACCAGCTGACGCTGTAGCTGTCGATCACAGGCAGGAAGTTTTGTGGGTAGGCGATGGCGTAGGACAGGAAGGCCGCCAGCTCTCCCTCCCGAACCAGACTCGTCTTTGACCCCAATATCTGACAGACACGACCCAGCCAACCCTTCACCAGACAGATGAAGTCAATAGGACCACCGCCGCCGCCGCAGGGCACCAGAGTCTGCCGTCACAAACCAACACACATGCTTCATCGTTGAAGGTCAGTAAAAGAAATGAATACTTTTTTTCATCTAAATAGAGCAGAAAAACATGGAAAATATGAAGCAGCACAATTGTTTTTATGTGACCCTGGACAACAAAACCAGTCTTAAGTCGCTGGGGTATATTAACAGCAACAGCCAAAAATACATTGCATGGGTCAAGATTATCGATTTTTCTGTTATGCCAAGAATCATTAGGATAATAAGTAAAGATCATGTTCCATGAAGATATTTTGTAAATGACCAACCATAAACCAGTTTTCTCAGTATTTTGATTTTATTTGCACATTCAGATTCTAGTTTTTTACATAGTTGTATCGCAGACAAATACCATCGTATGAAATGCCCACCTGTGGCCACACCTCCTCCAGAGAGGAAAAGGACGTGACATAAGAGTGTGCCATGGTTCCTGCCACAGGAATGCCAAACAGACGGCCAGCGAGAGCATTACTCGTCAAATCGAAACCTAGAACAACAATCAGCAGCATCAGTTCACATGGTGACTGCTAAAATACAACAATCCATATGACTGTATGAGTCTTCTAGAGAGCCAGATTCACTTCTAGAGATCACTGTAAATGTCAGGTCACTCACCACCAATGTAGGTGTATCGTGAGGCGGTCAGGCCTCCATCGGGACCCTGAGCTCTTCTGAGCCCCATCTCCAATAATCTCCGTCTGGGACCTGCAGCCAAACGGAAACGAGCAGCATTGCTACACACCAGACTGAGAGGAGAGAGACTTCATCAGCATACAGTCCTTATGAGCTCAGCTGCAACAAAATCTACATTTTATTTTTTTAACAATAAAGAACAAATCCCATTTTTAGAGAGAGAAGTAGTAGATATGTTGAAATAGTCTGTAGAATTGATGTTTATTGCAGTAAAATAGTGCATTCGATGCATGTTGCCAGGTGATTTTAACCCAGCACACTGCCCCATAATGGTGGCACCACTGCATTCAAGAAACTAATGAATGTGTCTGATTTAACGGAAAGCTGCATGTACCTGGCGTAGTTGACCAGGCAGAGCAGACTGGTCTCCAGCAGCTGAACCACGGCCAGCGGTCCAGACACCTCCAGCAGAGGAACCTGCGAACACCAACAACACTGTGAACACCGGAGCTCTGGCAGTCAGCTGACCTCTGAAGCGCTCACATACTCGAGCGAAGACCACAGATCCCTCCGATACCGCCGACACAGACACAGACGAACAGTCCAGCTCCTTCAGATACGAGAAGAACGCTGTGTCTGTGCATGCTGGGAGAACCGAACGCAGGTACTCCACATCTGAAACGCACAAGATGATGAAGAGCTTACAGACTCAATCTACAGGATGCACAGGACAGACTTTGCATGCATGAATCATGTCACAACAAGTGCTGGTTTTAAAAGCAATGCATCCTCACTATAATTGCATTACATAGTTGCCTTCTATGGAAAGTAATGCATTACATTACATTTGCATTACTTTTTAAATCTGGGCAGAGTTTGTTTGTTTTTGTTTTTTACATATGTATGTGTACTGTGCCTTTTTATTATGTATATATATAAATACACCCACATGCAGTATATATTAGGGCTGCACGATTGTGACAAAAATCATAATTGTCAATTATTCCCTTATACTGAATCTGTTTTTTTTTTGGTGAGATTAATTAATGCATGTTTACATTTATTTTAGAACTACAGAAACGTCTTACTCCAGATTTCTCTCAACACGTGGACGGGAGTTGTGTCAATAAACAGTACAAAAGTAACTTGAGTTACAGTGTAACTTAGATATTTTGTTGTAAATTAAAAAGTAATGGTTTACTTTACTTTAAGTAATTGATTCCATAACTCACGTCACTTGAAATGCTTTACCCCCAACACTGATAACGCATGTAAAGAAACAAGTGCATACTCTTGGTGGGTGTGTTGATCATTAATCCATTAACTAACGCAAAGCAGTATGTCAAAAGCTGTCCAAGTAGATAGCCTACAATGATGAGATGCATGGGTAGGGTGCTCACTTGGCCTTTAAATGCTCTAAAATACAGGTTACTTGGTTTTAAGATACATGCCTAACAAATGCTGTCTAGTTAGGTTTTGAGATGCAAGACTAAAAAAAGCGGTTTGAGTAGGGTGCTCACTTTAACTAGATTAAATGATGCAGGGCCAAAGAGTTAGTCTGCTGAATCTGATCACAAGGTTTGGAGACAGCTGTCAAAAGATGTCTACATAGACAGCATACTAGGTTTTGAAATGCATGCTCCAAAAAGACGTTTAGGAATACAGTTTACTAGGTTTTAAGACATATGATCAACAAATGCTGTCCAGCATACTTGTTTTTTTAGATTTAAGTAGTTAGTTCACTAGGGTTGAAGACTTGAATAATGGTGTCCAGTTAGGAAGCATGCTAGATTTTGACTTGGTGGAGAGCTTGGTTTTAAGACACATGGAAAACAGTTGTCTAGTAGGCAGCATATTACGTTTTGAGACAGGGTGCTCATTTGGACTAAATTAAGTAATGCATGGTCAAAAATGAAGTCTTCTTAATCCAATCGTAAGATTTTGAGACACATTTCAAAACCTGTCTACACAGCATGCATACTGGGTTTTGAAATGCACACTCCAAAAGGCTGTTTAGGGAATGTGCTGTCTGGTTAGGCAGCATGCTAAGTATTGAGATGAATAACTCCTAAACATCTGTTTAGGTAGTTTTAGGATTAAGACATACACCTAGACAGGCAGCATAATATATTTTGAAAGACATGCCTAAAAGTGTTGTGTGCTTGTGCAGCACTGTAGGATTTGAGACACACTCTTAGTAGGCGAGTTGCTAAAGTTATGTAACAAGTAGTACACACTCACCGTCATCTGAGAACGAGAAGTCCTGCAGGAACTGCAAACAGTCGCTGAGACCCGCGAAGAGCGAGAAGCCTCCGCCGAACGGGTTATCGCGGAAAAACAGTTCGAACACGGCCGGCTCGTTGTGTCTGCCCGCCCGCCAGTACGCGTACGCCATGGTGAACTGGTACAGATCCGTGAGTAACGGCGGGACCCGGGTGATCACGGAGCGCCCTTCATTGCCCTCACATGTCGCCATTTTCCAGTTGGGTTCATCAGGTTGTTGTTGCGCCCTGTTAAGTTTTCTTCAGCGCCTCTCTTGCCCCACTATGCTCACGTGTAACCGGGTGACCCTTTACACAGTTACACATGACTCGTGCTAGTACTCCGTCTCCGCCCTACTACTCTCATGCGTTCTTCTAACACTGTGTTTGTAAACTGGTAAGGGGTCGGTGTAACACTGACTAAATGATCTTGCTGATAAAATCAAGACATTAGCAGCTCCTCAGTCTGTGAATCATTACAAATTATTTGCACGCCAGAAATTGGAACACAAACGATAATATATGACCGTAAATGTTCTTTTCCGTATTTTATAAGAGGACACTGATATAACGAAAAAACATGTATATAAATACACACATATATATATATATATTTTTTTTTTTTTTTTTTTTTTACCGAAATATATAGTTTTTCCCGCATTATATAAAATATTTAATAATTAATAATTATAAAAAATAATATATTTTTGATTAATTTAGCATTAATTTAGTAAAGTAGTTTGATTAAAATTACTATCAAACCCACTCAAAAGTTCCAGTCCTAACCAAAAGATTTATGAACCCATTTGTAAGTTCCAATCAAAATCAAAGGATTCGCAAACCTGCTTCAAAGTCCTGATGTAAATCATGGTTCGTGATCCCACTCCAAAGTACTGATCTGAATCAAAAGATTCATAAACCCATTTGAAAGTTCCAATTAAAATTAAACGATTCACGAACATGCTCCTTGTGTCGGTTAAAGGGTTAGTTCACCCAAAAATGGAAATTCTGTCATTAATTCCTCACCGTCATGTCGCTCCAAACCCAGAAGACCTTCGTTCATCTTCAGGACACAATTAAGATATTTTTGATTAAATCAGAGAGCCACTCTACCCTCCATAGACCGTAACATAACTGAAATGTTCCCAGATCCAGAAACGTAGGAAAAACATTGGTAAAACAGTCCATGTGACATCAATGGATCAAAGTTAGTTTTGCGACGAGAATACTTTTTTTTTTTTGCACAAAGAAAACAAACAACATCATATCCTCAACCATTCTTCTCCTATGACTTACGTCTTCCACCGTTTTAGAGAATATTACTGCATAAGCTTGCCTCTAGGCATAAACAGCCGCAGATTACACACATGCACCTGCTTTCCCCCTGGTGTAAACAAGGAGGTCTTATGGGTTTGGAGCGACACGAGCGTGAGTAATGGCAACATTTTCCTTTTTTGGTGAACGAACCCTTTAAGGCTAGAAGGGATACACCTGCAGTGACTGGTCATGCGCACATCGATCTAGTAATGGGGCAGGTATTGCAGACCAAAACTGAATGGGTGGAAAATATAATTTATTACATGGTATTTAGTCATTTACCAGAGCAACACAAATGAGGATAATGGGAGCTCACTCATTCGAAGTTTGGAAAAGCTCAGTTTCACTCCTCACTAAGCATGCTTTTTTTAAATCGGAAACTCAAATGAATAGCTCTTTTGATCAGTTTTTTGCTAGTGACTCGCTTGAATTGCGTAAATTATTTTTAAAAGTACTCAGAAAAAGCCATAATAAGACCCATACATGCATACATTTATTTCAGCAGTATATTCACAATATACATTATACATAAATGCTCCTTAATTTCAGCAGGATTTTAATGAATCACTGTAGCTTCACACAGTCATCTGTTTGAACAGGAAAATGTTTGTCCAGCTCATTGGTTAGAGTGTGTCGATGCCCCGCCCATACGAAATGAGTGGGCTGTCCCGTGCTCTCCTGACCCGTGGCGTACTCAAAGTGAGTGCTCAGCTCAATGGCCATCGCCGACCGTACCAACCCCACACTTCCCCCCCGCTCCGGTCCAGGATGGTAGACTCTGCCGCTGACCGGATGCATGAAGAGAGATTCTGGGCGGAACAGGATGGTCAGTTTGGCTCCGCCTCCACAGTAAGACAGACGCTCCTCTGGCCCCGCCGGCGATAACAGGTGCGTGAAAACAATGGGCCGATCTTCACAACGCAGGAAGTTACGCTCGCGCCCGCAGAGAGAGAGGAAGGGGAAGTCCTGTTCATATCGGCCACTCTCGTTGACCTTCAGACGGTTGAAGAAGAACACTAAGAAGTGCTGGTCTAACAGAGACAAAGATATTGACAATAAGCGAGGAGAGGCTTTTGAGTTTGTGGAGTTATAAAATGCCATAAAATTTCAATAAGGTAATGGTGCAGTTAATCTTAGCTGGTTGATCTGGATATTTAATAATATCTAATCCTATTTAGCAATGCCTAGTGAGAAAATTAATGGGGAAAAACCCACAATTTAGTTTCAAACATGTTAATAATGAGGGTTTCAAAACTTTTTTTGTCAGCTCAACTCTTCAGATGTAAAATATTTACTTTAAGATGGGTTATTAAAGTAAACTAAAACACACTTTTGTTACTTAAAATAAAATGTTAGCTGAAATAAACTAAACCAAAAGGTATATATACACTCAACAAAAATATAAACGCAACACCTTTGTCTCTGCTCCGATTTTTCATGAGATGGACTTAAAGATCTAAAATTCATTCCAGATACACAATATTACCATTTCTCTCAA
>JAUCMU010000043.1:19943480-19953626 GCA_032275025.1 Enteromius treurensis
GGCATATCGGATTTTAAAACCAACAAATATTCGTATCGGTATCGGCCTTAAAAATCCTGTATCGGTCGGGCTCTAGTGTAAACGTGAAATGACGTTAGAATCTTGTTTATTTTTTAACATGAAAAAATTGATTGCCAATGTCACAGATAATCACAAAAAATGGCAAGTAGCACACTGAATGAAACGTGAAACATTTGTGAAGTCGAAAGGCTATAGTAGAACATACTCCAGGTTCCAATCTTTGCTTTATTTACTTCTTCAACAAAAACATTATGTCTTTGGGTCACAAGATTAAATCTAGCTCGATTCCTTGTCGTATTCATGTACAACCATTTTCTGTTGCTTTAGCCAATGTCAGCTTGGTTATGCTGTCCTTTTCTGATTATGCCAAAGCCAACAGGTGGTCTGTGATGGTTATGGTTTGGCAGGAGTATCTGGCTGACGGTGACATTAGGGCACGGCTGGGTTCTGTCACTTCTGTTGTTAGTGCGCTGCTGCTGCTGCTGCTGGCTTTAGGAGGCCAGAAGGCCATCACGTATTCTCAAAAGCAGCTGTGACCATTTCCACTAATAAGTGTGAAATCCACCTCTTCCCCCAGGGTGATTTTACTCTATAAATACTTAGATTTTTTTACACCTAGCAAAAAAAAAAGGAGCAACCTCGAGCCTGTGCATTTGCATACATGTGAGCGTTTGCATGCGTGTGTAATTGCGCGTGTCGTTCCGTGTATTAATGTGAGCGTACCCTGCAGCAGAGGGTTTGATTAGAAATATAGATCTTCCCGTTCGAGCTCCATGCGCATCTTTGCAACTACAGGGTGTTAGTTTCCATAGCAACCCTTACGCCCACCCTGTATGTAGTGTTCAGACAACCCCAGGCAAGACTCAGCGCGCTGTCAGATCGCTGCTGTGCGGTGGATGTCGCGCTCATAGATAAGGCTATTAAAGTGTTTCCCACTTCCCTTAGTCAGCGGTGCCAAGCGCAGTCCCTGATCCTGCAGTCATGCTGCAGGTTAACCGCTCTTACTGTTCAGTCATCAACCTGTTGAGATTGATGGTCAAATCCTGTGGTTTTTGTGTTGGTTTTTGGTTACATCAGTCCAATCTGTGCTGTTCCTCTTTCACTCTTCTCTATTCTGGGATTGCAAAGACTCCCCAGACCCCCAATAAAGCAAAAACTGCACATTCCAGGGTGGCCTTTTATTGTGGGCAGTATAAGGTACACCTGTGTACTACTCATGATGTCAGATCAGCATCTTGATGTGGCACACCTGTGAGGTGGGATGGATTATCTCAGCAAAGCAGAAGTGCTCACTATCACACATTTAGACTGATTTGTGAACAATGTTTGAGAGAAATGGTAATATTGTGTATCTGGAATGAATTTAAGATCTTTAAGTCCATCTCATGAAAAATCAGAGCAGAGACAAAGGTGTTGCGTTTATATTTTTGTTGAGTGTATGTATATGTATATATATATATATATATATATATATATATATGACAAAAATAGCAAAATTGCTAAAACTTTAACTTTACCGTTTTTATTTAAAACTTAAAATATCAATATATATCTTATGTCTGTGATAATAACCACTTACTTTATATTTCAATAATTTAACAACAACTTCCCATTCACAGTTCTCATATTTTTAATGCTGTAATTAATGTATTACAATTATATTATTAGTGTTATTGTTTGAACTATAAAAATTAAAAGAAGTATAAGTTGACCAAACCAACTGTACTGTAAAATAAAAAATATATATATTTCATATTTGAAAAATATTTTTTCTTCACAACAATTTATAATACTAATATTTATGCCATAAATTATTTTCAAACATTTAAATAAAATAAAGACTTTATTTTGAGTAAAAACTAGCGAAATGCAGTAAATGTCAGAAGTCGTGCAAATATTTTATTTTCAAATAATGTATTTCTTTATTCTAAATTAATTGTTCTTATTTATTTTATTTTTAATTATTAGCATTTCATCTCACAGACCACCATTTGGAATATGATAACCACACAGAACCATAGTAAGGACAATTTTAATCAGAATATTGTGCTGTAAATAATAGCTAGACTGAAGATGTTTATAGAGCCCACATGACGTATGCATATTAAATAAGACCATTATAGAACATAGTATTGGATATGTGCATTATGCATGTGTGCAGGTATTTCCAAACCCCAGAAGAAATACCTTTAAAACAGGTGACAAAGTTCTTCACCTTGGTGTCATCCAGAAACAGCTTAAAAAGAGAGAAATAAATCATGATTATGCGCATGACATAAATGAGATTATAGCCATCTCGTCAGTGGTGTACCTGTCCTTGATGGTCGATATAGTAGAAATACTCTCTGATTCTGGCCTCTGGACTCTGTCCTTGTGTGTATGAGGACACATCCCTACTCAACAACCTCCTCCATTCACTGCTAAACAGCCTGTTAGCAAACCTCATAGCGGCTTTATTTACAGCAGACCTTCACTGCATTAAACATGCATTGTAGTAAAATCTTATGTTTATGTTGTGTGGATCCAGCTCTCTCTGAATCCGGGGGAAACAAAAGCGTCGCGCATCAGTTCCGCTTTTCTGAGCTCGAAACGCCGTGATTCTACAGTGTAAACTGGGTTATATGTGTAAGTGTAATAGATTTTATTCGTGTATTTTGATTATAAGCTCTGTTAAATACCGCAAAAAAGAATTGGAAGAAAAGAAGTCACGTTAGTATGATAACAGCATTGGCGCATCTGTTTATATTTGAAACGAACACTAGATGGCGCAGTATTGTTTTTAATTACATTGGCATAATAAACACAAAAGATTAAGCAAAGTTTGACAATATCAAGAAAAGTAAAATGAATGTTTAATTTAAAAAAATGCATGAGAGAAAAACGTTTATTGGATGGAGGTAAATTGCTAAAATATAATACAGTATACTATAGAGTTGGCTGATTGTGTTGCTGTACCTTTTTAATCTTTATTTCCCTATAATCTCTTAATTTCTTAATATTTATGAACTATTAAAATATTATTATAATATTGTTTATATTATAATTGCAGTACTACCTATACATAACTATTGCAGCTAGGCCTATGTATTTTTTGTGTAGGCTACTCATTTAAACCGTAGTTAAATGCAGGTTACACGTTTTTAACATTTTGCTAACTTTCTTTAAAACAATGACACTTGCATTAATTTTTTATATAATTAGAATATATAAATATTGCATGAAAATGCACTTGCTTTAATAATTTATCTAATGCAATCCCATTTAAACATTTATAGATGGATAGACAGATAGACAGTCAGACAGATATATATATAGAGAGAGAGAAAGAGAGACAGACAGACAGATAGATAGATAGATAGATAGATAGATAGAGAGAGAGAGACAGTCAGACAGACACAGATATAGACAGATAGAGAGAGAGACCGCTAGATGCACTCTTAGGATTTTCTCTGTATTTTGCAGGATGCCACACTGCTATCTTCGGCGTGCTCGAGTTGCCATGGTAACCTGCTCTTTTTCAGCCAGAGAAGCGCAAGATGACGTCAGGTTGTCGGTGGTGACGGAGACGCGGGCGGACAGCGCGTGCTCCGGATCCTCGTTCACTCGCGTTGACTGCGGCGGCGGCGGAGCCTCCATCACCATGACTGGCGTGCTGTGGATTACTTTCACTGCGTGTTGAAGCGGGAACGAGAGGCGCCATGGCTGAGAGGTAAACACGACGCGCGAGAAATGAAACGCGGTGATTTATTAGAAATGCGCGAGGCTTGCGTGCCGAGCGACGGACACCCAGTTGCGCGAGCATCGGCGGCATCATTTGCATCACTTAAACATAACGTGTGTTCATGTGGCGATGTGCATCCCTCTAGCTTGACACCTTCCACACCCATAAGCCGGTGCTTTGGAGCTCCGTTGATTTTCTGTCGTTCCTCCGTGAAGACGCGGAACGCACCTAGCGAACGCATCCCCCCGAGGCGCGCGCACGGCGAGGCGATGCGATGCGAGGACGCGCAGCTTCCTATTTTAAGCAAAATGTCAGGAAGGGGATGCAGACACCTGCGGCACGCGTACCGCGATGCGTTATCCGGCGTCGTCCTTGTCCGCGAGCCTTCTGGTATTTAATTATTCATGGTTAATGTTAAGGAAGTCAGCGATCCATGTGGGAATGTGAAGTGTCATTTTTATTGGAAACCACCCTGTGTTTATCAAACAAAGCATTGGCCATGAAACAGAAGCACAGGGATGGTCAGGGACCCTCTGCGTGTCGGCTATCATATATACAGGCTATATATCATAAATATGACCCTGGACCACAAACCGGTCATAAGGGCCAGTTTTTTAAAATTGAGATTTATGCATCATCTGAAAGCTTTTCATTAATTTGTGATTTGTTTGATCATTTGGACCCATACAATGTATTGTTGGTTATTGCTACAAATATACCCATGTGACTTAATACTGGTTTTATGCTCATATGGATGTAGGCCTATGTAACTGAAAAGGACATCATGAAAAATCACACCCATCCCTGTGAAGAGCCAGGATTTGTAAACAGCAGGGTTTGTGTGTGTGTGTGTGTGTGTGTGGTAAAAATCAGAAAACATTTTCGGTTGCGTATGCCCAATGCCTGTCTATCTATTTTGCATGCTCAGGTTTATAGTTTTCCAAAGTCAGGTCCCAGAAGTAAACCTCCTATTCAGTTTGTCTATAGAGGAGTTGATTTGTAACGCTGAATCTTTAAAGACTGACCTACGGTGAGCTACGTGGTTGTTAATCGATGGCTTATCTGTTATAAAATTATTTAAACTTCATTTTAAAATAGCTGTTTCAAATTCGAATACATGGTTAAATAAAAAACTACATTCCCCATGATTCTACAAAGTCATCTCCACCAATGAGAGAATCGCGACAAGCTAATTGTGCAAAATGAGCCCCGCCCACTTCCATAAAGCACTGCGAATGACATATTGATTTTTCAGATTAATCAAAATCTTCATCTTGATTCTTTAAATCGCAGGATCAATCTTAATTTGCCGGTGTTTACTTATGCACATCTGCTTTTGATTTACAGCTCATTTTGATAAGATTGTTCATAAGGATGTTTATCGTAAAAGATGTGAAGACAACACATGCATTGAGCTGTGCTCGTGAGATGCGTGCGGTAACATACAGAGTGACTCTGTAGTTCAGTTCATTAATAAATGACTCTACTAAATAAGTTCTTTTTAGTGAGTCAAAACCATACAATGCAAACCAGTTTAATCCAGTTTACCTTCTAAATACGTTCTTAGTGAATCAGCAACATGCAGCGCAAACGGTGTAGTCCAATTAACCAACAAATGATTCTTTTGAATCAGTCCTTTTAAATGAATCACAAACATACGGCACAATCAGTGTATTCAAATTTATGAACAATCGTTTCTTTATAGTGAATCAGAAACCTACAGTATAGTTTTTAGCGATAGTCATTTGATATGATCATTTCATTAGTTCAGTCAATCAGAACTGAATCAAATCAAAGTGAATCATACTGAGCTGTGTAATCAGTGGATCCCAGGCCTGGTGTTCATCTGCGAGGCGTGTGATGTGTGGGTTTCAGTCGCTGGATGTGGATGTAGGCGGAGGTTGGGTGTGTAAATGGGTGAAGCCACAGCTGGGTGGAGCTCAGACGTGTTCGGTCCGGCTCTCGTGAATCATGCTCAGAGATCACAGGCTGAACGAGTGCTCTTTACTCTGTGGTCAGTGAATGTCATTGTGTTGTGGTCGTGGCATTCAAACAGCGTGTGCACATGTGCTGCCCTCGTCCTACACCGAGCAACACCTGCCTCTCCTGATGTGTTCTAGTACTATTCATATACTACAGTGTACAGACTCAGGGTGCAATGTTTTGTTAAATTTGCAAAAACAGATAGCTATATGGGTTATATCGATAAGGTTACAAAATATCTAAAAAAATACAGCTAACTGACACGATAAAACACATTAAACAACATGATAACATAATAAAAGCATAATATTTTACAATTGAAGAAAACAGTTATCAAATAAACTCTCCATATGTTATATTGTAACATTTGAGCTTAATTTTAAAGTACTTTAATAATTTTTTTTAAATATTTTGATTTGGCTTTATTTATTAGTAGTTAACTTATTTGATTTAATATGTATATTTGATATTTTTATTACATTTTATATTTTATTGTATTTATATGTATTATATTTGTATTTTCAAATATATTTATATTTAAATATTTAGCTTTAATTTTCGATTTTAACATGTTTATAAGTTTGTTTCACATCTAATATTCATATTTTATTATATTTGTTTTATTTCAAACAGACTAATGCAACATTTCAATGCAACAATGTTTTTTAAATAAATCTAATATTCATTAATTATTAATTGCATATTTAACAAAAAACTGGAAAGCAATTTTACAAACTGCAACTTGAAACAGACCAGGATATATATATATATATATATATATATATGCACACACACCCTACAAATTCTCATTACTGTAATGCAAAAATGTTTTACAGTAGCAATGTACATTTGCAAGTGTATTTATTTTCATCAATTTTAATTTTGCTTTTTATATAGATTTTAGGCTATTTCAATGAACGAAAGCTATTTTTAGTTAAGGAGAACAACATTTTGCACAAAAACTGGAAAGCAATGGCATAAATTGCAACAGCAATGTAAACAGATATGAATGATTACGCAAGTTCTGTGTAAAAGCTTTGAGGAAGGAGTTCCTGATAACTTGATTACCCAGCGTGTCAGAAAAGCTGTTGTAGTGATCGGGTCGCCAGCGGCAGACACACAATGCCATTTCAATTGATCTGCCCTCTTGAACATGCTTGACCGACCCATGATGCAGTGTGTTTGAGCAGCGCTGGCGAAGCGGCACGTGGTTTGGGGTTCGGTTGGAGTTTTTATTACAATGAAGGTGATGTTGAATGATCTCAGCTCTCGACTGTCTGCTGTTGTAATATAAAGTGGTAGTTTACCCAGGCATGTCACTGTGAAATGATGATAATACACATCATTTTACAGATGATTCTGGTCATCATAATCATGCTGCTATTGAGTTGAACAGCCTCAGCAAGGTCAAATGAAGGCACTCCATCACACTAATGATGTTTAAATAGACTGGCCCTTTACATGCTCATCTGTAATGCATGGATTATGGATTGGCTCATGAGATATAAAACTAAATGAAAAATGATTTTTTTATGGTAAAGGAAGGCCAAGTGTTCTAGACTGAGTAAGTAAACTGCAGGAAAATGTACTAACTCGTGCAGCTTTGTAGTTTATAGGTTATTGGTAAATTTCATGAAAACGTAAAATTAAATATTTCTCTCAACATTAAAAAAAGAGAGAAAAAATATGTAAATAAATTCCAACTTGTTTTGTATCAAAATAAATTATACACATTCATTACTACAGACAAAAATTCTCATTATTGTAATTCAATATTAAATATTATACAATATTAATAATAAAACAAATAAATATATATATATATATATATATATATATATATATATCTTAATGAAAATAAAGCACATTCTAACTATCAACAAAATATGCAATATCTTGTTAATGTAATGCATTAATAATATATATATATATGTGTGTGTGTGTGTATGGCAATGTAGCATTTTTATGAAAATCTTAATGAAAATGGAAAAGTTACATAATAATATAACAATTTAATTTATTATATTGTAGAATTTTCTGTAACCACAACCCCCACCTGTGGACGTCGGGCCCTCATACCACCCTCATGGCGTCTGTTTCTGACCGTTTGAGCAGACACATGCACATTTATGGCCTGCTGGAGGTCATTTTGCAGGGCTCTGGCAGTGCTCCTCCTGTTCCTCCTTACACAAAGGTGGAGATAGCGGTCCTGCTGCTTTTTTGAGCGGTGTATATGTATATTTATTTATTTCTCTGTTTTGTTTATGGGGTGAAACATTAACCTGGCATTTCTTGGTGAAATTGACCCATATATCGGTCAAGGGGTGAGAGAAGCCACAGCGTGAAAGCGTGAGCTCCAGTCATGAATGAATTATTAATCAGATTAATTCGGGGAAACATGATGTCTGAACCACGGGACTGCAGTTTAGGAAGGCAAAGTCTCTTCAGAAGAAGCAGTGATGTCATTTGTCCAAGTATCAGTAATTAATGTGCAGTTGATCCGGCAGACGACACGGAGGCTGTAGTGACTTCAAATAAAAAATGAGCAGATAACGAGCCGCCTGATTATGATGACTCATGCAAAATATGCAGATTGCAGCAAGAAAGATTGCAGATCAGCAGACAGACGCTGCTGCCAGATTGTATGTGCTCAGTAAAGAGGGTTTGGGAAAAACCAACCAGACTAATGATGCATTTTATGAAATAATGTGTACCATCCAGAAAAAAAGCTGTGCTTTATAGCATTTTAAGCACAAACTGTAGGGAAATGCTATGTTAACTTAGAACACGGCTCATTTGATTTGCTTCAGTGTCTTTACTTATCCCTAAAGAGGCTGTTAAATGCTCCAGAAAATGTGAAACTCAAATTTCAAGCAAATTCAATCTTTTTTTAAAATTTAAAGCAAAGTTGAAAAATGTGGAGATAGTTTTAGCACTTCAAATTAAGTTTTACATTTAATATTTGATATTTAGCTTTATATTATTTTTTAGCTTGTTCATTTTTATATCAATTAACAAAAAAGGAAAAGGATATTTTTTTCTAATGTTTATTCTTTTTAATAATTCTATTTAATTTTAATTTATCTTTATTTCAGTTTTAATTTGAGTAATTGTAATACTTTAATACATTTTTTATTATTTGTGGAGGTTTTTAATTTAATATTTATATTTTACTTTTATTTCAGCTTTATTTTAAATATCCAAAAACAATGAACATTTTCATTTTTATTTTTAAAATATTTCTATTTAGTTTTTTGTAATTTTAGTACTTTAAATGTTTTCATTTAATTTCATTTAATTTCAGCTTTCTTTTAACAATCAAAACCGTGTGATTGTTTTCTGTTTTACTTGAATATTTTTTATTTCAGTTTTAAGTTTAGTTCTTCAGCTGTGTTTGTAGGTTTAGGTTTTTCATCTTACATTACACCTAATAATTTATTTTTTTTATTTTTTATTTTATTTAATTTATCCAAAACAATGTGGTTTTCATTTTTATTTATTTTTTTACATATTTTTATAGTATAGTACTTTTGTTTAAGTTTTTAATATAATTATATAGTTATATATTATATTTACAGTTTTTTAGACAATCATCCAAAACAATAAATGTTACAATTTTTATTGTCTTTTTTGTATTTATATTTAGCTTTAATTTTTATTTTTATTTTCAGTTTATTTTTAGTAATTTTATTAGTTCGGAATTCATTATTTTAGTTTTTAATTTTCCTTAAAGGCTAAAAGTTATTTTTTTTATTAGTGATATTTTATTGTGCTCATTTAGCAAAGAGTGCTTTGGAAGAACAACATTCAGACTAACGATGCTAATGTTATGTGCATTGTAGTTGATTTGCCTCAGTATCTTTACGTTTTCTTCCTCAAGAGGCTGTTAAATAGTTTTGGCTGTGCTCTGGAAAATGTGAACCTCAAATTTAAAGCAATTTAGTCGCCTCGTTTCATGCGCTTCTCCCTCAAGCGAAAAAAGTTGCAAGCTCTTACATTCAAGGTCTTGTCACACAGATGAGCGTGCGATAGGACTCGCGCGGCAGTAGACGTGACAGTGATGAGAGAAAAGCAAAGAGTGTCAGACAGAGAAAGAGCCGAGTGGAGAGCGAATGAGACAGTGTTCGGCTCACTGAGTCCAGCTCGAGACGGCCCGCCTTTTTACAGTACCTGAGTGTATGTGTGTGAGTGTGTGTGTCAGCGTTTGTGTGTGTGCACCTGGTATTTATCACGTTATCGGGACCAAGTGTCCCCAAAAAGATGGGAATACCAGTAAATTTTGACCTTGTGGGGACATTTGTTAGGTCTCATTAAGGAAACAAGCCTATATATTACACAGAATGAAGTTTCCTGTAAGGGGTAGGTTTAGGTGTAGGGTCAGTGTAGGACAATACCACACACAGTCTGTACAGTAGAAACAC
>JAUCMU010000043.1:19953726-19995392 GCA_032275025.1 Enteromius treurensis
ATTCGGAGCACTCACACTAGTCAAACGAACCGCGCTTTGGTGGTCAAACGCACTCGGGCACGGTTCAGACTGCCTAGTGTGAGTACACCCTAACAGACATTTCTTGCTGAATGAAGGACCATCACCTTCAGCTCGACCTTCTCCAAACAGAACCACTTGTGGTTTTAGCAAACGCATTCATCACAATTTCACCATCCAGTTAACCATAACTCCTTCAAAAACAGCCAGAAACCAGAAGATTTTCTTTATTCAACAACAAGATCAGGCATTTTCTTTCAAAACATGCATCACAACTCGAGCTCTTGTTCTGTCCAGACTGGACTATTGTAACGCTCTCTTGGCAGGTCTTCCAGCCAGTTCTATCATTCCTCTGTTTATCAGTTTGCACTGATTACCAATAGCTGCTCGCATAGAATTCAAGATTTTAATGTTTGCCTCCGCCTTTTACCTGACTTCTGTGCCTCTAGACGCTTGCATTCTTCAAGTGAACGGTGCATTATTGTTCATCCCAAAGAGGCACAAAACTGTTAAATTTTAATAAATAAAAAATAAACTAAAAGTGACACAGATGACAAAGTTACTAAAGCTTTAGCAGAAATAGAAATGTGAAAGTATAAGTGAAATCTATAAAAAGTGAAAGTATAAGTAAAAATATACAATAAAATGTAATTATAAAAAAAACTTTATTTACTAAAGCACATTAGCAAATACGTAGATATTAAAAAAATACAAATAAATAAAATACAAAATAGCACTTCAAAACTAATATTTGGAAAGACTGTGACATAATACATCAGGCATGATAAACAAGTAGAAAAAGTAACATTTACCAGAAATGTGTGATTTTTTTTTTTTTTTTTTATTAGAATATCTGTCTATCCAAAAGTATGATTATTTCAGAGTATTATTAATGAAATCAGCTTAGACATTAAATCAGACTGAATATCTATCAGCTCTTTTGTTTGAGTGTAATGTTGTCCAGTGGCGGGTCTGTGAGTGACTGAAGCTGGTCTGATCATGTATATGTTGTTCTCTCTTAGATGGTCCTTCGATATGGGCGTCTGTGACGACTGATTCTCCGCTGGAGCCCAATTACAGCAGCATTGAGGAGCTCTTCTGTCTCCCGCTGACCGAACCCAAAGACAAGAGTGTGGCTGCGCCGCTCAAGAAAGAGCCCAAGGAGGTGGCGCATTTTAATACAAACATCAGATCATGTTTTAACAGCAATGAGTTACAGCAATGCTCTGAAGTACAAAGACAGAATCACAGCGCTTGCAACGGCAAGGTCATGGGTTCAGTTCCCAGGGAATGCATGAAATGATTTCAGATGAGAAGAGCGGACCATACCACATTAAAAAAAAAAAAAAAACTAGAATAACTTATAGGAAATATTGAACCACGTGAAGTACTTGAATGAATGTGTTGTGGTAATTCTATAGTTGCTGGGGTAATATAACAACTATAAAAATAGAAACCAATTACATTCCCCAGTACTGCACTACGTTTTCTACAGCTATAGGGTAAATTATACTACAGATTACTTACTTTAGTATTTACTACAGTAGTCAGTTCAGTATCGTTAGTACCATATTCTGTAGCATTCATTAACAAAATGTTCTTAATGCTACAATATATACAGTATAACACAGCTTCCTATAAACACTAGAGTATTGCGTATGAATTATTTATTTATTAGTTTTTTTAGCAGGACTGGATTTTGTAATGAAAAATAAAAGGGATTGACATCAGAAAGTTGCTTTCTTCTACTATTAACTATATATATATATATATATATAATGTATAAAATCTTGTTTCAAAGCTAATCATTAAATACGATAAAAAAAAAAGAGTTGATTGAAAGCTTGTCATGAAATAATTCAGCTGATGAAGACGTTTGGGAATCGCTGCTTCAGAGTAACTTCTCTGATGAATCCTTCTCAGTTAGAGCAAGAACACACGTTTAGACTCATGAACATCACTGAAGGATTTTCTCCTCTTTCTCAGATTTCCTTCATCGACTCCAAGAAGAATTTGAACCTGAATATCTTTCTGAAGCAGTTCAGGTGGTAAGTTCAGAGGTTTGGGATTGGTTCGGGTGTGTTGATGACGTTTAAGATGGTTTGTTTGTTTCTCACAAACAGCTCGAATGAAGAGTTTGTGTCGATGGTGCAGAAAGGAGATTGTACCAAATTTGACGTTGAGTCCCTGAAACAGCTTCTGAAGCTGCTTCCGGAAAAACACGAGGTACTTTCCTGTAAAATATGATCACGTGCAAGTATTTCACATTCATAGAAAACCAAGCTCACATCAGAGTAAAGATGCAGTCTATGCTTGTGCTCAGTTGAGTGGTTTACATTAACATTACTGCATCGTCTTCTTCAGATTGACAACTTAAAATCCTTTCAAGGAGATCCGGACAAACTGGCCAACGTGGACCACTTTTACCTCTCACTGCTGGCTGTACCCTGGTAAAGGGCCATACTCACACATTCTTCTAATACTGTTGTGACTTTTTCTTACAATTGCATGATGTAAAGTCAGAATTGTGAGAGAAAAAGGGGTGATAACCTTTGTTTTATCTTTGCTTCAGTGTGGAAACAGGCTTCTGTACATGTGTGCGTGAGGCAGTTGTACTGGAGGACTGACTGAGTTTGTGGTTTGTCTTCAGTTACCAGCTGAGGATTGAATGCATGCTGCTGTGTGAGGAGGCTCTGTCTGTGCTGGAGATCCTGAAGCCCAAGATCGAGCTGGTGGAGGCGGCCTGTGAGAGTGAGTACTGACCACCGCTGACCGGTGCTGCTGAAAACTGATCCTCAGCAGAGCAAAGCGTTTTCAGGAAATCTCCTGCAAAAAATGAATTTGTTTGTTTGATGTTCTGTAGTGTATTGCTTTTGTGTATTTTATTTACTAATAGTGTTTCATTTGTGTATTTTTATTTTTTTGTATGCATTAAAAAAACTGTTTTGTTTTTATTTGATGTTTGTGTATTTAGCTAATTTGTTTGTTTTTGTGCATTTGTTTTTTTTTTAATTCGTTATTAATATTTTATATAGTTTTTCTTACTTCATTTCCTTTACTATTTACAAGCATCAGTGTATTTGTTACTTTTTTCTTTTTTTTTTGTATGGTATTCTTATGTTTTTGCAAAAAATGAATGTACCCATAATATATATATATTTAAACTGAAGTGTGTGTGTGTGTGTGTCACTCGCAGATCTCAGGAAAAGTTCACTGCTGCCCAGTTTCTGCAAACTCATCCTCGACGTTGGAAACTTTCTCAACTATGTAAGAAAGTTTTGATGTAGATGTGTTGTTTGTTGGTCTCGCAGCAGCAGAAAGAGATCTCCTGACGCCTGTGGCTCTCATCTCCTGGAAACACTCTGTTTTCTGTGTTTACAGTCTCTTAGTTCCTCAATTGGTCTATTTTTTTTTTCTTTCTCTTTTTGCCAGGGAAGCCACACCGGAAACGCTGAGGGATTCAAGATCAGTTCCCTGCTAAAACTCACCGAAACCAAAGCAAACAAGAGCCGCATCACACTCTTACATCACATCCTGGAGGTACAGGATTACACACACCAGCAGCTTTATTATTCATGAATAGTTCAGTAAAAGTAAAACATTAGATGGGGAAACTTTTCAAAACCGATTAGATTTGGAAATGCTGCCTAATTGTGAACGAGGATCAAAAACTAAAACCAATAAAAATGTCATTATTCAAAATAAAATAAACATAAACTCAATTCAAATTGATTTCAGCTAGCTGCTTTAGGAAATGTTTTCATATTTTAAAAATGGTTTTTGTCTGTATTTGTTGATATAATCTCAGAGCCACTGTTGGCTTTATTCTATCAATCGTCAAGTAAAGACAAAGCACCATAAACCTGCAGTAGTTCCTGACTCAAGCGCTTTTATACCACGTTATTTAGTCCTGTTCTGTGTATGTTTTTTGGCGTATTGAGTGTTTTAGGTCAGAATGACACAGGAGCGGGTAAAAGCTGTATATTTTGGATGAATCGCTCTGGTTAAAGTGTGTTTTGTGATCTTGTGATTTCCAGGAAGCTGAATTAAATCATCCAGAGCTGCTGAAGCTTCCAGAAGACATTGAGGCCTGTGAGAAAGCAGCCGGGTAAAACAATACACCTTCTCAGAGAGTGTGTGTGTGAGAAGGTCAGCTGTCTCTTCAGGGGTTTCTGAATGTACTCTCTCTGGTTGTTTCAGTGTGAATCTGGACTCTATTCAGGCTGAAAACTCTCTTCTTCTGAAGAGGCTGAGAGAGGCGCAGAAGAAGGTGTCGTCGTCGCTGGAGGACGTCCAGCAGCAGTTCTCGGGGCTCATCGAGGTACAGCTCGCTCTGAATCAGCTGCTCTTCTCTGCTCTGTGGTGTTTCTGATGCTCCTGCGGTGTCTGTGCAGAAGAATCTGGCGTCGTGTGCGTCTCTGGACCAGCGTTTCTCTGACATCAACAGCAGGAAGGGTGATCTGGCTCAGTATCTGTGTGAAGACGCGGCTCAGCTCTCGCTCGATGAGCTCTTCAGCACCATCAAGACCTTCCGCCAGCTCTTCATCAGAGCCCTGAAGGTGTGTGAGCATCATAATTAACTAATACTTAAGGTTTAACATAATTAAACCTTAAACCTAAACTGAGACATGTTAAAGAGCAGAATATTATTATATTAAACACTTTCTATCGATATAAAAATGATTTATTATTAAAAGTTGCCTTTAATATTAAAAACAAATATTTTTAGGGACAATATTTTAATATTGATGTTTTTAAGTAATACAATATTTATTTGATTTTTTTATTTTACTTTTTTTTTTCATTAGCGTTAAAATTATATTAAGGTTCTCAAAATTTAACAAATGTTATAGTTTTTAATTAAAATGTAATTTAGATTTAATAAATACAATATTATAATTAGTAGTTTTTGATTGTTTAAAAACGTTTTTGAAAAAATGATTGAAGTTGTTCATAAAATTTGTCCATTTTATTTAATAAAATTACTAACTATAATTGATTTTAATTTTAATTTAAACTGCTCATTTATAGAATTGTTAGTTAAAATACTAAATAATTAATATAAGAATAACTATATAGTTAATATTAAAGTTGGTTTTTTTCATTTAAAATCAATTAAAAGTCATTTAAAACTAATTAAAATTAAGGTAATTCTAAGTAACTGATATTAAAGTATTATTGGAATTAGTGTTAAATAACTAGTTAAATTGATTTTATATTAAGAAATAATAAGTCATAATGCTACACAGCAGCTGAATGGCAAATAAAAATCCAGTTAATTAAACTAAATAAACTAATTTCTTAAACTGAAATTGTAACTGAATAAAATGATTATATTTGAAAAAACAAATAAATAAAATGAATTTTAAAAATGTTATTATATACTCATCATTAAATAATAAAACTGAGTGGTTAGTTGAGGTCACAGAGGGTTTTTTTTCTGTAGGAAAACAAGACCCGTAAAGAACAAGCGGCCAAAGCGGAGAAAAGAAAGCAGCAGCTGGCGGAGGAGGAATCCAAGAGACAGAAAGGAGAAGACGGGAAGATAAGTGAGTCGTAACAAACACTTCCTGTTTATTGGCTTTGTGTTGTGCTGTATTGTTATTTTAGCAGATAAAACAGGGTTTGTTCTTCTGTGATGCTGGAGATTCAGTTTTACAGATGTTCAGGTGTTACAGATTCAATTTTCACGTCACATCACGGATAGAAATATGTTTTCATTTAGAAGAGGCTCATTTGCTGCATGAACACGGCTGCATCATTGATCCATTACAAAACTGTTGAATCTTTTAATTAATATTTAAATATTTAAAAAATTATTAAAATTTAACTTGAAAAAAAAGTTTATTATAATAGTAATTAAATACTTATATTTTTAATCTTGCAATATCATATTCATTATGTTTAATAGTGTTTTTTAAATGGGCGTTAATAGCCATTTCTAATTAATTTATTCATTTCAAGGAATATTAATGACAATATTTTAATATGAATTAATTTTGTCATTTTAGATTTAAAAATGAATGCTTTTAATATTAAAACATTCTCTTTTTAAAGTCTAGTTTTTTATATTGATGTCTAACTAATAGTAAAATATTTTAATAAAAAAAAATGTTTTGTTAGTATTAAAATAAATGTAACATTAAAGTACTTTTCAATATCAAATCAAACTAATATGTAATAAAAGTCACGTTTGAATATTCATTGTTTCAGTTAATGAATTAAACACTAATGCTACAATATTTTCTTAAGTGTGTTATTGATGTTGAAGTAGAAACATTTTTTAAATAAATAATATTCATTTAATATGAAGGACTAATACATTTTAATTTTAGAATATTTTATTATTAATAAATAGTTAATATCGAAGTCATTTCAGTTTGCATGTTTTAAGTTAAAGTTGTTTTGAATCTTCTAAACTTAAAAGTTATTAAATAAGAGTATTATTAAATAATATCTTGTTTTAAACTAATATTAAAATATTCAGTTCAGTTCAAGATTTATTAATATTGTAATATTAAGACCCCAGGGGGGTTGTTAATTATGTTAATGAGCTGGTAATGGAATCAAATGTTTTGTATTAGCTTTCAGTATTTTCAGCGGTTTTCTCCTTCCTCTCTGTGTTTTGTGTCAGTTCGTAGAGGCCTACCTCCGCCGGACGACGGCTGCATCATTGATCATCTCCTGGCCGACATTCGCAAGGGTTTCCATCTGAGAAAGACTCGTCCCAGGTGCGAATCGGAAAGTGCCCCTTCTAGTGAAATGCATAAAGATACAGGAGCGTCCGGTAAGAATATCAGCCTGAGCGGCTCTGAAGCGGCTCCGGGGCCAAAGTCTGAAGCGTTTGCGTTTATTTCTGTGCTTTCTCGCGCGCTGCTGTCTGTCGTGAGTGCACTGAAGGGGTCCGACTGCGAGCGGCTGCTCACTTTATTATTCCATTAAAAACTCCTTTAAAGCTAAACTCATGGAGCATTTAAACTCACTGCTCCACCAATCAGCTTCACCGCTTGCCCTCTTCACTGCTTCTGATTGGTTGTTCACACCAGAAACATGTCAGTGTGAACTGTAAATACAGGCTGTAAACTGCAAATGGGTAGTTGACATTTATTTATTTCTTATTTTTTTCCATCATCAATTTATTAGAATGTTTAAGAAAAATTCATGTCCTAAAAATGGTGACAATTACTTTTGGGTTATTCTTTATATACTGCTGCATGATTAAACACAATATGGTGTAGTGCTTGAAAGCTGCTGGCTTAAAAATAAACAGCTGATGGTTTAACGTCTGAAAATTTGGAAAATTAAGCCATAAATATTTGTATTTTAATTTTTAAGTTGAGTGTACAATAAATAAATTACATTAAACTACAATAAATTATTATTTTTGATGTATGGTTTAATTATTTTTTATAATTGTTTATTTTTTAATAATCACATTAGTATTGTTATTAAGTATAACTATGATATTTTACATAATATTTAATTATTTATATGTATTATACATTAGTGCTGGGCAGTGGATAATCTCATTCAAAATAAGGTTTTTTTTGTACATAATGTGTATATTTATTATGTCTATATAAATACACACACACACATGCATGCATGTATATATTTAAGTTTTAAATATTCTGTTTACATATTATAATATGAATATAAATAATATAAATATAAATGGTATGAATATAAATATATGCATGTAAATATTTTTAAAATATTCTGTATATGTGTGTCTTTATATGTAAATAAATATGCAAATTACACATAAATATATGTATGTGTATTTATACATTTTTTGTAAATATATTTTGTAAAGTATATTTTATATACTTTTATTTGACAAAATGTAAAAAAAAAAAAAACTAAATAAAGATGTAAATAATAATAATATATTAAATCATATAAATAATAATATACTATTTTGAAAAACATATAATAATGTATTTATTCTTATTTTTAGAAAAAAAAAACTTAATTCTTTTCACGTAATCATGCAGCTCTACCTTTTTACCATCACTGGTGTGTCCTTCAGTGTGACAAATATTTGGAAGTACTGCCATTGTATTTCTGCTTAAAATTGCATGTAGTTGCTTAAATTATTGGGACAGCATGCACAATCATGAAAGATTAATTGCATGTGACAGACTGATGTCAGCTACCCAAACCCCCGCTTTGCTTGAGCTGCTGCATGACAACAATCGCTCTTCAGAGAACTTGTGTGCATTTTGTAAATTAAAACCTCGAGCGACCCTCAAAAGAGCTCTGGCTTTGCTTCATGCTGCTTCTCCATTCAACACACTCTTCTGTTCCTGAACAAACCCGTCTCTTGTCGTCCTGAAGCAGCAAGTGTCAGGTCTGCCGCAGAAGAAGCTGGATCGTCTGCAGAAGATCGAGCCGAAGGCTGCGGCACCAAACCCAGCTCTGAAGCCTCGTCAGAGAAGCACACAGAGCCTGGAAAAACCTCCACAAACACTCGGGAACCAGCCGAGGAGTCACACAGCTGCCTTACCTCAGCCCACGGCCATCAGAACCACAATGGAAACAACATCCGGTCTCCAGACGCTCCAGAAAACACACAGGAGCCTTTGTCTCACCCCGGCTCCGGCTCCAACGGAGGCTGTGAGATTAAAGACTCTGTGAAGAATAAAGACGAGCCTCTTCAGCTCATGCTGGGCGACGCTAACGATTCGTCTGGAACACAGCGTGTGTGTGATGAGGTGGACGGAGTGATGTCACAAGCCCCGCCCACTCCTGATGTAGACCCCGCCCCTCTCAAACCAGAAAATAAAAAACATTTCCTCCCAAGGAACAAAAAAGGCAGTAACGAAGGTAACCTATTTATATATCTAATAAAGGTCATTTTTCAGCATCGAACACGTGTTTTTAAAACATCTCTTTATTTATATATTCTGTATGTACACAAATACTTCTATTTTGGATGTGATTTAATTGTGATTAATCATTTGACAGCAGTATTATAAAGCCCATATTGATGATTAAAATATTATTTGATAATATTTTAATGCTTAACATCAGTTTGCTAGAGTCAAGCTACTGGGATATTTCTGGAAAATGCATTTTCTGGATCTCATTATTATTATTAAACGAGTCCAAGTCACGGTTCATTCCAAGATCAAAAGAAAAAAAAGAAAAGGTTATTCTTACTTTTTCTACATTTACATGTTAAAAAATATATATAACATCTAAATGAGATATTATGATATATCAAAAGGCTTTCATTTTATTTTAGTTAGTTTTTTTTTTTTTGTTTTTTTTTTTACCATTTATTTTTACTTTATAAAATAACTTCTAATTTAAGTGAACTTAAAACTCTTCACATAAACCCATTAAAAGTGAAGAGCACATGCTACAAACACAGTATAACATCTAACTGGAAGATACTTATAGATTATACTTTATTAAATCACCCTAATCTTATTTATTCATTGATTTGAATAATTGTTACATATTTTCCTCCACCTAAATTCTCTATTATTATTATTATTTATATTTTTAACCAATACTTTTTTGGTATAACTATTATTATTATTATTTATTATTATTATTATTATTATTTTATAAACCCCCATCCACCCAAATTCTAAACTTTAAAAAGTGGAAATATTGAATATCTATTACACATCATTACTGATTGTTATTGTTGCTATTATTATTATCATGCAACAACCAACTTTTATTTAATTTTCTTTCTTTTTTTTTAACTCCATTTCAATTCTTTTAATTCTGTAATGTAACAATTGAAACAAATAAATAGTTCTAAAAATAGGCTTTTGATTTGCGAGTGCAATACGACCTGGACGTTTTCTTGGCATCACATCAAGTTATTAAATATTCATTTGTTGTCGTTTTCCAATGACCTTTCCAGAAACATCCGTGTTTTTGTAACCCTGTTAACGTGGGTGTCGTGTGTATTCTGTTAATTATGAGTGGTTTAGTTCATCACCTCTCGCTCTGAGCCGAGGTCATGCTGTACAGAGACTTGAAACGAATGTCAGTCATTTCTTCAGCGTGTCTCTCTTTCTTTGACCCTCTGAAGTGGAGGGTAACAGAGGGAATGGACGCTCTAAAAAGGGCTGTGTGTTGCAGTGAGGTAGGTCAAACGCCTCCCCTGGACAGAGCTGGACATCCGCCTTATCGCTCTCTAACCAGACCTCTCTACTCACACACGTGTGTTAACTAGTCGTCCAGCTCTGTTCTTAACATTCCGTCTTGTCCTGAGCTCTTGGGGATCTGCTGTGGTTTGTCCTCGTCAAATAAACCTCCTCTCTTTCGTCATGAGAGACTGTTGAATCATTTCTCTACGTGTGGTTTGTCTTGTATAAATCAGATGTCTCAACTGATTCCATTTCTTTGTGTTAACAAAAATATATCTGCTTGTCTGTGATTTTTAACCAGCAACTTCAGATGAATCATTTTCTAAATTAAGTTTTTTTTGTTGTTGTTTCTGACGTCTCTTCTGCTCACTAAGACTGCATTTATTTAATCAAAATACACTAAAAATTGTCAAATATTATTACAGTTTAAAATTGCTATTGAATCATTGAATATGTGTTAAAATATAATTTTATTTCTGTGCTCAAAGCTGTATTTTCAGCATCATTACTGCAGTCTTCAGTGTCACATGATCCTTCAGAAACCACTCAAGAAACATTTCTAATTATTAGCAATGTTAAAAAACATTCATGTTTTTGTGGGAACTGTGACATTTAAATTGTTCAGGATTCACAGATCAATAGAAAGTTCAAAAGAAGAACATTTATTTGAAATAGAAATCTTTGATAACTTTATTAAAGTCTTTACAGTCACTTTTGGGCATTTGAATGCATCCTTGATGAACAAAAGTTAATTCTTGAAAACAAATGAAAAGAAAAATCTTCTTAAAACTGTATATTCATGTAAAAAGAAAAATATGTCAGTGAAAATCACAGTGTAAAACGGTTAATGATTGACAGCAGAGGTATGTGAAGATTGTGTGACCTTTGACCCTCTCATGTTTTAGGATTGTCGTCATGATTAAACCAGGGCTTTA
This sequence comes from Enteromius treurensis, assembly GCA_032275025.1. Lineage (NCBI taxonomy): Eukaryota > Metazoa > Chordata > Actinopteri > Cypriniformes > Cyprinidae > Enteromius > Enteromius treurensis. The sequence continues at coordinate 19,964,795 of JAUCMU010000043.1, forward strand.
ATCTGTCTGTCTGTCTGTGAAGAATGAAAGATAAACAAAGCAAATAGTTTAGAAATGAGTCCAGATGTGAAGCTGACAGAAGAGAGTGATTAGCAAATACCTGAACAGAGAACACTTCATTCTGAATAAGAGCTAAATATCAGCCGTTATATTTACAAATAAAACACATTTAAATAAAAGTACCATTTCTAAGTTGATTTGTTTTAAACTGTTGTGTTTGAGCTGCTGTGTTTCTGAAGATTCAGTTTCTTGTGATGGTTCATCAATGAGAGTCTGATTAAATCTGCCCAGATCAAGCAGCGTTTACAACCAAAACAGCTCTAAACTAATATGTGGCTGTATTTTGATGGACTGACTGGAGGAAGAGTTATTATGGATTATTTGAGTTAAAAACATCTTAATTCGTTTGATGTTAACTGATGGACTGGAGTGCTGTGGATTATTCTGATGTTTTTGTCAGACTCCCATTCACTGAAACTATTCCTTTAATTCTGACCTTTTTAGTCGATGCTGGTGCTCAAAATTGAAACCTTTTTTTTTCTCCTCGTCTTGCAGGAAGCTCTAGGAAAAGGAGAACAAAAGGGAGAAGGAAAAGTTGAGTCTGTTCTTGCTGTGCTCCTGTTCTTCCGCTGGATCTCAGCAGACCGGTAGAGAGGAGCGACTGATGGCCCAGTTTGAAGAAATACACACTGTACACTGTGTATTTGAGTTTGGCTTAAAGAAATGCATTTTTAAATGCTAAATCTTTAGATTTTACCAAACTGTTTTAAATATTTGCACACTTTAAGATAAATTTGAGACACCAAAACTTTGTTTACATATGAATGTGGTTAGGAGAGAAAAAAAAAAAAAAGATTTTTGCTGTTTCTCGAAACCTTTAAGATAACTTGCTGTTAACTGTTAATATTGCTCTGAATGTTAACTTTATATAGCCTATTATAAAGATGTTTGGAAACAATACTGAGAAGTATTCGTATATTATGATATCAGTTCAAAAAGATTAGTGTAATAAAATTTCTTTGCAGAAATGATTCATTATATTTTGCGCTTGCAGTGGTTGAGCTGGACTGTTTGGTATCTTCATTTGAGTGTGACTCATATTTATGTCGGTATGTGTTTTCATCAAGAAAATCTCTAAATTATATATAAATAAAAATGTGCTATCAGTGATGAGGTTTGTTCATTGACACGAAGGCTTCATTGTCATTTGAAATGCATTAGAATTTAAAATAATATTTAAAGAGGCTATAATTTCTGGCGTTTCGCCTTCTAAACCCCGCCCCCAAATGCATGTCAGCCAATCCCAAGATCGCAATTCCGACCGGACGAAATGATTGACACACTGATGGCGCTCTCCCGACTCTTCTGCTTCTGTCGAACACGTGTCGTAATGAATCGCTCTAAAACAAGGCTTCTGTCTACTAAAACACAAGGTTAACGACCAAACTCTTTTCCTCCTCATCCTATTACTTTCTGCTCTCACCCCTTTCATTTCAGGGTCCATGAACTGAATTGATTACTTGCGTGAAATCAGACTTGATTGTATCAGCTGATGTTTTATCACATGCACGCCTAAAATGTTAAATGAAACCGTCAATAGCGCATTGTAGTAGCTTCGTAACTCAATAATAGCGCATAGTATACTGCGCGTACGATTTACCGCCAGGGGGCGCTCCGCGGCTCACAATCCCGCGTTCAAATACAAACGCGGGTTTTGCCGTAATGGTAACATTTGTACTCTTACAAGTGAATTCTTTCATATCAACGATGGTTAGTGACATACAAACAAGAATCTCAGCAATGAAACATTAAAATGTGTTTAAGAAACATACGCATCCTCGACTGCGATTGGTCTATTCCATCCAGCGCTGAGAAAAGTAACAGGTGTCACGTGACGACAGCGGTTTTGAATATTTAAACTGAAGCAGATCATCTTTAAAGACTACTGAAATTATTGGAAAGTAATGTTTGAGTAATAATCATTTAAATAGTAGAATTAATATTTATCCATATTCTAAAAAGTTTCACTCCGCTAACGTCACCGAAGCGCTTTAGTGATCCGGATCATTTGGCTCAGCAAAAAGAACCGATTCATTCAACTCCCAAAATGGCTTTCAGACGGGAACCGACTCAAATAGTTCGCTTAAAGGAACCGACTCATAGAACCGACTCGCTCGCGAACGACACATCTCCGCGCTCGGTAACGGCTGTCAGATTCATTCCTCTCTGGACACTTCAACATGTCTTTGGGCTGGTCAGCGAACGACCACAAGAGCTACTCGAACCCGCCGTCCGCCGCCGTGAAGCGGGCGAGAAACGACTCAGGGAACAAAGTGTCGGTGATTCTTGGAGCGCAATGGGGAGATGAAGGCAAAGGAAAAGTAGTTGATTTATTGGCGACGGAGTCTGACGTCGTGTGCAGGTGTCAGGTAATATAACGGTCAAAAAATAAACCTATAAGTTACCTTCATGTACAAATAATAAACAATAGCAACTCGTCTGGTAACTTTTTGTAGGAGACTTACAACGAATATGACCGTAATCTCGTGTAATTTAAATAATCGCGTGTACTACATGCAGAACTTTTGTGATTTATTTTAATAAGTGTTTTTTATATCTCATTAATATTAATAATGGATTTTAATAATGTCACTTCTTAAGTAATTACATTAATAAAAATACATTTGATACACTACATTGCTAGTACTACTGCTAATAATAAATTAGTGATAAAGTATTCATTTAATATCATTACCGTGTATCCTTTATCTATAATTATAGCGAACAATGTAAGTGCCAGGCGGTCTTCTCTGCATAGTTCATCAGCTTTTTGGTTAATATTTAAGATTTTGTAGTTGTTATTGTGGAAAAAAATGTCATATATCATGTTTATGTAAATTCAACTGAACTGAACATGTATAAAAATATTAAAATAAGTAGTAACTGATAAATGTAGTTTTTATTTAGGCATTTATATATATATATATATATACTTTATTTATTTGTTTATTTTCTAAATCTCACATTTTTCAGCTGATTTTAATATTAATAGTTTGCTTTGCAATAAAATCTACAGTTCTCGTCGTATTCATTGTTATTACATATTCTGAAATGTTGGAGTAAATGTCTAGTTTAAGAATCCATGGCTCTTTATCAGTCTAAAATGAATCTGAATATGGGATGATGTATGAGTTGAATGTTTACAGCTCTGTTTAGAGTCATCGTCATTATTAGTCACATGCAGTGTTTTTAAAATTCCTATTATATGCATATGGTATGAAGTATTTCTAGCAATCCCTGCGTGTTCAGCCGTGTTGCTGTGCAAATGTCAGTCCCAGAATTCCTCCTGCCCTTCACTGAACTTGGGTCACATTCCCAGCGTTACTGGACATGTGAGAAGGGCACAGCGCTGGCGATACAAGCCCAGTCCAATGCCTGTTGGAAATAAGCCTCGCTGGTTGGTGGACGGAGCTGGAGGCTTGGCTTCTTCGCTGGACACTGTGTGTCTGAGTAAAGGGCAAGTCGGCCGTCTGGATGCTTACAGAGTCACATTTCCAGGGCTCCCTTCCTGAAGAAAACAAGAGAGTAAATCTGGAGCGTGAACCTTTAAGTCGTTGGTGTCCTTTGACTGAAAGCGTCCTGCAGCATCACAAAGCATTGCATGAGGTTTATGTGTTTTTTCTGTCACAGGGAGGAAATAACGCCGGCCACACGGTGGTGGTGGATGAGAAAGAGTATGATTTCCATCTTCTTCCCAGTGGAATCATCAACACCAAATGCACATCATTCATCGGTGAGAGGGAGAGTCTTGCAGCGTATTACAGTCACTTTGGAGGACAGATGCCACGTTGCACCTCGCATATTTACTGGATGTGGAAGATTGTTTCCAAAAAAGTTTAAAATAAATACATTCTCGGTATTGCAGGATAGAAAACCATGATTTTTCTGAATTGGAGGACATAAATGTGCAATTATTACAAAAAAGGTCCGACTTGTTAGTACAAGTACTCTTGCAACTGTGAGATATACATTCACAATAATGAGAAAAAATATCTGATTTACGAGATGAACTCAGAATTCAGAGAAACAAGCCAGAATTGTGATATCAACTTTGGATTTAAAGTAAATAAGTCATAATTGCAAGAAATAAATTCTAAATTTAAAGTTAAAAGTCCTAATTGCAAGATATAAAATCGAAATTTCAGGATAAATGTCAGAATTGTGCGGTATAGACTTGGGATTCAGAGTAAAGAAGTCAGAATTACAAGAAATAAATGCAAAATCTAAAGAAGAATTGTTAGAAATAAATTCTAAATTTATAGAAAAGACGTCAGAAATCAATTTTAGAATTTCAAGAAAAATTGTGAGATAAACTTTGGATTCAAAGTAAATAAGTGTGAATTGCAAGAAATAAATGAAAAATGTATAGAAAAAGTCAGAATTGTAAGAAATAGATTGAAAATGTCAGGAAAAATTGTGAGATATAAACATGCAGTGCCAGAAGCGAGCCTCCGTATATTAAAGACAACTTCCGTCGTAAAGATTAAAGCACTGTTCTGCTTGTTTTCAGCTGAATCCAGACCCACTGGAGTTTCAGTAACATGTGTCTTCATCTGCAGGTAACGGCGTAGTCATTCATCTTCCAGGGTTATTCGAGGAGATTGACAAGAATGAGAAAAAAGGTGTTTTTTGTCACAATTTACATATACATACAAACATCACATGGTTTTTAGTACACAAATCCTATTGACTGGATCTGATTCATTGATTATTCATGGCTTCATTTGTTGTTTTCTTCTTCCATGATAAGGTCTGAAAGGATGGGATAAAAGGCTTGTCATCTCAGACCGGGCTCATATTGGTAATATAACTATAAATGACAGTGTTTTTATTAAATACAGTGGGGGTGGAAAATACATTTAAAACAATCTGATCTTACGATTGCATCTGTCTGTGTCAGTATTTGACTTTCATCAGGCCGTGGATGGACTTCAGGAGGTTCAGAGACAAGCTCAAGAAGGACAAAAGTAAGAACAACAGATGCATAAAAGATGTAAATTTGATTAAAGGTATATTAATGTTGTATAATTGTTCTTTATTTGATGTTAATTGTTAGAAAACAGCAAACACACTGCAGTCTGCAAATTTAAGCTGTAAAAATAATAACACATTTTCATGATAATATCTTAAATAAAACATACATACATAAAAAAACTTGCAAAAAGAGGGATGTTAAAAATGTTAAATCAGAAGATGCCAAAGATAGCATCACACAAATCAGAATTTTATGACGTATTTAGATTTGCTCTGATAACTGTACCATTTTTTTGCATCTGAATTCATGTGATAAATAATCATAAAAATGTTATTAATAACAAACTTTCAATAAAACAGCAAGATTTAGTTTGACTTGTGTTTGTTCATTCTGTTGCACTTTGTTTGTGGATGTTTGTTAGTTTTATAAACGTGATTATGTTCGTTCTCAGCATAGGAACAACTAAGAAAGGCATCGGCCCCACGTACGCCTGTAAAGCGTCTCGCACCGGCCTCCGTATCTGTGACCTGATGGCTGATTTCAGCGAGTTTTCTACCAGGTAAACCCTGTGTTCAAAACACCCACATGAGACCTCTACAAAACTGTGTAACTCGTAACTTTGTTAAGCATTGATTAACATTTGAATAACCGGTTTATGGTGGTTAAAGTGTGATTTAGTGCAGCAGAACAATAGTTAATGAGCCCTACTCTCAGTGCTGCTCAAATCAGAGCGCTGATGATCTGAAGTGTTGGTCACTCACTCCCGAAGGGTGAAGAACCTGGTGCAGCAGTATCAGTCCATGTACCCGGCTCTGAAAGTGGACGTGGAGAGCGAGCTGAAGAAACTGAAGGTCAGTTGAAGGTCAGCAGATGCGTGTGCCGTGTGTTACGCTGCTCTCTCTAACCCGTGCTCCTTCACAGGACTACGCCGAGAGGATCAGACCGCTGGTCAGGGACGGTGTCTACTTCATGTATGATGCAATTCACGGGACGCCGAAGAAAATCCTGGTGGAGGGAGCAAATGCAGCGCTGCTGGACATCGACTTCGGTGAGGATCTGTGTGTGTGTGAGACCATGAGGTCACCATAAGGGACAAAAATTCATAAAAGTAGTACATTATGTTATTTGAATTTATAAGAATGCAAACAGCTTTCCTGTAAGGGGTAGGTTTAGGTGTAGGGTCAGTGTAGGACAATACCACACACAGTCTGTACAGTAGAAACACCATTACACCTATGGAATGTCCCCATAAAATATGTAAACCCAACATGTGTGAGTGTGTGTGTGTGCTGATCTACAGATGTGGAATATGGGGTCATAGAATTGCAGAGGCTGCGGTTGCTAGGAGACTGTTGCTGGGAAGCCTTTGTCTGGATTGCTCTGATGTCTATAGAACCGGCCTTAACTGTGAGGTCACACAAACCCACACACACACTCCCACACACGCATCTAACGTGCTGCTATTTTTAGAAGGCACCTTGAGTGTGTGTGTGTGTGTGTTCATTTAAGTGCTGATGGGAATTAGTGAACAAACGGTCTCATCTTTGAATGTTTACATAAGATGTTCTGTAAAAGACATGAGCTGTGAATGAACTCCACAGTCACACTCAGTGTTGTTTCGTAGTCTTTATGTGCTATTAGTACGCGGCTTCGTGGAATACTCGATTCTGATTGGTTAATCACTACATCGCAAGGTATTTCCAGATAAAAACCGGTAAAACCAATAACACAGAGGCTCATCCAGGTACGTCGGGCTGCCAATGAGTTCGTCTGGCTTTTATTCTGCCATAACAACGTGCTGGATCTACATTATCCCTTACTCATAGTATTTTTTTGGAATAATGTAACTTATTTTTGTCAATTTTATGATTATTATTATTATAAAATAATAATATAAAATTGTATAATACAATTGTATTATAAAAATAGTAATCAATTTAATATTTACATTTAGCTTTGTTTTTCTATTTCAGTTTTTAGTCATTTTAGTACTTAAACCGCTTAAACATTCATTTTAGTTAGTTGTTAGGGTTACATTTCTAATTTAATTCTAGCCATTTCTAGCCATTTAACAGATGCTTTTATTCAAAGCGACATACAAATGTTAATAGATAAATAATTTAAATGTAAAAATGTTAAAAAAATTTAAAAAAATTATATACATATATATATATTTTTTTTCTTTTTAATTTTAGTTTTATTAATTTAGCACACTAAATATTATAATATATTTAACTTAATATTTTATTTTAGTTTGATTGTTGTACTGCAGCTTAAACATACTCATTTCATTTAGTTGCCAAGGCAAGATTATTTTATTCTGGATTTATATTTTATTTTATAATTAGATCTTTTGTTATTTTTAGATTTTATTTCTATTTTTTTTCTTCTGTGTCAGTTTAAGTAATTTGAGTGATTCAGCGTAAACATATTCATTCATATTCATCAAGTACACATTTTTTGGTTAATATTCTTTCTTTATTTTATGTTATTAAATTTTTATCTCAATGTCCAAAATCTTTTTAGTTTTTAATAGTTTAAGTTAACAGTAACAACACTGATACAGGTAGATGCAGTGATTTGCGCAGCACAGTATTACAGATAACAAGCATATTGTAGTCATTAGTCAATGCTGTTCATTTAATGCATCCAGGAGACGTGACTCCCAGCTGATGTCAAAAGAGTTTTATGCTAACATTACTAAAAACCTTGATACCGTATAAGCACAAAAGGACAACCTGAAAGTAATAGGTCATTACTTGTATAATTCTGAGTATTGAGTGAATTGTAAGTGTGTTTAAAATTGAAACTGTCAATAATCTTTCACAGAGCTTGTCGCAGTGGATTATGGGATTGCCTTCACAATGAATACATGTAAAGCTGCATGAAAACCTGACTAAAATACAGTTTAAAGGCACGATGATGGTGTTTCATGCTGGGATCTGTGTGTCTAGAGAGCGTGTAGTTACATTCTGAAAAGACATGAAAGTGTCTTAGTGACGACGTGTGTGTTTGTGTGTGTGTGTGTGTCTACATAATCAGCTCGATTTAGAGAAGCTGAAAGCCCAGAGAGCGTGATTCACTCAAACAGCCGCTTATGAAATGAATTATTTTATGGAAATAAGGGACTCAATCAGGGAACACACACACACACACACACTTTCATGTTTCTCTCACCCACAGACACTTCCATCTCTTTTTCAGATGCATTTCAACGTCAGATCACTCAAAATGTTGGATTTCTTTTCATATTTTGGTATGTGGTGGGTGTGTGTGTTTGAAATAATGGAGCAGGTGGTTTGTTTGAGATGTGTGAATCCATGAGCAGGGGGAAGGGTGTGAACGTCTCAATGGGCTGTGTGTGTGTGTGTGTGTGAATGACAGAAGGTTCCAGGGAGTCTGTGGGGAATTATTTTACAATGCTTGGAATGTTTGGAATTCTGTATGTAGTGAACCATAAGAAACCAGTGTGTGTGTGTGTGTGTGTGTGCAGGACTGCAGACCTTGTGTTCTTGACCAATAAGATTGACCCAAAAACCCAAATATCCCAAATTTCCGGCCTGTACACTGAGTCATAGTGCAGCGAAACTCAGATGGCATCATACCTCTGCCCTGAAACACAAACTGATTCATTCAAATGCAGCATCATCATATGATTAAATCATATACAGTATATACTATATATATGTGTGTGTGTGTGTGTGTGTGTATAAGAAGTGCTTTTTAATAATTAATTAAATATAATTACAAAGGTGAAATCTAACCTGTGAAATTAAATGTTAGTTTTATTTTTTATTTTTAGTTAGTCGTCATATTTTTTATGCATTTTGAGCAAAATATCACACTAAATTTATTTTTAAATAAAATATTGGTTAATTTGTATACATAAGTAAAATTATTTTACATTAGAATAATTGTTTATGTATGTATATGTGTGTGTGATATAAAATAATAATTATATATACACACACACACACATTATTATGTATATTTATGTACTCTGTATTATATACAGTGTATATTAAAATACATTATTTTATTTTTATTGAAATACATTATATTTATAATAAAATATTTTACGTAAAAATATTAAAAGTTTAAAATTCATAAAATAATTATGCACACACACATACAGTATACAGGATATTACATTTATTATATTTGTACTTTTTTTTTTAAATACTTTGTCTTAACATTTTTTATTTACTACATACTTTATAAATAAATAAGTTAAATAAGTTTGGATATTTGTGAATACACAAATATCCAAATATAATTTAAAAAATTTAAATAATTTTTGCAAATATATATTACTTTATTTATTTTTATTAGTGGTGGGCCGTTAACGTGGGACTCTTATCGTGCGATTTAAAAAATGGTCGCCGTTAATCTATTCACAAAGTTGTGTTGAGAGGTGGGACGCGAATGATTCGTCAAATCATGTAAGTGCTGTTCACCAGTTTAATTACACTGGTGAAGTCATTTGAATATCTATTAATTCATTTCGAATAGTGACAGTAATTATCACATCATCGTTCCCTGATAACCTGCACTTTGCATGTTCTGTGAACACACAGTAGATGTGGAGACGTCTGATACTGCTGTACGGCTTATGAATCTTTGCCAAAGGCCACGTATGCCAGAAATGGCCTTTAAAGTGAATTCTCGAAGCGCTGCGAGGAACAGACAGGAGAGAAATCCAAGAGTCCTGCAAACAATCAGACAACAGCTGTGTGCATGTGTGCGAATATTTCATATTCATAGCAGCATTGACACTCCAAATATGATCGAAATGCGTATTTGGACAGTTGTATTTTTCGGACAGATGCTCAAAGCAGGAGCTATTTCCAGGCCTCAAATGACACGTTTGCCGTCAGACAATGCAAACATTTGTCTCGGGTCCAGCAGATGAGTGTATGCCTTTGCGTCCAGCAGCGTTATGCAGCTACACTAGAGCAGCATGATTTATTGCAAGAAGAGCAAAATCAAGATAGGGCTAATCACAAAGGCCGTGATTCTCTGTGTGTCGCTGTGCTTATTAACAGATGACAAGCTCATGATTTTATGTTCACAGCACAAACAGTGCTGCGGGTTTGAGTCACTTTAATGTGAATTTGATAAAGCAACATGCGCCAACCATCTTCTTTAAGTTGCAATGAGAAGCGTTTATCAACAAAAGAGAAGATTTGCGTGTGTATAGTTGTAATGCAATTATTATTAATATTGTTGTAATATTTTCTTAAATACCCATTTTTAACTTACATTTTGTATTTTACATTTAAATGCAGTAATAAAAACATTATGCTTCATAAATACAAATTTTACAGTCAATTTTACAATATTTCTTCTTTTTTTATTCAGTGATTTTTTTTATTATTGTTTATTTAACAGTTATACAGTATTTTACTTAAAAAGTCAATTTTATTTTAAAGCTGCAGATTAAGAGAACAAAATTTCTTATTTTATTACTTTAGCAATTTTATTTATTTTTAAGTAAAAAATATTATTAGAATGTGTCTTAAATTCTCATTGTCTCATTATTTTTAAGTGAAATATTACAAAACTAATATTTCTTTTGTAGTTATTTAACTTTTTTTTTTAGCAACAACAATAATAATTATTATTATTAATCTAATAATAATAATAATAATAATCATTTTTGGCCAAATTATTATCTTGATTAATTATGCAGCTCTATAAACAAGAACAGCACACCTGTGCTTGTTTATAGGGCTGCATAATTAATCAAAATAATTTTTATTTTTTTATCACAGTCACAATTTTTACTAGAAAAATGCTGATTGAATTTTTCCTTTCAATTGTGCAGCCCTATATTTTTATTTTAAGAAAAAAAACATTGTTTCACTGAGGTCTAGATTAGAAGTCAGCCTCTCTGTGTTAATGATTTGAACAAACCCACAAAGCATCCTAATCACACTGAGATGTAATGTGGAAGTTACTCGCTCCTCTATAAGAACAGGATAATATTAGCTCTTCAGGAAGCGTTTTAGCACCGACTTCCTGCTGTTGACACCGAAGACATCAGCAAATTCAATTCATCTGCAGGTGAGCAGAGAACAGCAGCTGATTCTATCGTGACTGTGCTTTTATGCTCCGAAACAGTGTGTCCGCTGAGATTTGAAGCGCAGCCTGACGGACCCCGGCTTGTTACAATACTGTAACATAACTTTCTGGAAATGTGCGTATTAATTATTTCTCGGCGCATCTGCTCCTGTGGGATTACTGATTCACTTTAAACCCCCCCTCCACACACACACAGTGGTCTGCTGCAGTCTTTGACTGTCTGCTCCTCCAGCCCTTAGCAACCACACACATACGTGACAGCAGAGACTCACACAGTCCTCAGAGAGGCTCATTTTATCATCTCTTCTGATTTTACGGGTTAGTATTGCATTGGTCTGCGGATACTCATACCTCTAACACAGCCATGCATACAATTTTTTATGCATGCATTATATTTTATATGCATGCTTTCATTGTAGTTTTCAGTCAGTGTGGGTTTTTGATGCTTGTGGTTTTGATTGGATAGTAGAAAATAGATTGATTGATTAATGCGGTGCCAGCCGTGGCGAATCATGCATCGGTGCTCCTCCCCAAACTTTTTAACAACATCATGTAACTAACTATATATACAGTACAGGCCAAAAGTTTGGACACACCTTCTCATTCAATGTGTTTTTTTTATTTTCATGATCATTTACATTGGTAGATTCTCACTGAAGGCATCAAAACTATGAATGAACACATGTAGAGTTATGTACTTTCATCACAATAATAGTTCACAATATTACTTTTTTTCCCCCTGTATTTTTAATCAAATAAATGCAACTTTGATGAACATAAGAAGCATCTTTAAAATAAATATATAAACATTTGGCTGGTAGTGTACATTAGTTCTGTCAAATGATTCATTGCATCTAAACTAAAAGTTTTTGCTTACATAGTATATGTGTGTGTACTGTGTATATTTAAAGGGGTCATGTGATGTGGCTAAAAAGAACATTATTTTGTGTATTTGGTATGATGCTTATATTTGGTATAATAATGTTTATGCTGTTTAAGGTGCAAAACCCATTATTTTCCACATGCTGTACATACTTTTTTCTCCTCTAACCTTCCTGATACGGGTCGATTTGTACAAAGCTCATTGTTCTAAAAAACTCAGGTGTGTTCTGATTGGGCAGCTATGTCTTTGCTCATTATTGCTAAACAAATTTGCTTTGAGTCCTGATGATCCTGTCGCGGTGTTGCTCTAAATGTGCTTGTGATGCAGGTGCAGTATAATTCAGATTCAGTCTGTTCACACACAGATCAAGACTCTGTCAGATTCTCCTGGTTTCTCAGTGTGTGTGTGAAGGTCAGGATGGATGTAGTGCTGCTGTATCTGATGAATCTGAGAGATCCTGAGGAGCGGATGGAGGAATCAGGCAGGAGGAGGAGGGAGTTTTATTAAGATGAATGATGTTTGCACAAGTGCATAACCAGCCAGTGTTCACCTTACTTTTGCCCAATTCACACCGGTTAGCTTATAATAATGTTAACTAATTTGAGACGTACCGGTAGGTTTTCACAAGAAGTGAAAGCCTGGCATGGTTTCAGTTTTAAATGTGTTTCCGGTTACAGATAGCCTGGGATTACACAAGATTTGTATTTTAAAAAAACATTCATTTCAATATCTGGCCCTTCCCATTACCCCATCCCCTCCCACCAAAAGAGATTTGAGACACCCCAACCCTTTCACATGAGCACGCTAAACAGAGGGGTAGGAATGGGACTGGCCTTAAATTAAACTGTTTTAGTAGCTATTCAATAGTTTTTGGGTTTTGTTTGTTTATATATATATTGTGCTTTCCAATAAATCTTAAACTGCAGTTATTTTGATTAAGTTGGAAAACTAACACAATAAAACATAACATAACACAACAAAATAAAATACATTTTAATTAAACAACATTTTTTGCAGACATTATTTCATCAATTTATTTATTAATAAGCACATGAAATAAAACTGCATGCTAAAAATATTTTTCAAAATCGTATATAATTTGATATATTTATTTTATTTTTTATATATATTTTTTTTATTGATTTATTTTAATATGCAATTTGCTATTTTTTTAGATGGTTTATCAGCTTCTGAACCATTTTCTTGATTTATTATTATTATTATTGTTATTTTTTCTTCAGATTAGTTTTGATCATATTTTGTTATCTGTTTCAGATGTTTTTCCTCTTAAGTTCTTCCCTGACCTTACAGGACTCTCTGTGATCCCGATCTATATATAGATTTCCCTTCACATGAGATTTCAGCGTGAGTTTGGGACAGTGATTGCTCCATTAATTCTATTTGAAATGAGATGTCAGTGTCCGTTCTGCTAATTGACTTTTACGGCAGCGGCTCTGATGGACTCATCAGTCTCTTCCTCTGATCTCCGAACCCCCAAACCCAGCAGATGGCTTCAGCGCTGAAACGTGGCTGTCATCATGAAGTGGTCTGTAGCTTCGTGTGAGTTCGGATCCATACGTGTGAGAATGAGCTGTAGCGATGCCTGAGCGAACACCGTTTAATATCAGGGTGCAGTCTTTAAAATGAGGTTTGTGGCCTAGGTGACGCGTGTTAGTGCAGAGCATGGAGAATTATGGCTCTAATAGCAGCCGTCTCACTTCGCTGAGGATCGTCTCTCTCTGTTTCCTCGTCATCTTCGTTTGCTTTTCTCTAAAACCTGCCTGTTTTTTCTGTCGTAGTCTTTAAAGGGGCCGTTGAGAGCCACAGACGGGTTTCAGAAGTAAAATCCCATTCATTGTCTCCACAGAGAAATTGATTTTTTTTAGCGATGCCGTATAAACCTCAAGGCTCACCATAAGCTACAAGGCCCTTAAGTCATGATTTATGATTCTCTTTTAAAGGGAAGGATCAACCAGAAATTAAATTTGCTGCTAATTTCCTCATCCTCGGGCCCTCCGAGATTACTTTTTGCTTTGGTAGAACATTGAAGAAGAGTTCTAGCTGAAACTGTGGTCTTTGGCGACTCATAAAATGCAGGTCAGTGGCTACTTTGAGAACTAAAAAGCAAGTATCAGGTAATATAAAATGAAAACCTGTGGCTCCTGGTGATGTATTGAGGTCTTATGAAGCAAAACGATCTGTCTGTGCAAGAAACTGAACATAACTTACATCATTATTACCTGTAATCCTCAGGCAAATGGGCAAATATGATTCTTTTTCAAGCCGATTCAGTTTGATTCCGATGTGGTTCTTCAATACGGTTCATTTCAATGAATTGGTTCAGTTTACATAATCATGCAATTGCATAATGCGGTTCTATATTAAAGCACCCAATAATGAGGTGAAACGTGTATGTTTTTCATGTCTAAAGCATATAAAGCAAATACTGTAAACTGGTCTCCATCAGCTCACTGTTTCCTCGGTTCACTGACTGTTGGAGGAACTGGATCAAACTGAATCTGTTCATTCATCGCTGGATCATATACGCCATTATTTCGGCTCATTTCCAGTCAGAGTGACTGTCAGGCGTCTGAATTTGAGTTATAAAGCATCGAATACCACAGATTTAGCTAAAGATTTACTTAAGAAAAGGAGTCACCTACATCTTGGATGGCCTGAGAATGAGTAAATTAACAGCTAATGTTCATCCCTGAGTGAACGCTCCCTTTTTATATCCGTGTGTTATCAGCTGAACTCTCATTGCCATTCATCACATTAAATCCCTGTGCTCTCGTTTATCTGTAGAGATGAAGGACAGATGAAGATATCTCTCGGTGAGAGAGGTAAAGGACAGGTCGTAGACAGAAGGGTGGATAGAAACGAGCTGGAGAGGTTAATAGACTGACAAGAGGATTATAGTGATGGTCACAGTGTGACCTTTGACCTTCCGTCTAAAGCGTCCTTTTTGAGTATCCAGAACTGAATTTCTGTGCGCTTTTGAGGTAAGCGTGCGTGATCTGATTTGAATAATCGCTCTTTCATTTGCATTTTCTGTCACCGTTATATTAGGTTTTGTGTTTTATTCAGTGTCTGTGTGATTTCACCTGCTGCGGTTTCCCGCGGTCGGCGGTGAGCGCTTTGAGCGACAGCTTTAAATCCAGCCGCATGATTAGTGGCACCTTGTAAAGGGCGTCTTTGTAAAGCGCGGTCAGTAATTGCTGCAGATGGCGGTTGTTAACAGCACTGCAGCAGAAAGCCTGTCAATCAATAGCAGTGCATCTGCTCGACTCCAATCGTACCGTCAGTCACCGTACTATTACTAACATTACCATTCAATAAACTCCTGTCCTCAGGCTCCACTGCAAAACAATGCACGTCTTGCTCAGTGTTTATGTATTTGTTTTCACCCCAGAAGATTTAAAATAATTGCTGATGGTCATATTTTTAGTATCATTGAAATATTATTTATCTTTTGAGTTTTATTTTAATATTGGTTAAAGTTTAAGTCATTTTGTAAACTAGTACACACAATGATTAAAACTCTACACACAGGCAAGCACATATCTATATGTAGCTTTTTGTCTTTTTTTCATCAGTGTTTGTAATTTTAGTACATCGAGTTAAACTAAAGTAATAAACAAAATATTTTTACAAATGATTTTAGTTTTAGTTAAGTATAACCCAGCTCTGTCTTGATTATTTGATCAAACTTTCAAATGTCGCAAAATTAAAAGTTATTTTAAATAAATAATGCAAAATATCAATATTTATACTACTACAAATGTTTGTGGTATTTATGAAGTTTATTTTGCTTATATAATAATACATTTAAAATAACTGTCGGAAATGTGAATATATGTTAAAATGTAATTTATTTCTGTGATCAAATCTGTATTTTCAGCATTATTACTCCAGTCTTCAGAGTCACATGATCCTTCAGAAATCAATCTAATATTCTGATCTGCTGTTCAAGGAACATTTTTTTTTTTTTAAGACATTTTATGAAATCTTTTTACCATTATAAATGTCTTTTCCAGTCTCTTTTAATCAATTTAATGAATCTTTGCTGAATAAAAGTATTAATTTCTCTTAAAAACTGGGATGATGACTCCCTCACCATTCACTGAACTAATGGTTTAAAATGATTTTTTGGATATCATGCACACATCACAGCACACGCCAGGCAGCGAGCAGTGCTCTAGTATTGCATTGTAACCGTGATCTCCATAAAATTGAGTCTCGAGCACTTCTCTTATGAATACACCTCCTGAATAACACATTTATGAAGATCCATTAGCTGAACATATTGAAATCCTGAGGAGTGCAATCCGATCATATGCTTCAGCACATTCAGATGGAAGATCCAGACGGATCAAATTACCCAGCGTCCCCTCTGACCAGCTTCCCAAAAATGCTTTCAGCAGGATTTGAGCGATCAGGTTATCCTGGATTAGAGCAGATTAGATTTGATCATGGGATCAGAGGAAATTTACTATGGGATTAACAGATCTGATTATCACACACACATATAATGTGCATATACAATGAAAATAGCATCTGAACACAGATAAATAAGCACGCAGCCTTTCTTTCGGTTTTTGAACATTTAGACCTTTTGCGTTACTTAAAATGAGCTGCCGCCCCCCCCCCAATTCTGCAGTGTTTGTGCTTCAGATATGGATGTTTTCTCAAATCGTGTATCTTGTTCAACAAAACCACAGACATTTTCTTTGGAAAATATTAAAATCTTTTTAACATTTATATTTAGGATTCATAAGATTTTTATTCATGCTTATAAATTATTTAAAATGTAAACAAATGCACTACAATCTTATGAAGCGAGCATCTCTCTCTGCCTGTTGGGATTTTGCGGCTAATGTTGTATTACACACAGTACACACAGTAATACGTGACTCATATAAGAAATCATGATGACTCTATACATGACTGGAATCCTCTCTCTGACATCATGACTTTCTCCTTCCATGTATGGGTGAATCTCACAAAAACATATCAGTCATAAGTCAGTCATATTTCACCCAAAAACTTTTTCTAAAAATCTATTTTTTTCATATATTCATAAAGAACCATACAGGTATTTTGGATTGTGACATTATTTTAATGATAATAAAATTGCATATGTTTAATATATATATATATATATATATATTTATGAGAGAAAATGTGTTTATAGTTATTTATTTATATATTAACATTTTATCCTTTATTTATTTAAGTTTTCATTAGAATGATTCTTATTACTGAGATATTTTATTATATGATAAATAATTTTCTTTTGCATTCTATTAATAGTGTCATAACTCTATTAAATATATTTAAATATATAGAAATCTGTCATAGTTCTTAAAATGTTCAAAGAATAGCCTTTAAACAGCAAAAAATGAGTTTTTTTGTGCATTACAGTAACAATGTTATAATTCAAAGTCGTAATTCATTCAGAACTATTTTGTATGGGCAATTAATGCATTACTGAGTGTAAAGTGGGTGTCTGTGTGTGTTTAGGTTGGAGTGGGTGGAAATCATCGAGCCGCGCAC
This sequence comes from Enteromius treurensis, assembly GCA_032275025.1. Lineage (NCBI taxonomy): Eukaryota > Metazoa > Chordata > Actinopteri > Cypriniformes > Cyprinidae > Enteromius > Enteromius treurensis. Next base: position 19,982,353 of record JAUCMU010000043.1, read on the forward strand.
CCGGGAGCGCATGTATGCCAACCTGCTGACAGGCGAGTGCGTTTGGGACGCCCCGGCGGGCGTGCAGATCAAGCGCAGCGGACAGGACCAGTGGTGGGAGCTTTTTGACTCCAAGACGTCCCGATTCTACTACTACAATGCTTCTACCCAGCGCACCGTTTGGCACCGCCCACACAGCTGTGACATCATCCCCCTCGCCAAACTACAGACCCTCAAGCAGAACACCAACACGGCTCCGCCCACCGCCACCACGACTAGTGCCTCCGCCGACAGCAGCCCCGCCCGCAGCGCCGTCAGCACCACGTCCTCACAGGAGCAGGAGGAGAAGACCTCCACCGCCGAGGAGGCAGACAGGTGAGAACATTTCAGGCCTTTTAGGAATGGTTAACCCAAAAATGAACATCAGCTGAAAATTCAACAAATCCAGCATTAAGATGTTTTTTTATTAGTTCATAATAACACTTGCTCCAGTGATGAAGTGGTCTGGGCTGAATCAGGAGAGAAATCTGCACAGCACAAAACAGCTCTAAACAAATATGTTGCTGGATTTTTATGTGAGAGACAACAGGATATGGACTTTTTTTAAGAGTTATGGACTCATATTTTAACCAGAAGCAATGGTTTGATTTGAAATTGTCTAATGATGGGTTTGTTTCTTACAAACATGCAGCTTTTGTCTTCTCAAGATGTTAACTGATGGACTGGAGTGGTGTGGATTATTGTGATGTTTTTATCAGCTGTTTTTGACACTCATTTTGACGACACCCATTATATACCCATATGTGACCATTAGTCACAAACCAGTCACAAGAGTAAATTTGTTAAATTGAGATTTATACATCTTTTGAATAAATAAGCTTTCCATTGGTGCATTGTTCGTTAGGATAGAAATAGATATTTGGCTGAGATACAACTATTAGAAAATCTGGAATCTGAGGTTTCCGGCTACTCGACTGACTCGATGTATGATGTAAGTTGCATCATACCTCGCGTCAGAGGTCACCCAAGTAGCCGAAATTCGGCGCTCTTGGGGACGTGCATGTGGCCTTTGCCCGAACTCAGATATTTAGGTTATAATTTTAAAACTAGAAATATTTTTGTTATAATCTGCTTCAGAGGACATGTGATAGGTTAGTTTTATAGCGCAGTACTTGCGGATATATTTGATTTACGGAGCTTAAAAATCACGGCCGCTATCTACCAGCATTACCAAGCTTGGAATGGCCAGGATACATTTTTTAAAAACTCAGACTGTGTTTGTATGAAAAAAGAAAGTCATATACACCTAGAATGGCTTAGGGGTGAATAAAATATGCCGGAATTTTCATTTTTTTAGAGAACTATTCCTTTAAATTTTAACAAAGTCACGGAAGTCACGCTGGTTGTATTGACGAAAGTGAGTGGGTTAGTGACGATATTACTCCGCCGAGGTCAAAGTGCTGCCAAGTGCTCTTCCACCATACATTTAGTTGCCATCTTTGATCTGCTTCGAAAATCGCTACGTTTTATTTTGTGTCACCGTACTTACTCAAGTAACTGCGTATGTAACAGTCTTTAAATAGGGAAAACATGGAAGTGTTTGGTTGCTTCTAAATTCATGCCTGTTTGGTACCGAAGGAATGAGTGAAGCTAAGCTAAAGCTAACAAAGTGGAGCCGCGCTCTAGAGCGATTATGCGAGAGACCGGACAGATATGTTTTCCTTTAATATACTAATGATTTTTGTCATGAAATAGACAATAGACTTTTATTTATTAAGACATTTGTTATTTTTTATAATATCTAAGAATTTTAAAGACTCACTGAGCCTTTTTTATTCGCAGACATGCTCCTAAACATTTTACAGTTTGCAGACGTCTATTTTTTGTCTTAAACGCTAGTGAAGTGCTTGCACTGTCGAGCCCTGGAGGAACTGACACGGAAAACATCCCAGAATCCCTTTTGATTTCCCTCTGAGACCCAGACGACACCGATGGAAGTCAGATTTCATTTAGTTTAACTGTCTGAGCGAGCTTCCTCATCCCCGTCCAACAGTACATCCCTTACAGCCGGTCTTCAGACGCTCTTTAAGACGGACATCTCTTGTTTTTATTTGTTTCATTAGATCATCGCTGTAAGTGGTTTTGAAAGCTCGACTGGACCAGAAACAAATAGCTGCCTGTTGAGACTTCAATAGTTTATGTGCACACTACAATACTATTCATGCAATTTGTACACTACAAAAAAAAAGTATATATATATATATATATATATGTATATGTAGTATTGGATATAATATGTAAATAGTATATAGTAAAGTAGGTTTTTTGTTTATTTTTTACTAATGATACAATAACCTTTCCAGACTAACCTAAGCTCTGTGGTTATTAAACGACGCATTATGCTTGCAAACTCAGTGTGATTTTGCATTTGATTGCTGAATTCTTCTGGGGAAAACCCAAGAAAAATGGGTGGTCAGAAGACATTTACACGGTTAATGCCAGATTACTTGACGCTTAATAGTGAAAGATATGTACGATTATGCGTGTGCATTAAAGCTGTTTTTTAGATTTAATATTCTAACAGTGTCGCACTTGAATAGTTTCATCCCATGAGGAGCGCTGGGATGAGTAAGAGAGGGTCATGAAATGATTTTGTGTGACAGAGGAGGAGGAGGAGGCAGAGGGAATGAAAGAAGAGAGAAGCATAGAATGTGTAAATTGATTTGAAGGTCGGATATCCATGAATAATTAATATCCAGAGGAAAACACTGCTCACTTTGTAGTGGGTCTCTTGCTCGAGAGAGAGACGGAGTGAGAGATAAGTTTCTTCTGTTTAGAGTTTTAATCCGGCTCCTAAAGAAGTGAACACACACACACACACACACACACACTTAGCTGTGTAATCCAGTCTGGTCATGGGGAGCCTTCAGAGGACCGTGGTGGCCAAGTGCTGAATTGATTTTACACACTTCTTTTCTTGATGCTCATAGGCCTTTTCTGTGCTCTTTAAACTCAAAGAACTCTTAGATTTAGATCTTTTAAAATTGCCCTTGAAAGGCTTGAAGGACTAAGAGTTTTAGAGGTGCTCGATTTGAAGTCAAGCATCAATTTTATTATTGCTATAGTTAAAGCTAGAGATTTGAACAAACATAACATTTTCATCATAGTACTCAGAAATGACTTTTCAACTGATATCATCATTCCCTCTTATTGAATTTCTTATTTTATCCTACTGGAAAAATACCCACTCAGTCCTTTTTTCCTTCATTGAATATTTGGAAATTAATCACATTTAAGAAGTAAAATTGGTGCGTAAGAGACAAAGACCAAAAAAGGTCAAAACTGAAAAACAAAAGCAAACCCTTTTTTTATGTTTCTTATTAAAATTCTGTATTTTAACATTTTTACAAAATTTAAACTAAAACATTTTCTTATTTTTTTGTTCAGGTTCAGATGGGGCACTGGCACCAGAGAACGGATGCTCATCAAAGTTTCAGATCGGGAACCCAGTTTTCTAACACAGGGAAATGGATACTCAAGTTCTTCCCCACGCTCCAGACGCTCGTCCAGCAATGCTCCTTCTGACCCCGAAGCCACGCCCCTTTCCCTGCCTGACCGCCCTGCATCACAGTCTCCGTTCATGAAGAGGGCCGACTTGTGCGGCACTCAGCGGCGATGCTCAGGCGATTCCCAGCCATCATCCCCTCGCTATGCTTACGAGCCTCCTTTGTACGAGGAACCGCCCTCGGAATACCAGTCCCCACCTATTTATGAGGAACCGCCCACTGACATGCACTGCGACCAGGCCTTTTTTGGCTCCGACAGGTCTCCGGCACGAAAACCAGGTCTTTACCACTCTCCCAAGCAAAGCCCCTCTCCTTACGGTCAACTGGTGTTGACGAGACAGCGGAGCTCCACGCCCGAAAAGATGCCCAATCAGGCCGATCGAGACTATAGCTCGAGTGGGCGGGACTACAGCTCTGCAGGGCGGGACTACAGCTCCAGTGGGCGTGATTATAGCTCAGGCATAAGGGACTACAGCTCCGGTGGGCGGGATTATAACTCTAGTGGGCGGGAGTATAGTGCTGCTGGGCGGGAATATGTAAAGCAGCTTGTTTATGTAGAGCAGTCTGGCTCCTCCCCTCGATTTAGGACGACCGAGCGTCTGCTGAGCTATGGGACAACCAGTTCGAATAGTCTGTCAGCCAGATTTTCTTACGGCGGCTCCTTTACGTTGCAGCACAGTCACGATCTCAATGGTGGCAATCGGAAACGTAAGAACCGGAAGCCATCTTTGCCGGGAGGAGAGGGCGATGGCATGGGGTCCGGTCTCGGGCCAATGATCACCCAAGCCCGGTTGGCATGGGAGGCTCAGCAGATGTTGCATCAGCGAGGGGGTGTGTCTTCTGACCAGGGAATGAAAGACGGGTATGAAAGTGATGGGGCAATGCCCCTGCCACTGCCTGGTCCGGTGGTGCGGGCGTTCAGTGAAGACGAGGCTCTTGCGCAACAGGAAAGCCATTGGAAGCGTGCCACCCTGGACAGACTGGCATTTCCTCAGACGCTACTAGAAAAGAGCCTGTCGGTGCAAACCAACCTGGCATCACCTGAACCTTACCTCCATCCCTCGCAGGTAATGCACAATGACATGCGCGTTGCATCATAAACTCAAAACATTGCTGAGATTTTCATATTTATGCCACTGTTGCGTATGGGAGGCAGTTAGCCAATTATTGCGATACCTGGGACAAATAACAGTCCCGATTGCCATTTATTTTAGGTGCTGCAATACTCTGCAACTTTATTTTATGATTTATGTTACCTTCAGGGTTAGTTAGTACTTCAGGTTAATCATCTAACTTTCTAACCTCTAGCATTATTATTCAAGCGATGTTGCTTGGGCACTTACCCATTGAGAATGGGCTACACATTTCTATCTGGATTCTTGTTGTGGACGAGTCCAAATGTGGAGGTCCGTGACTCTTTTGGTGTGAAACAGTAAAGCAACCTAGCAACTGCATAGCAACCCCTTCAAAACTGTGGAAACATAAGGCCAATTCACACCGCACAGACAAACGCCAACAAACTCCAACAGAATAGTTGGCTCAAGCTGGCTGTTGGATTTATAATCTTATGAAAAATAATAGTCATGTTCACACCACACCAACAAACACTGACCAACTCTTACTGTCCTGGAAAAAAATGGATGATCCTATATCGTCAATCCAAATTTAACTCATTTTTATTAATGTCTTTATGTGCCATTATTTACATGAAAAGTTAAATTAAATAAAAACAAACTCCAACCAACATCTGACACTGATCCAAGGAACTCCAACAGACTAGTTTGTTGGCGTTTATCTGTGCGGTGTGTGAATTGGCCTTGAGTGAAATAGCAATGCCAAAAAATGCCCAGAATGCCATTTAAAAACATTATAGAATGTCCTAGCAACGGTACAGCAACACTCTTATTAAAAATTATAAAATATTGGATTGTTTTCCTTCATGTCACGGGACCACTGACCAACAACAGGGAACTATGAAAATGAGAACAGGGGTTTTAAATATAAACTTTAAATCTCAGGGGTGTTTCAAGCTTAATGGGGTTTGAATAGAAACACATAAATCTTTGAGTCACTGTTTGAACGAATGGAAATTGTGATAAGAGATGGAGTAGAATATTATGAATGCGAGATGCAATCAAAAACCAGAGAAATGCACTTAAAGAAACTGAGGCTTTATTAGATGTTAGGCACAGTTTCATCAACAGCAATGAACTCAGATTGTGTTTGCTGATTGTGTGTTATGATTGTCAGTTTCAGCGGCGCAGTAGAAAGTGTTTTTGGACACACTGGCACTTAGTTCGTGAATAAGCCAGAATACTCTGATGAGCTGAACTCTGAGCTCTTTCAGCCCAATATAATGAGCGTTTAACTGTCCTGAATCAGGCCTGATTTGCCGCTTAAGTGTTGCCAGTGAGGTTAATTGGGCCGGCTGACCCTCAGACGCCTGTTACCCAACCACTGATATCTTTGTTCTGGAGATTCCGGGCTGTGCTGAGCTAAACTTTGTGAGAGTTTCCTTGGAGGATTTTTTTAGGTTCTGCTCTATTTGCCAGTTTTAATGCAGGCAGACAGCCGCTCCAGCAGAAACAGGAAACCAAACCTCCCATAGCACCCCAGCAACTGCATAGCAACACTCTAAAGAAAACCCTAACAACGTCATGGTGATGCTCTAAAAACACCAAGTATGACCTAGCACAAGCATAGCAACACTCTGAAAACCTCTTAGAACAACTGCATAGCAACGGTCTAAAGAACACCCTAGAAACTGCATAGCAACACTCTGAAAAACACCCAGTATAGCCTAGCAACTGCATAGCAACACTCTGAAACCTGTCAAAATCCTTTAGCAACTGCATAGCAACTTATTTTAGTCAGAATTATCCATTACTATTTTCGTGTAGTTTTAGTCAACAAAAACTGATGACATTTAGTCTACTTTTAATCAATGAAAACTGTATTTTAGTCTCTTTTTAGTAATGCAATTCTATTTAACCCAGTCAAAATAGTATAAGTACCTAGTAGTATAGACCAGTGGTTCTCAACTGGTTTGGCTAAGGGATCCTTGCATTCCTATGGTCATCTAGCCACAACCCACTGTATATATACAGTACTGTGCAAAAGTCTTAGGCCCCTAGTATTTTCACCAACAAAAAAATGGTTTTAAGATGGTCATTTCTATCTTGTGTCAGTTGGAAATATCAGTTTACATTTCCAAACATTATTTTTGTCATTAATTGTAATAATGCAGTGAGATTATTGTCTGGCAACAGCCAGTGCTCCACACAGAGATCTGATCTGATCAAGTAACTCATCAACCCTCAGCATTGGATATGCGTTGAATTTCGACACAGCATTCACTCTGCAGTTATCCACACAGAATCGAACAGAGCCGTCCGTTTTAGGAACTAAAACTATCGGACTCGCCCAGTCACTGTTGGGTTCTTCTATTACCCCCATGTCGAGCATCACCTCTAATTCTGTCTGAACCCCCGGCTAGGTCTCGATTTGCAGCTTAATGAGATTCGTCCAACCAGACAGGGGCGAGAACATGTTGGCAAATTCTGCCTGCAGCTTGGCCACATCAGTGAGCTGGGAGGGCAAGAGATGATCTCCTTCTGGAACCAGAGCGAGAGAGAGTTTTGGTGCTCACCTCTGGCCCGAGATCAGACCTTCGTTTGTGGGTGAAAGATGCCGGTGTAAATCAATTTAATGCCCAACAACTGATATAGTTCACATAATGTATGTGACATAAATGCTGTACCTTGATCAGTGAGGATCTCTTTCGGTATCCCCACTCGGTAGATTACTCGAAACAATGCATCCGCATCACTCTTAGGAGAGATGCTGCAGAGCTGCACTGACTCAGGATATTGTGTTGCATAGTTCACCAGCACTAGTGCAAAATGATGCCCTCATGCTGATCGTACTAATGGCCCTGTGAGGTCCATTCCAATTTTTTCGAAGGGGACCTGCACCAGTGGAAGAGGTTGCAAAGGCGCTTTTGGGGAGGCCAGCGGATTTACCAGCTGACATCCACGACAAGACGCGCACCACCTGCGAACATTATTTTGAATGCCTGTCTGATGAAATCGGGTAATGATACGATTTAGTGTTGTTTGACCATGGTATTACAATAAGTACTTTTTTTGGTACTAACAACTGCATGTATCTAACCTGGCTTCCGCGACTTGAGCTTAGTCTGGCTAAGCTACCTTACTACTCGCCTTCTGGGAGGCGATCAATCTAATCAGTCTCTTTTGATTTCACTCTGTTCCCCTGGCTCAGACCCCAGTGGCCCCGGTTCAGCCTCTCCCACCTGCACGAGTGCCCTGCTTTCTTGCTTTTCCTTTCCCCAAGAGACATCTGTACATAAACATCCCAATGATGGACACCATCTGATCCCCGCCAGTTAAATAGCCAGCGATGTTGCTCTTGATGGAGGAATGAGATGCATCCGCAAATGGGGTACTGGTCGGAGTTTGCATGCTAGCGTCAGCTCTCCAGCTTCCTTTTCGGGTTTCGGCACCAGTGTAAACAAAGTCAGTGTGAGAAAGGAAGATGACAAGGTCGACGTTACTGCTACTTGAACTTTTATTTCGATACCAGAAAACAGAAAGTCGTGCTACAAGCGCTCAATATAATGCAGGACATATACAAAAGGATCCTGGTGCTTTGGAGAGACACTAGAACGCAGTTCTAGAGGTAAGTATAGGGTAAGTATTTCCAATATCGACAAGCAAGGGATCAAGGAGTTTAGTCCATTTCGTAGAAACGAGCCCGGACACTGACTGAGGAGTAGTGTGTGGTTTTATGGTGAAGCTGATTGCGGTGATGATGAGTTGCAGGTGACGGTGATTAGAATTCAGGGGAGAGTGAGCATTGTGATTGGCTGGGTGCAGAGCCTGGCAGATCTGTGACATCACCCCTCCTCCATGGCCCTCTCAAGAAGGCCGAACTCTTCGACGTCGCGGTGTTCTTCCTCTTTCCCTGGGTACAGAACTCTTCTAAGAGAACACATCATCCCCACATCACTCTTGGGACCCAAATCTTTCCTCTGGCCCATAACCTTCCCAATCCACCAAATACTCTAACATCTCTAACGTCTCCTTGACCTTGTAGATGGTCCCTTCATCCACGATTAGAGGAGAAGGGAGTTCTTCAGCTGGGCCAGGCGTTGTAGGGAGAGAAACAGGGTCAACATAAGGCTTAAGCAAGGACACGTGAAAAGTGGGGTGAATCTTGTACTGTAGTGGGAGCTGTAGTTTATAAGTGACGGGGATGATCTGTTCCGTGATGATGAAGGGGCCAACAACCTGCTGCTGTGGTTTTTTGCCTGTGCACCGCCCGTTGCAGATTGTGATGTGCTTCGTCCCAGACTCTCTCAATCTCCCAGAACCAGTAATGACCGCAGGAACATCAGATGGATCTCTGGACCATAGGAATAGAGAGGCCTGGTAACCGAGTACGCACCGGAAGGGAGTGAGACCAGTGGATGCTTGACAGAGGAAGTTCTAAACGTACTCGGTCCAGCCCAGAAACTGTTCCAGGAGTCTTGGTGGTCATGGCAGAAGGTACAGAGGAACCGCCCCACATCTTGGATCTTCTGTTCTGTCTGGTCACACCTAGGAGCTTGAAGAAGGCCTTCCAGACCCGTGAGATGAACTGTGGTCCTCGATTCGAAACAATGTCTTCAGGGATACCGTAGAAACAAAAACCTGTTGAAGAGGATCTCAACGATTTCTATTGCTGTAGATAAACCTTTGAGAGGTATTAAGCAGCAGAACTTGGAGAATCGATCAACAATAACTAGAATACAAGTGTTGAGCATTTCTCTGCTTTGAGGTGGAGTTGATACTCTCTGAGACGGGTGAAGACATCTGGGATGTGCCTATGATGCTCCTGCATGTTCTTTTAGCCATCAAACTACGCCTTGAAGAGTGGCACTGGCTGGAGGGGGCTGCGCATCCATTCACTGTGCTTACTTACCATAAAAACTTGCAATACCTCCGAGATGCCAAGAGGTTGAATCCCCGCCAAGCTGATTGCGGTGATGATGAGTTGCAGGTGACGGTGAGCCTGGCAGATCTGTGACATATACGGAGTGTCCTAAACCTAGATTTATACAAGACAGCTTTTGTAGGACAGGCGGAAAAGGAAACAGTAGGTATCATATTGCTATGCCAACACATTTAGAGCAAACAAAACACACTTAGGTCACAGTGTTTCAAAAGTTCGTTATGGTGCTGTACAGACTCACAGGAATCATTAGCACTGTTAATTGCTCTGCTTTTTCGAATAAGCTGTATTTCTGGAGCCAAGAATATGAAGTAATTCAGGAAGAAGCAAGGACAGACTGTCCCTCATGGTCTCATGGTCTTTACGCACGGCTGAAGTTAAACACCTTCCATGAAACACACTACAAACTACAGAGCTCAGCCTCCTTAAAACCTTTATGGCACATACTGAATTACAGTCAATAAATTTGTTTGCTAAGTTCAAGTGAATAAATCATTCACATAGCAGTTGAAGGATTCACTGTTAAAATAAATGGTTCATTGATAAATCATCTTGTTTTAAACATTTTTTGGAGGCAAAATGTGTTTCACTGCAAAAATGTTAATCATTATTTTTTCCGTCTTTCAAACTAGGTGCAATAATTTTTTAATTATTATGAGCATTTTTATTATAACAGTGTTCTTGTTGTTTTTTCCCTTGATTTTTCTTACCCCAACTGAATTTTATTTTCACCCTTTTCATTTTCTCATTCTTTTTATTACTCTTTAATGTAGTTTTTATCGCTTCATTTAATGTTTATGTTATGTTAAAAAATCTTTGTTCTTGTTTTATTTTTATTTGAAATGTATTATTATTATTATTTCTTAATCCAACAGCAATTCGTTTTATTTGCTATTTTATTCATAATCCTTACTATTTATTTTTTATTTTATTTTTATAGATTTTTTTTATATTTGTGCTTATTACAAAAAGCAATTTAAAATAATGTGAACACGAAATAATACTTGCCAGTTAAAAATAAACATCATTCAATAGATACATATTTACATATCCTCTTCTTCAGAAATGGTGCAAATTTTCTCAGGTCCATGTTATTAATATTCGGTGAGTTTTTTTGTGTTGTTTTGTTTCATGTACCAGCGTTTTTAACTTTGCATGATGCGTTTCGTATCGGCTGATGTTACTACGAGAGGAAAGCAACTGAATCATGTAAAACTGTATAATTGCCTGAAGGAGGTATTTTTGCAGTCCTGCTGCTGTTGTTATTCTCATTATTTTGGGGCTTGACTCATTTCCTCTTGGTCACCTCTTGACCCGCTGCTGTGGCTTTAATATCTGTCCTTCCTCTGCTCTCAATGCTGCTCTTCAACATCAACACACAATTCTTTCTTTCAGTCGGAGGATCTTGGAGCGTGTTCTCAGTTCGAGGCCAGTCGAAACGCTCGTAACATGATGCCCAGTGCGAGCTGCGGCATCTTCCCAGAATTCACACTCCGTAAACCGTCCTCTGAGACAGACATCGAGAACTGGGCATCCAAACACTTCAACAAGCACACCCAGGTACACCACAACACCCATGAAACCCTATAAACCCACTGCTCTTATGTCATTCCTTCATATCTAAGACCTCAGTCATCATTGGATTGCATTGTATTATGTGTACTGTAAATAATTTTTTGAAAACATGTTATTGAAGATATAAAGTGACGACTGATATTTATTTAATTTTATCTGCTTTTTATGGATCTCATTTGATGTACATTACAAGCTAAAAAAAATGTTTGACATTTAAAAAATGTTAAATTAAATAAAATGTTAATAAAAACTAATGAACCACAACAAAATAGCTAAAATCACAAAAAAATCCTAAATAAATAAATAAAATCTGTATAATTTTAGAAAAACACAGCAAAATTACTACAACTAAAATTAAAAGGAAAAATGTAAATATAAATACTAATTCAAAAATGTTAATAGAAACTAAATGTACAAAAGCACACAAAATTACCACTAAAATCAAAATGGAAAACATGAAGATAAATGCTCATTCAAAATATGATCAAAAACAAACAAACATTACGAAAATATAAAAATTAATTGCAAATAACGAAAATAACAGAATAAAGCAAGTTTACTTAAAAATAAAAATAAAATGTCAAATATTAAAATGAATTCTAAATAAAATAAACAAATTAAATTAAATAAAATTACAAAAAGACAGCAAAACAACTAAAGCTAAAATTAAAAATATTAAGTAAAATTAAAAATATAAAATAAATTGTAAAAAAAAATAAAAAGTAATAATTAAAATTAAAAATATGAATAAAAAAGACAAAAAATTAAAACTGTCTTTCAGGGTCTGTTCAGAAGGAAAGTGTCCATCGCCAACATGCTGGCATGGAGCAGCGAGCCCATCAAGAAGCCCATGATCATGACGACGGACCGGACGGTGAAGCGCGAGGCCGTGGAGCTCTTCAAACTCATCCAGACCTACATGGGTGACCGGCGGGGCAAAGTGGACCCGCTGGCCGTGGCTCTGGAGGTGGCCGTGAGGGGCTGGAGCTGCCAGGGCCTGCGGGACGAGCTCTACATCCAGCTGTGCCGACAGACCACCGAGAACTTCCGCTACGACAGTCTCCAGAGAGGATGGGAGCTCATGGCCATCTGCCTGGCCTTCTTCCCCCCGACGCCTCGCTTCCACAACTACCTGGAGGGCTACATCTGCAGACACATGGACCCACTCAACGACACCAAGGGTACGCACGCAGAAACCCCGAATTTACATTCAGTCATTCAGCAGAAGCTTTTATCAAAATCAACTAAAGAGATGCCTGCTGGAATTGGAAGTCAGGACCATATTTTTTTTTTTTAAAAAAAGCTAAGTTCTAGCAAAATAATGCAGGATTTAGTTTAGTTAATTTCTCAAATAACAAGAAGGAAGCCGTACTTAATAACTTAAAATCTGGACAACATACATTTCAGTCCTGTTACAGACTTTTTTTACTTTGTTGTGTGGGAAGAGTAAACATATGAATGTTATTTTAGTATCACTGACTGATTTTTGTGCATATTTGGAATTTGATTAATTATGTTTATTTTCTGTTTTCATTTTAATTTCAGTCTAAATGTTAGTAATTTTGTTGTGTGCTTTTTTTTTTTTTCATTTTTATTAGGTCCTGTTTTTTAATGATTTTTTTAAATGATAAATATATGAAATGTAGTAAAATAAAACGGAAAAATATAAATTATATATAAATTAATATATAGAATTATGTTAAAATAATATTTTTATCATTTTGAAATTTTTTGTTTTAAGTCATATTTAGGAAGTTAGTGATATTTCACTGGCATGCTATTATAATGTCATTCTAATTAATTCATTTATGTTTATTTAATATATACGCTACCGTTCAAAAATTTGGGGTCAGTAAGATATTTAATGGTTTTTAAAGATGTTTCTTCTGCTCATCAAGGCTGCAT
>JAUCMU010000043.1:19998616-20012205 GCA_032275025.1 Enteromius treurensis
AGCTGAAACTCAGCGACAGCCCCGAAACCTGACAGATCACGAGAAGATCTGTATGGAGAAGTGTGTGTGCAAACCTGGTGAAGAACCACAGGAAGCGTTTGACCTCTGGAATTGTTAACAAAGTCTTCTGTAACAAATATTAACATTTTTTGACTCAAGTGAGCAAATACTTATTTAACACAGTAATTCCCAAATAAATTGTTAAAACATCATACAATGTGATTTCTGGATTGTTCTTTTTAGATTCTGTCTCTCACAGTGGAAATGAACCTATGTTGAAAATTGTAGACCCCTCCATGGTTTCTAAGTAAGAGAATTGGCAAAATCACAGAGTGATCAAATACATATATATATATATTTTATTTTTTATTTTTTACATTTTTCCATCACACCGTAGGACACATTGATATGTCAACTTCCCATTTATATATATATATATATATATATATATATATATATGAAGAATTTATTTGCAAAAACAGATAACTCAGTTTGTAACCGTTTTTAGAAATCGTTTTTTTATTGTGCATTCCAATTTATCTCAATAAACCTGCAGTCGGGTTATTTTGATTAGATAAAAAATATAGAACAATGTATATATAATTAAAGAGTTATATCAATTCTATAATAAATAACTGTTATATAATAAAATAAACTTTACCTGAAACTGTTCCACACACAAAAAATTATTTTCTATTTTCACATTTTATTGTAATATTGTTTGTATTAATTAATTAATGTATTTAATTGCATTCAATTTGTTTATAAACATCATTTATTTAAAAATTGTATTTATTAAGTTTAGTTAGAATGACTCAAGGAACACACAAGTATTATTATTAATATTCAGTCACATTCTGTTTCAACTAAAATATTAAATCATGCTTATTAAATTGTATATAATATAGCATATATAGAAATTAGCATATTTGAATGATTTCTGAAGGATCATGTGACACTAAAGACAGGAGAAATGATGCTGGAAATTCAGACCACATCATATAGAAAACAGTTATTTTAACTTGTAATAATATTTCACAATCTTACTGTTTTTTCATCAAATAAATGCAGACTTGGTGAGCAGAAGAGACTCACAAACATTAAAAAGTTTTACTGACCCCAAACTTGGGGAAAGTATTATATGTTTTTAAAGCATTTAAGTAAACAAAAGATGCCACATAGAGACTATTGGGAATGTTTTTGAATGATGATGTAAATGAATAGTAGCATCAGAGTTTTGAACTGATTCGTTTACACAGACAGATTGAACTGATTCACAGAATCGAATCAAATGTTCCGAACGAATCAGAGTTTTTTTGCTGATAAAAAGTTTAGGTCAGAGAAGATATTAAACATCTCCTAATGCTCTTATGCTTGTGAAAATAATGTAATGACACACTGACATTTAATTACCAGAAGTAAATGTGCATTAACATGACTGCAGTGTTCACAGTCATTTTAAATATAATGTGAATTTTCAGCCCTAATTAACCCGCATTAACCCGAGAGACCCTGCACATGTGTTTTAATATCTGGAGACTGAGGGGGAATTCTTAGCAATGCATATTCCTAATCAAAAAATAAGTTTTGATATATTTATGGCAGGAAAGGTAATAAATGTCATCATAGAAGATGCAACATAATTATTTCTGACATAAATGAAAAATGACCCATGCAATGTATTATTGGCTATTGCTACAAATATACCTGTGCTACTTATGACTGCTTTTGTGCTTCAGGCTCAAATATATTTAAAACATTATGTATATATATATATATATATGTATGAGACTCACTGGTACAGTAAATACAGTATATATAGAATGAATTGTTTTAAGAAAAAACAATATATTAATCAATATAAATTTGGATAACTCTGTCTATATTAGAGAAAGCTATATTTATTTAAGCTAAATCTGTGGTGTGTTTGTGTGTCTCAGGGTGCCTGGAGACATTGATGAAGTAAACGCTCTGAAACTACAGGTGGACCAATGGAAGGTGCCCACCGGCCTGGAGGACCCTCATATTCCAGGTATCCCACAATCCTTCAGTCTGATGCATGTATGAACAAGTGCCCAAGCAGTTCACACGGTTACATGAATTTGAATATACATTAGAAATAGTATGCCATCAGAGCACATTTGGTACACTGTGTTCAGCATGCTATGATTTATGATGCACTAATTCTTTTCTGGTTTGCTAGACTTATAAATAAATGCAGGATAAATTTTTACTTGCTAGTAAAAATGCTAGTAAAAGTAATGACGGGTGACATTAAATAAGGAAAAATTCAATCTGATTTCTAATTTTTGGGAAATGCACGCTAATGATGATCTAAAATATATTTTTACAGTGTGTCTAGTGAAGATAGCAGTCATATTTCTACAAATCGGACGGCTGAGAAAAAAATGTTCTCTGACTGGATTGGTGGATTATTTTTGCTGGATGCTTTGAGCGGCTGCTCATGATGCATTATTGATCAAGCTTATATTTGTAGCTGTTTTTGCAGTCAGACAGCAGTGAACAAGCAAGAGCAAAATGTTTCAAACATTTCTTTAAATTATTAAATAAAAACTAACATCATTTAAAAGTGTTTTTTAGATCATTGCTAAAATAAAAAAATAAATGCATATTATAATGAAAAACATGTTACTATTAAAACAGTTTTGTTAAATTATGATCACATAGAAATTCTAAAATAAAATAAATTATGGAAAAATTCTACTTCTAATTAAAACACATCCATTTTTCACATTTATTATTTTCCAAAACAACATTTTTAAAATGTAAAAAAAAAAAAAAAAAAAAAACATTTCATAACTTAATTTGTCTGCTGTTATTAGTGTATTTCTGCTAAGTGTAGCTCCAGGGTTATTTTTGGCAATTAAAATTAACATATATGTGACGAGGAGGGGCGCAGGAATGTGATGGGGAACACCTGAGATGAATGAAGCCTCATCACCGCCGCTGTTAAAGGCCGAGCACACCTCTCCTCGGGAGACCGGTCCCTTCCCCTGTGCATGCACACTGGTGTCCTCGTGGGTCCAGGAAGGATGTGTTGAGGGACAGCTGTCAGGCCAGGATGCCGGGCCGTTGAATTCCCTTGGAAGTGCCGTGAGGGCCATGTAGGATGAAGCTGCTTAAGAAGCTGCTGCCGCCGGACTCCGCCCCTTACCTGGACCCTTCCACCTCGTTACATCATTTTGTTAAATTACGCCACTCCCAATGTGTCTCTCGTAAGCTCCTCCCATGACAATATATATGAAAACCTGAGAACAGTGAGAAGTAAGTTTGGATTGTTTGGCATATGGATTTTTAGTATACCATTGAATAATGACTGAATTCATAAGCTTAAGCAACAAAATATTGTTTAGTTTTGTTATGTTTGTTTATTTAGTCCAACAGACCAGTGCAATATTGCTATTAAGTGTAGCAATAGGATTTTTAGAAATATAGTAGCCTACATTTCAGAAATTCAGGTACCCTATAGGTAGGTAGTCCTTCTGTAAACTTTTTAAAGTAAAACACAATACTTTCAAGTAGGGATGCACCGATCAAGACCAGCAAAGCCGGCCCCGCAACCAGCGGCAAACGCCACCTGGCGCGCAACCCCACACCGAGCCGCACACACCACACACAGCCGCTGCCCACCGACCAGCCGCGCAAAATCATGCTCATTATCAGCGTGGATCTGCGCAGCCTGCCAGCAACAACAGCCGCTTGCAGCATACACGGACCAATGTGAAACCATGCACCCGGCGACAACCACCGCCGACCACATGACCGGCTCCACTGACAAAACACGCAAACACATCGGCCAACCCGGATCTGCGCATCCCCACTTTCAAGTACATTCAGAACATTAGAAACGCTAGTCGGTGCTGCAGTATAATCGCTCCGCCTAAACCCATCCAGTGAGAAATGTTCCGCGGTGCAAAAATAAGTGCGATTAAAATGAATTAAAAAATTTAACGCCTTGTTTTTGTGTAGTTAATTAATCTAAATTAACGCGTTTAAGTCCCAATCATAATATACATATAAAAACTACATTAAACTATATACATAAAAATGACAAAAGTAACTCAAATTGAAATAAGATAAATAAGATAAAAAAATAATTAATGAAGACTATAATAGTGCAAAAATAATACAAAAATAAGCATGTCCAGTGATGTAATGCTGTTTCACGCACTCCCCACACTCACACACACCTGTAGCCTAAGGCGTTCTGCACTGCTCCATTTCTCTCTGAATATAAATAGCTCAAACCCACACGCAGTGGGAGGATCGACAACTCTTACTGCAGCAGTACGACAGGATCCGAACGCAGGAGACCACAGCCATTATCTGATTTCAATTACATGCGTTTGACAGAACTCAAGTGAATAAGTAATCCTTCAGATCTGCTCTACCTGTATGTGTAATAAATAAATAAAACGGCATGTTCTCTGGTCTCTCAGACACTGGGACTCGTCTGTGTGTCTCTGGCCGGTCTTCATTAGATCTGTGATTTCCCAGGTTCTTGCAGTTCCCAGAAACGGGCGCCTATCATTTACAAAACTGCTTTCATTCATTGACCCATATTCATAAAGCGTCTCCCCTCGGACATGTTTCTGGAAATCAAGTAGTGTCAGAAATAATGAAGCCATTAGCTGCTAACACACTGCTGACATGCATAAACTGGTTCAGGAGTACCAGGATTTCACCAGTCGTACTGACCTACTGAACTACAGCACTGCCAGTTCACAAAATCATTATATTATATTTGCCTATTAATAAATGTTACAAATATAATAACAAATAAATAAAAAAACAAACATAATAATAATGTTACAAAAGATTCCTAAGAACATCTATGAATCTTGACTTTCTTTCTGAAGGATCATGTGACTCTGAAGACCGGAGTAATGATGCTGAAAATTCAGCTGCTGTTCAAAGAGATAAATGCATTTGACTATATATGAACATACAATAAAATAAAATAAATGCAGCCTCAGTGAGCAGAAGAGAAAATCTCTCTCAAAATATTGCAAATGACTAAGCTTATTTATAGCACTGCACCATGCGTATTTAAATTGATCCATTGTTATTCTTTTTGGGGCGAATACGCTTCCTTTACATACAAATGAGGCTGATTGTAGAATGCGCTGGATTTACAAATTCATTTGTTCAGTGGCAGTGATTTGCGTTTTTGCTGCTCACCGAAAGCTGGTGTTCCTCTGTTGAGATGCACAATGCAGTCGAGTGTATTTCCTGAAATAACCTGATACCGCTGAATGAACGGGGTGCTGAAACTACAGCAACAGCATGTCAAAGAAACAGTCACTCTTTCCTGATGAGAGCAGCCTGTGTGTCTCTGAGTGGTTGATTGTTGATTGTGGGGCAGTCCTGGCCTAATGGATAGGGAGTTGGACTTGTAACCCAATGGTTGTGGGTTTGAGTCCCAGGTCTGGCAGGGATTGTAGGCGGTTGGAGTGAATAGCCAGCGCTCTCTCCACCTTCAATACCACGACGGAGGTGAGACCCTTGAGTAAGGCACGGTTGCTCGCCGGGCGCTGCAGCAATGCCTGCCCACTGCACGGTGTTAGAAGTGGCTAGATATTGGTAGGATCATGTTAGAAAGTCTCTATTAAATTCTACACACTGGAAAAAGCAATGTCAGACTTTATCTTAAATATGAAGAGCTTAATCAACAGATTGACGAGTTTTTCACAAAAAGGTCTTAGACAGAGTCAGAGACTGAAGTGAGTTGCTGTTTTTGTTTCTTCTGAGGATTCATTCATGCATTTGGCTTCAAGTTTCGCAAGAAACACTGGTAGGGACAAGTCATAGTGTCTCTACTAAATCCGACACCCTTGTGTGCTGTGACCTCTGACCTCAGCTGTCTCTGTCTCTCTAGCATCGCTGCTGAAGCTCTGGTACAGAGAGCTGGAGGAGCCGGTGATTCCTCATGAGTTTTATGAGCAGTGTGTCATGAACTACGACAGTCCTGCGGCTGCTGTCAGCGTGGTCCTCAACCTCCCTCACATCAACAAACTGGTGCTCTGCTACCTCATCCGCTTCCTACAGGTCCGACTGAACACATGTCTATCTATCACTCTCTCAGTCAGTGAGCAGTTCGTTTGTCAAGTCTGTCAAACCACACCTTCATGTGTTCATCTCAAAGAGACATGTAAAGATCTGTCTGATTTCCCTAACAGGTATTTGCTCAAGCCTCCAGCGTGTCCCTGACTAAGATGGATGTCAGTAATCTGGCGATGGTGATGGCGCCCAACTGCCTGCGCTGCCAGTCGGATGACCCACGCATCATCTTCGAGAACACCAGGAAAGAGATGAGCTTCATCCGCGTTCTGATCCAGCACCTCGACACCAGCTTCATGGACGGGGTGCTATAGCACAAACACACACGTTAGCATTCACACCTAACGCCCACACATGAATCACCCGGCAAACCACCTCGACAAGCCTCTTCCTGTACACCGCACAGTCGCGCTCGCCATCCCCATGATTTCTGAATGTTTCTGAATAGATAAACCATCCGTCCTCACATGATAGTGACTATCCTGTTTTGGTTTCTAGCGTGCATGTACGTGCCGAATGTGTCTGTTTCTGTTTTCTAACTCGACTGACTTGTAGACCGGTCCGTCTGATTTTATATGATTCATTTATTTGTTATTTATTTGAATAAGGGTTTGTAAGTATTGTACTGCCTTTTGAAATAGGAAACATCTGTCCTCACTGATCACATGCATCGATCTGTGTATGTGTGTGAGTGAGCAAGTATGCGCGCGCGTGTGTGTGTGTGTGTGTGTGTGTATGAGTTCATTTCCCACGGTTGTTTTATACACTATTGTGTACGTCTCACTGAAATGGTACAACACAAGTGCCCCTCATAGTGAACTACCTGCGGTAAAGGTGAAGTGTGCCAATTATGTGTCACTTTCTGAACTCGCACACACTGAACTTTAATAGCTAATTGTTGAGTTGGAAAGTGTTTAACATCCAGAATAGTACGCGCTTCGCCGTTAAATGATCACACATGCTCACACACAAGCATCCAAACGGCCTCATTTACACACACACACACACACTGATTTGGTTTGGTGCTTGTAATGATCTATATCACACTGCCAAACACACAATATTAATACTCAGTGCCCATTCCTGCCTCCAGGAGGCGTATCGGTGAGAAACGAGAGGGACGGACAATGGAGGGAGAGATAAACCGAGAGATTCTCACGAAGAAGTGGCCGGGTTATATTTCACCACAGAATCTAAATAAATAAAGGAAAAACCAAAAACTAAGGGTTGAACATAATGTCATAAAATTAAAAAAATGATCTTAAAAGAAAATAAAGGGCCATTTATATTTCAAATATATATAAAAATGACCATGGAAATACCTATGTATTATTTTGAAAATTTTCATTTGATTTTCTGGGTAGAACATAATGTAAAAATAGCTTTAAAATTACCCTAACGGCCCAGATATCATTTTTTATATCTTAAATGGGAATTTATGTGTTGAGCATACTGTCATGATATTAATAAAAAGGAAACAAATAATTTATTTTTTTATTTTTATTTTTATTTTTTTGGATTTTGTGGTGAAATATTTGAGCTGGATGCGCTCTTGACAGACAAAGATGTTTGTATGTTTGGCTTCTGCTCATCTCTGCACACTCCGATCTGTCATGGCCACACGTTCACGTCCTCATCTGTACAGAACAATGTGTAAAAAATACAAATAAAAAGCTAAAACGAAAGAAAAGAAGATAATCAAATAGTTACTACATTATTTGACAGCAGGAGCATTTAGGTTTGGATCTACAAAACTCATCCATTAGCAAAAACTTAGATTAAAAAAAATAATGAAAAAGCAGATATGTTATGAAATGTGATTCTATGTCTGATGAAAAGGGAAGAAAATCCATGAGCAGAGCACTGTGACCTGCGTCCTGAGGCCGAAACACACATGTGACAGAGAGGATTATGGGAGATTGTGCTGTATGCAGAGATGTTTCTTGTCACAGGTTTACGCTCATGGTCTTATTACTGTATTTATTGAGTCATATTAATAAACCTCCTCTCCCTCCTTTTGTTCTGAGGTCAAAGGTTACTCTGGACATTACGGTCGAGCTGAACATTGTTTATTAAACAGTTGAAAGGATTCTTTGACTGCTGTCATCTTTTCACACACACACACAAACATGTGCAAACCGACAAAACGGCAATGTTTGCTTCAAGCTCTTAGCAGATTACTTTTGAGTACAAAACAAATTTGGATAAAAGATTGATAGAAATGTTGCTTTTCATATATTGCTTTTAAAAATGATAACTATAACGCATATTAATATTCAGTAATGTAAAATATGATTAAATTTGCCCCCTCCCATCTCCAATAAAGAACTGAAGACCCCAAGCATGAAAAACATTTTAAAAATTAATATATGTAGCCTACATGTTATAAATAATAACAAAATAATATTAATAAAATGTTACAATAGTTTTTGTAAAATACAAAGTTGCTACATAAATGTGTGCCTGAGTAACCTAGAAGTACAGTACAATTCATAATATTAAAAAAAAAAAAATATATATATATATATATAGTATCTAAAGAAATGTTTGCTGGGTATTTAAAATCTTCATATATATATAGGATTTCTTTAAATTGATTCATTTAATCATGTACTATTTCTGCTGCTGCATCGTGTATCCGAATCACAACGTACAAAAGCCTAAAAATAATCATGTTTTACTTTTATGTTATCAGCAGAGATGGTACAAATCTGCGTTCCCTTGACAGATGGAGGTGGATACAGAGAGCTGAGTTTGTTTGATCAAGTCCACAAACAGAATCCTTGCATCAATCCAGATGTAGTGAGTCCCATGTTGACTGCATCATCCACCGGCCTGTTTGCCCAGGCAAGGCTCTCTGTATCATGGCGTCATTAATTTAAAATGCACATTGGATTCCAATGTATTCACTGTGCATCAAATCAGTTGTGTTGCTGTCTATGGAGGATCAGATAGCTCTCTGATTTCATCAAAATTATCTGAATTTGTGTTCTGAAGATGAACGAAGATCTTATGGGTTTAAAACGACGGGTGAGTGAGTGATTAATGACAATTTTCATTTTGGGGTGATCTAACCCTTTATGATATTTTGGATGAAAACTGGGAGGCTTGTGACGGTCCCATTGACTGCCAAGCAATCACCACTGTCAAGGTTTTGGAGAATATCCACTGCATGCGAATAGCGTACACAGTTCTGTGGCAGCAGCAGCAGCAGCACACTTTTACGGGTTCTAAACGACATAAGTAATTAATGACAACATTTTCATTTTGGAGTGGATTATCCCTTTAATATTCTTACCCTCGTGTCTTGGATTTATGTTATGGAATGCCAAACCAGATAATAAATACATGTTAAACATGTATCAAGAAATAAAAATACAAATAACTAAATATTTATACTTAATGTGGTTCTAAACTTTTCATTTCCACATTTCATTATTTCTACATTTCATTGTCCACAGTGTGTTTTACCTCGAGCCACGAGGGGTAAGCTTTTAGGCCACAGTGACACCTTGTGTTGATCAAACAAAATACAAGAAGTGCTGCCTACATGATGAGCTCCTTGTGGGGTGTATGACTTAGATGGGTAATTAGGCCAAAATCATATATCACATACATATTTCCTACTTGTAAATGCACAACATGTGACGAATGCAACGCATATTTTAAAGATTAAGGATGGAACTGTCACAGCATCAGCTGGTTCTCTTCTCTTGGTGTAGACACGGAGTCAGATGAAGATTAATTACACGTCTTAGCCTGAGTGATCAAATGGAAATATCTAGAATAAGATCAAACAAAAGGTGTCATTCAGCGTTTTTTTTCTGGTGAAATAAAGGTTTGTATTTGTCTTCATGTCATTAATCGTTACCAACTGGAAAATGTTCCTTTCTGAATCTAAAATCACTTTTATGATGGATAGCGCAAAAGGCCCCTCTGCATTTCTTGTGGCCCGCGTCATGATGAAGCTTAACGGCCTCAATGGCCAGTCAATTAATTATAATTATACTTTGTTCCTATGAAAATAGCAGATACCATGAGTCGATGCAATTTTTTGAGTTAATATAGGAAAGCAAACTTGTAATTGTGTAAATCCAATCGCTCAAACCTCTTCAGGAAGTGGTCTAGGCTGCATTTCAGTGAAACTGGTCAAGTGTAAATGCATCTGTTTGTTGAAACCGCACATGCAAATTTTACTACTACCAAAATAGTAAAATATGTAAGAGCGTTTTATTGTCCATATGACATGTAATGGCCAGCACTTATGCCACAAATTAACCACCACAAGTGAAACTGAAAGTAAGTCACATATGCTAAACACACAATCATCTTCATTAAAGGTAGTGACACTATCTCAGGCTGTCTTTCCAGTGCTGATGCAGCGCTCTCTCCTGTTGTGGCCTTTGATCTTGGAATTTGTTGATAATGAAAAAAATGGGCTTATCATTTGTTTTTGTAAACATGAACTCTGTTAAACTTGTATATATTTGGACCAGGTGTAAATAGGCACCGATCTGAATGGGTCAGATAAGAGAGACATACAAAAAGTGCAGGCCAGGGGCTTAAAGAGATAGTTTTTGTCAAGAAACAATTTGTCATTTACTCTCACTTATGTTGTTCCAAACACAAAAGTAGATATTTTGAAGAATGTGGGTAACCCAACAGTTGATGGTAGCCACAGTTCCACACTGTCTTCCAACAGTTTTAGGATGCATATAATAAGGCATATAACAGATATAATGCATTTTCCACCAATCCTCTTTGTGAGGCCACTGGTGGTCCAGACCAGTCCTTTGGGCTCCTATATAGCACAGAGGAGCCAGTACAGGGAAATGAAATGACAATGAAAAATGAAAATGAAAATGGATGTGATGATTTAGAGCAGGACAGCTCTACCAAACGGGTAGCTCTTTTTTAGCTAACCTAAGTTAAGTCTTGGGGGATAATTTGGGTGTTAATGCCATTCTATTCTGAAAGCTTCTGAAATTATGTCTGCCGATGGTGCAAAGCCCATAGAGATGTCTTGGGGCTTCAGACATCAGAAGTAGCAACGTTACTGCGTGACATCCACAGTCATGAGGCAGATATATAATTGAGGAGCATCACTGTCTTTTTCTGCAGCTCTTTCCCCGCCTACATTTGCAGCCAAAACACCACTTGATGCTGAATTACCCAACAGCAATTCAGAAGCTGGGCCCCCTGATGCAGTTTTGGTCAATATGCTTTGAGGCCAAATATGGATTCTTTAAACAGGTTATTCACATCACATGCAACTTCCGCAACATCTGCAAGACAATGGCGTTTCGCCATCAGATGATGCAGAGTAACGATTTTCTTTCCGGCACTGTTTATAGCCAAAATATGGAAGTTGGCCCAGGACAAAGGTCCTTTCTGGCCACTTTAGAAGTATTTAAAAACATCCAAAGGTTGTCTGACAAGATTCCCTATGTTCAGTGAAGTGATTGTGCCTGAATGAGTTAAGGTAGATGGTACAGTATACCGACCAGGCATGACAATGTTCCTTGCCTACAACGAAGGTGGAGCACCCCAGTTTGGGCTCTTACAATCCCTTCTGTTGATGGAGCAAACATCTAAAACACCATCAGTAAAGCTTGTTGTTTAGAAATTAGAAACAAGTCGGCTTTGAGAGGCATTTTTTTGCCTACTGTGTGACACCCACTCGCATTTTGTTTGCTGTTGATGTAAAAGAACTGATTAATCATCACCCACTATACGCTGTCTGTTCATACAGGGAGGATGATCATTGCTTATACATCCCCCTGTGCTTTTAGGTCATAGAGATCTAGAATCAGTAAGACCCACATGTCATGAACATAGGATGTCTGCAACACTACAATCTACATGTATGTGTATATATATATATACATAAGGGATGGTTCGGTATGCATATCGGTACCGTTCGGTTCACGAACAAATTCCAAATGGAAGTCATGTAAACATCCCTACAGCTAAAGATAATGAGTAAATTACATCGCTCCCGATAGGGTGATCACTTCCTTTTGGAATTTGTCTGAGACCCAAATGGTACCAATACACATATCGAACCATCCCTAATATGCATAAACTGCATATAATGCATATGTTAATTTTATTAGACGATTAAGATAACATTTATGGGAACATGCCACTATTTTTGAAAAAGGCAAGAGTGAAACAGTGGAGTTCTATCATTTTCTATCACGCCTGTGCTTCATTATTCGCTACTCACGTTTCCCTTGAACCGTCCGCTGAGAGAATTCTTCGAAGCCTCCCTCGACTCTATTCTGTCCTCTGTTGCTCCAAGAACCCTACAAACATATCTCACCGTCTGGAAATCTTTCAAAGCTTTCCACCTACAATTTAACATCTCCTTCCCAGATTTCTCTTTACTCACTGTAACCTCCTATATATCTTTTCTCAATACCGCAAAAAAATATGCAAATCGGTACCATTAAAGGGTAGCAATTTATTCATAAGCTCATTCATGGGTTCCCAGCAGAAAATTTAGCCAGCTCTCAAACATCTCTCCTATTTAAAGGAATCCCAAAAACGAATCCCCCTAAACCAGATACCAGATTGCCCATAACTCTAAACATTCTAACCACCTGTATCCAAAAATTTACGCTCAGGTTATAACTCCACCCACGTTGATCGCACTTTAGATGCCACGTTTATCTTAGCCTTCTTCGGATTCCTAAAATCGGTCGGAAATCACGGTCAATTCCATCCATCCATCCAACTGTCTCCGATCTATCATCAATAGCTAACGAAACAAGCAATTATTACAGGTCAATCGATGCTCAATCGCCTTTCGACCCAGTCTTCACAGACGAACTCAATCGTCCAGCATCACGTTTCTGGTTTCAGAAAAATCTTAAAGCCATCGTATCCCAAGCCGTATTTGCAACAAAAAATTATACCTTTCTCTCATTCAGGATAGGCGCCGCCACAACAATAGCTGAGAAAGGCCTCTTGCAGCAACAAATCCAAACGCTTGGCCACTGGTCGTCTAGCGCCTTTCAAAGCTATATCCGATCTGACAAATCTTACATCCAAAAAGCTCTCCAAACGCTCGCTTTCCAACCTATCCAAACAAACAGCCCGCTCCAGCCTGAAAACTCGGCCCTTATGCTTTCAACCTTCGCCTTTCCGCAGAAAACATATGCCAGCTCCTTGCCTTATCCAACATTATGCCCTACCTCCCCCTCTCTCTCAGCCAACCTGTTCAGCCCCCTTTTTTCTTCCAGCCTTACAACCTCTCCCTTCGCTCATCCGTCTAAGTTTTCCTAGATTTATTTAATATTTTCACCTTAGCTCTCCTCTTCCTCCTAGCTTAACCTCGGCCGCTCCTTAACCCTCTTTCCTTACCTAGACCTCTTGCTATTCCTTCCTGCAGTCTAGCCCACCTTGATGTTGTGCCATGTGCTTTACGTTTATTTACCTGTCAGTTCCCTCATGTCTTTGCCTCGTTTGTAACCCCGCCTATGTCATCATTGTTTGATTAGTCA
>JAUCMU010000043.1:20014367-20027176 GCA_032275025.1 Enteromius treurensis
TAGTTTGGTTCATTTGCCGCCCTGTTACCATAATGGAGAAAGGTGTCTAGGGGAGCGAGTTGTTCATAAGAAGTGCTCTAATCTAGGGAGTAAATTAATGTGCATCCGTCACAACATAAAGCACATTGAATTCCTGACAAGAACCATTGTGGCCATCGGCCTACACGAATTTGGTTGATTTAGTAGGTCGCAGTATGTATGGTGTTATTCGTGGGTGTTGGGCTTATAGGGAGGGTGTAGTGTGCTCTCTGGTGGACAAATTATGTAATGCAATATTCATAGCATGATTAAAGAGCATTTCGTCCGTTTTTATTTTAATTTTGAAATATTCAATTATCAGCCAAAATGAACGCCGATACCGATATATCGGAAAACGCTTAATATCGGCCGATAATATCGGCATTCCGAGAACTAATCATTGCCTGGGTTGTGTGCGTATGTGTGGAGAGGACGTGTTGTTAAGTTATGTTTTATCTCCTGCGCATGTGCGGTGTGCACCATTTAAAAGTGAGCGCGGGTCGGTTCGTTCCTGTAGATGGGGCTGGTGTTTGTTGTATTTGAGCAGGAGAGTAGAGTAAACAGTGTTATTAAAGGAATTAAGAGTTGAGTTAGCATTGGTAGCAGAGGATGGATGCTGCTGGAAATGACAAAAATCCCCCACCATTTGAAGAGAAGACGGAATGAAAGTTGGAAAAATTCGGTTGAAATTTGGAGACGTGTCACTGACTTGGACAAAAAGAAACAAGCCTCGGCAGTTACTTTGTCCCTTGCTCTGCCCGTTAACGACAGAGCACTGGACATTTCCGTCGAGGATTTGAATGGCGGTATTAGGGTTGGGTCGATAGATGCTCCGCCCCGCCGCAGCAGCAGCAACCAGCTTGCAAAAAACACACTTAATCTATGGCGGCAAATCTATGCCAATAATAAACAAGCGCAGTAAATCATTTCCGCGAGAGTAAAACACATGTTCACATGTAGCTCATATCAAACCCTCGCACGCTCTTGATGTGTCATCTGCGCGCAATTCAAGCACTCGCGCGCGATCACTCCTGCTCTCAATCCTCTCTCACCTGCTCGCGCGAACACTGTTTTGTCAGTCGTGGGGCGGGGCTTGGTGTTTTAGTTACAACTAAATGACGATGCCATCGTCCATCGCGATGTTTCACATTAGACATAGATGCCAAATTGGTCGACATCGCCCAACCCTAGGCGGTATTGGAATGCGAACACTTACAGCGAAATTGGACTCTGTGTTTCTAAAAGAAAAAGATTGACAGTACGAGGCATAGATCAATAGAGAGAGCGGCGTGTCCATGGTGGAATACTTCGTCGAGTTTGAACGTCTATACGACAGGCTACGCAAGTTCAAAATGGAGCTCCCAGATGCCGCACTAGCCTTCAAGCTATTCAATACTGCCGGACTCAACCCTTTCAGACGGTGGCACACAGGGTGGACATTATCATGCTTATGGGAGAAAATGGAAAATTTTCACCTGTATCCTGGCAGTCAAAACAAATCAGGAGAGTTGTACGGAGTACATCAGCAGGAGAGACTTTGGCACTTGCAGATGGGATTGACGGTGCAGTCTTCCACTAGATTACTACTAGGGTTGGGTACCAAAACCCGGTAGCACTATGGCACCGGTACCCAAGTAACCGGTATGTACCGAACTGAATCAAAACTAACTGAATCAAAACGCTTAATGTCTTACTTATGCTCCGTTTTGCAAATGAGCTCGTTTCTCATTGGTTCACACTTTTTTGGGAACGGAAATGCTCTAAAACGGCAGCTTGGCCAGACTAACTTTGCTCGCGAAATAGAATGTAGCGTCACAGGGCGTATGGGCGGGCCCAGGCTAGTATAATAGTAAAATAAATGTTGTTTTTGGTGGGGTTTTCTTTGGTTTTATTTTTTATCATTATAAATCCTGCATCACATATACAATCTTTTCTGGGTACTATTAGAAGGGTTGGGCGATGTCGACCAATTTGGCGTCGTAGGATGTCTAATGTAAAACATTGCGATGGACGATGACATCGTTGTCGTAAGCGGTGGTTGTTGTTTGTAACTAAAACACCAAGCCCAGCCCCACGACTGACAAAAATGAATTTGCGCGAGCAGGTGAGAGAAGATTGAGCTCAGGGATGATCGCGTGCGAGTGCTTGAGTTGTGCGCGGATGTCATATCAAGCTCGCGGTCCCCGTTTCTTCGCATGTACATCTGTTTTCCTCTCGCGGAAATGATTTACCGCGCTCGCCAGCATCAGTGGTGCTCTCGCTTATTAATGGCATAGATTTGCCGCCATAGATGAAGTGTGTTTTTCGCGAGCTGGTTGCTGCGGCGGGGCGGAGCATCGCGATGACGGCTCAGCATCGTGATGTCTATTAGCTACTATTAGCACTATTAGCCCAAGTTAGACAATAAACCATATTTAGCATTTAAAATTGTGTAAGCAAAGACTCAAGAACATCATTTAATAAATTTAACACACAAGGATATAGATTTTACTAGTAGTGGCACTAGTATTTTTTGTATCAGTAGAATTTATTTTGCATATACCAGCTAGAGATACATATGCATATATTATATAAAATATGTCTTGTGAAATCAGAGAAACCTTATTTGTTTTTCTTTGACTTTGTTTCTCTCTAGTGGGAGAGGAGGATGAATTATCCATCAAGTTTGCTGCAGACACTGTGGTTGAAGCGTTGGGATTTAAAGGTGATGTAATCGTATCCTTCCACACACACAAGCAGGGGTCCTTAAATGAATTTTTATTTTGAGGTGAGCAAACTCTCTAAGAGATTAACCTTAACTTAGCTTTCTCAGTATGACACTACTAAAGCAGACGGTCAGTTCAAGAAAACCGCCAGTAATGCCAAACTACGCAAATACCTACCAGACTTCAAGTTCACGCCGTTCAAACAAGGTAATCATTCACACACATGCAATTACTAAATATTTTTCCAAAAGTAGTTAAAAAAGAACCTTTATAGAAGCTTTGCTTTTTTCCAGCCGTCAAGGAGACGTGTGATTGGTTTGTGGCCAATTACGACTCCGCCCGTAAATGAAGATCTTCACATCTCATTGGCTGTGGAGAGTTTTAACACGGTTCAATGCTGGAAACAATGACTGCTCAGCAACACTTAGTCATTTTACGAAGACGAACTCATGGAACACTACAGTCTAGCTCCTCTTTTATATACTTATTTAAGTGTTTTTCAGAATATGTTCATTTTCCAAGGATGCAGTTACTAAAACTGCACAATGCTGGGTTTATGAATGCATAAACCGCTTTAGACAGCGCTGCACTAACTAGCGTCACCATCTAGTGGCTCGTATCTCAAACAAGGTTTAAGATTAACTTGGGAAAAAAACGAAACCGTAAAAGCCCACGTTGGTGAGTGTTTTAAAATGTGTATACATTTTATTTTATGGTTAATGCATGGTTGTGGGAAAGTAGTGCAGCTATCAAGTTGCAAAAGATGCGGGTTAAATGTAAAAATAGAAGAAGAAAAAAATCGTAGCTAGAACATAAGCAAACACTGCTTAAGTATGAATCAAACTTAAGTTAACAAAGGAGATTTTGTTACGTCATACGGTTTAACTCCGAAACATTACACAATTCGCAGCTAGATGGTGATCACGTGAACTAATGAAGGAGTTTTTAGTAGTTTATTGGTGTCAGCTTTATGCTATACGTTGATTTCTAATTAATTTAATATACATGTAATACTTGTGCGTGTATAATGTTATATAGGAGAATGATACCTTAAGGTAGGGTAGGTGTTTTCAGAAAGGCAAGCTAGCGTTGAAAGCGTAATATCCCTTCCTGCGTAATCACTCTCCAAAGCCTGGCTTTCAAGAGGCTGACCATTGAGACAGCATTGCTTGAATGCAACAATGTCAAATTACCTCGTGTGTCATTCACCAGTGAGAAGACGGTACAGTATGAAGTGCAATGTGCTATTATACTAATAATGCCTCGCTCATTCTGCAAGAGCATAGTGAAACCAACTTAAAGTGCCCTTATTATGCTATTTTTAAGCCAACACATAGACACATAAATACCTAGACGCCTTATTGGCCGCTTTGAGCCGTTGCTGCGATAGGTCAACGCGCCCGCCATCTTTATTCGGGCTAGACTGCTTTAAAAACAAATGTGGGTGAATGGAGGAGCTGTGTTTTTTTTGTGTATAGTACAGGATGTAGTAATGTAATAAAATACTGTGCAAGAGTAAAATAACACAAATGATATAATAGATTTATCATAGCAAGAATTACAGTGGAGATTGAAAGTTTGGGCACCCCAGGTATACACGTATCTCTTTATAGTGGAATAGTGTAGCACAACTCCAGTGTCTGCCAGGTCTTTCTGGAGGTGTTGTGCAGTCAAACGTGGGTTTCTTACAATCCTGCGAGATGTTCTGTCTGATCATTTTCTTGGTCTTCCAGATCTTACTTTAACTTCCACTGTTCCTGATGACTGCCATTTCTTAATTACATTCTGGACAGGGGATATTGGCATCTGAAAACACTTTGCTATCTTCTTATAGCCTTTGTCCATGTTTCCTTGGTTTCTTTATGCACATTAATACAACTTTTTACCAGTGATCCCCACTGTATATGTACAATACCATATAAATGAATAACAATAGATAAAGTATAGCAAAAAGAATGTAATATCAAAGATGGAATAATACAGAATAAATAATGAAGAATAAATATTATAGATTAAAAAGTAAATTAAATAATAGTGTAAAGTCTTCTTGGAAATGCAGAACTGGCTTTCTCCAGATTTCTTTAAGGCCTGTGTGCTCTTGTTATTAGGCTGGCATCATAATGACCAAAAACAACATAAACAACTGTTTTACGGTGAAAGGTAATTGAGATCTGTTTTTATTTATGTGCGACGGTCTGTAGATTCTCAAACTGCCACTTTCTTCTGTCCCGATATGACCGATAAGGAGTGTTGCCCGGACCAACATGGCGGCGACGTTGACGAGCGGTCAATGAGGCGTCTACATTTATGTTTTGGAGTAAAATTGCGTGTTTTTGAGGGCGTTGGGAGACAATAACTACACCACACGAAAGGTAATATTGGAAATGGCACAATAGGCGCACTTTAAGACGTATCACGTCTGCGCACAACAACAAAAAATGATTTTAAACCAATAAACCTACCCTGCCTTTAAATTGTTTCTAAATTGACCAAGCGTTGCGTAACAACACAAATAAAAGAAACGGACTTTAACTGAACCTTCACTTTTAACGGTTTATCGTCATTTGCCTTAATGTAAACCTTTGCAGTTCGTTGTAAGAAGAAATACATATTTGGCCTGCGTTTTCTTTTGCATTTACACCGTTTGGCCAGCAGATGCCGCCCGCCAGGCTGTGGCGTTCAGCGCTGGACGAAGCGAATCATTTTACGGAGTATTTGACTCATTTGATTCAAGCTTCGAAAGGCTTCGTTTCTTAGGACCGCCTTCTCGGGAAGAGACGGAAGTAAAATGAGCGAAATTCTTGCTAAAATTATTTTTCCGTAGTGGATCACGTGATTCACGCTATACTTCATTGAATGTGATTTTTTAAATTCTTTTGATTTTATGTTAAAGTAAATCTGGCAAGGCTTGAAGTACCGGTGTTTGTTTTCATGTTGACAAAGAGGTGCCTTTTAAGGGAATGATTTTCAAAAGCGGAGCCAGTTTGCAACATATAAAATGACATTATGTATAAACATTATGATAAAATTGCATAACGGATGACCTAGATGAATGATCGCGTTTTATTTGAACTCTGTATAGTGTTTGGTGCTGAGCACTTTCTCTGTTGCTGATCTGTCAGGGTGTTTTTCTTTTGTAACGACATGTACTGTATTGTTTAAAGAGACGTTTGTTACGATGCTTCTCTGTATGAAGGAGTTTTGGGGTCTTTCCGGTGTCCGAATCACACAGAAAACTTCCTCAGTGTTCAATGGTCAAGACCGGTCAGGAGAATGGTGTCCTGCAGAGTTTAGCTCCTAATCAAACACACCTGAAGCAGCTAATCCAGCTGGGTGTGCTAGAAACGTCCACGCAGGTGTGTTGAGGCAAGTTGGAGCTAAACTCTGCCGGACAGCATCCCTCCCTAGTCAAGACTGATCGCTCAAATTATTCAAAAATAAAATAAAAAAATAAACTGTAAATTGCGTAATGATGTTATTTGTTGTACTGAACTTGATTTTTATTCAAATATGGTGGAATATCACCCGGAAGTTACCCACCAGGTAAATGTATGCAAAGAAACCTGAACTGTAGGTGTGTGTGTGTGTGTGTCTATAAACCAGTCAGCTGAGAGCCCTGTAATCCTGAAGGAGAAGTTGTTCACTCTTTCTAACTCAGAGCGAGCCAGAGACCACACACACCAGAGAGCAGGTAATTTACTGGTTTCTTCAGATATTAACAGATTTAACACACGAGTGATCTGTGACCGGTGATATGTAGACCCTACAAGTTCCCTTCGTTTGAATGATTTTTTTTTAACAAGTTAATTTGGGCTAGGATTTGTATTTCAGGTCGCGTTTTCCTTCATCTTTAACTTTGGCACTAATAGGGTCTCGATTATGCGTCCAGATCAACAATAAATGTCAGCGTTATGCACTAATTTTCTATTTCTTCCTTTTACCGACTCTATCGTGTACCCCCAGACGGCTTGTGTCGCATTCTGTGATGAATTTGCGTTTAAAAATCATTATTTGTGGTGCAAAAAAAAAATTAAAAAACATGCATAACACCACCAAATTGTAATATTTGGGTGAAGCAGGATCTCTACACTGCGCGCGCGCGCGACTCATTGAGAATGAATTCATTAATATGCAAATACATTTTTAAGGAATGGTATCTATATATTCCGCACGAGTATGTTGTTGGTGGTTTGATTTTTTTTTTTTTTTTTTGGTATGAACATATACATAGGTTGATACCTCATTAGTGATGTTGTAGTGTTGGTTTACAGGGTGTGTCAGCTGTTAAACTTGCTTTACCTGTTGAGCTGTCTACATTCATTGTGAGCCATAGAGAAGAGAAAGAAGAGCTGCTTTTGCTGAGATTAGACCAACCTTTAGAAAAATTGTGCTATGGTACGATAATAAAAAGAGAATCTATATGTCAGTGCTGTGGAACTACACGAACACCAGGGTACATTTCCAAAACAAATATGAAATTTCCATGGCTTTGTTTTGAACGGAAAGTCACCAGGGGCTTTCAGGGTTAGTTGCACGTGTCCCAGGGGGCGCTCGAGCGCGTCGGGAGCATGTTGTTATTCTTTTTTTAATGACTATGTTATAAACATGTAATAGAGATGACGAAACAGCTGAATTAGTGTGAAGGGGATGACCATGAAAAGTGCATAAAACAGATATTCTGGTTGCTCAGCCACGTTCAGTGCCGGTGTGAAAACACACACCTGTTACCTTTAACTCAGTATTACTGCAGCACTGTGTTGCCAAGCAAGCATTCTGCTAAACATTACTGCATAAAGACAGAAGTGAACATATAAAGTTATAACTTTAATCAGGTTCTAACTTAAAAGTACCCCTATT
Organism: Enteromius treurensis; assembly: GCA_032275025.1. Lineage (NCBI taxonomy): Eukaryota > Metazoa > Chordata > Actinopteri > Cypriniformes > Cyprinidae > Enteromius > Enteromius treurensis. Next base: position 20,021,948 of record JAUCMU010000043.1, read on the forward strand.
TTTTATCGATTGAACCAGTCGTTAATAATTAATTAATTATTTTAGTTGGTCCTTACTTTTCCACTAAACTGACCAAACGGGTTTGTAAAATGGCCTAAGTCCATTCTCACTCTCTCAATGAAATCACCTGTAGCGGTATCTTATTCAGTAAAACAAACAGTATCAAGACCCTCAAGAACCCAGAGAAGGAGCAGCGCTGGATAGTAGAGATGCACCGATTGACCGGCAAGTGATCCGAATCGGCCGATATTCTGTATGACCGGCCGGTCAGGCTCACATCTGCTCAGATTATGACTTACCAACAGGGTTTGAGAAATCGCCGACAAATGGCCCAAATCACAGGCAAATCGGTGCTCGATCACGCGAGTGACAGTCACACAGTGTAAGCTATCAAAGACGCGATCTGAGAGAATCACCGACACCCTTGAGATATTAGGCATGCTTAATATCTGGACCTGTCTGCGATTCTAAATCATGCCGTGTTCTGACTGATTAACATCGGCCAATAACTACAGCCAATGAGAGAGCCCCATCCAGGGCAGCGGGATGTTGGGGGAGGAGTTACGAAGGCATAGAAAATAACTAACGTTATCCTCTTTTCGTTGCAAATGAGCGCTCATGCAATTTGTGTGGCAAGCTTATTTTGCTTGCTATCATTCTTAATAATAATCCCAGTCTCACGTGAGAACACCGGTCTTTGCACACGTGACCTCGCATTGTTTCCGCGTCACTTCTCGCGTGTGTTTGGCAGTGAGACAAAGTTGTCTGCGATTCTTCCTGTTTTAAAGTCATGCAGCGTGAAACCCCCTGTCACCGATCTATCATGCAGTGTGAACACAGGAGCGACTGAACGCTACCCCAGATAGTCAAGCAATATGAAAATATCTGTGACGCTGTAACGTTACTTTGAAAATCGTGCTGTCTGAACTCTGCATAAAGCTAGATTGCGAGTCCAAGCCAGAGCTCGTCAACCACAGGTCAGTAGCCTGTTTAACTGGTGACAATGCGGAAATGCTTCTCTTTGTCAAGACAAACTTGCCTTGAATTTTCAAGTAATAGTATTCAGTACTAGCATTGTTATTTCTACCCGAGTGCACTCTTTGTTATTAAGTTATTGTTGTCAGACAGTCGTTTAATTAATGTTTAAAAACTTCTTCCATAATAATACTCATTGGGGAAAAGTAGATATTTGTTAGTAAGCTTAGTTATTGTTAGTAAGTTGTTAGTTATATATTTCTACATTTTTAAGGTGCAGAGCACCTTATGTTGTGAGAAGATCTGTAATGTTTATTGATTTATTATTTATTTTATTTAAAAAAAAAAATTAGTAAGTTTGTTAGTATAACTATTCTAATAGTAGTTATATACCGGAACTACGGTGACCGAGAAGTGCAAAACACAACAACAAATCTGAAAACCAAGTAACAAATATGGGAAACCACAAGGACAAATCAGTCAAACCGGAAAAGGTAGGTATTTAGTGTGACCGGCGTAGTCGCTGCTGATTGGACGGAACTCCTGTCAATCAAGACATACATGAATTTTTTTTGGGGGGGAGAGACTGTAAAGTTTAATAATTGGTTTTTATTATAAAATAAATGTAAATGAATATCAAATGCTTTCATTACAGTTCTTTAAATAAACCTCGGAATCGGCAGGTCACACGAACTGTAATCGGCCAAGAAATTTGCAATCGGTGCGTCTCTACTGGATAGTTCACCTACAAACCACTGAAACTCAAGGCTACTTTTGGAGAGGTAACGGATAAGATTGACCAATGTCATGTAAATAAGAGTGCGTTTACACTTAACCCCCTGGTTTCACTGGGCGTAGTTCCTGACTAAATTGTATGTCTGAGTTGTTTCGACTTAAAGAAACTTGCACTGACTGATCTTGAATATACCAGTGCCTTTGTTTTGTCTCAAGAAGCACGCCAGGAATGTTTTATGTGGTTAACTAACTAATCTATGACCTTAACCTTGTTTAGTCTAAGGTCTATCTGTGAAACCAGGGCAAAGTGGTTTTGTCTGCTTGCGTTGCTCTGTTGTTTTCCTGTGTGAACATGCACTAGATGGGTACAGTTTACTCTCTTTGTTTTTGCCGATTTAGTTTTTCATATGTATCTGACTACTGGATTGGGTCTTAAAGTGACAGCAGCCTAAAATACACCTGCTGCTGTCTGTATCAATTTAGTGGATACGAACTGACATACCCACGTGGAAAAGAAACGCCCTCTTTATTTCATGTCTGTATATGTTCTATTGTATTTATTTCAGATGGACGGGTCAGTCGGGCCAATGCGTGTGTTGGTGACGGGCGGCAGTGGGCTGGTGGGGCGAGCGATAGAGCGGGTGGTGAAAGAGGAGGGCAGAGAAAGACAAGGAGAAACATGGATATTCTTGTCATCCAAAGAGACCAATCTTGTGTAAGAATCATTTATCAGACACGATCATTCCAAAAATATGCCGTAACATGCACTTTATATATAATGGGAGCATTCAATAAGAACTTTCCAGCAATCAGACCCTCGCAAGAACCAAATCAAACTTCCCTTCATGAAGTGGTAAATGAATGTCTAGAAGTGGCTGAGGTGGAATTCAGAGAAAGAGGAAGCTTCAACCGAAGTGTTTTCATTAGAGTGACATGCATGCTAAATATATTTACACATGCGTGCTGTAGGAGCGCTGAAGAGACGAGAGCAGCCTTCGAGAGACATCGGCCGACACATGTTATTCATTTGGCCGCCATGGTGGGCGGACTCTATAGAAACATGAGACAGAACCTGGACTTCTGGGTAATTGTTAACAATTAGCAACAAGGTTGGAAATATCACTTTTAAATGAATGCACTGTATATTTATTATGTGGGCCTCTTGGTTTCAGAGGAATAATGTGCACATCAATGACAACGTGCTGAACATGTCCCAGCAGTACGGGGTGGTAAAGGTCGTTTCCTGTCTGTCTACCTGTGTTTTCCCAGATAAAACCACCTACCCTATAGATGAGACTGTGGTAAGTCACACACACACACTAGGAATGACAGATGTTTGAAATAGTATCTGTTTATTGTTCGCTTAAAGTGCTCACAGCATGAGTAATTTTTTTTCTCAATCATTTGAGATCTATTCATTCATCTAAAATGTTCTTAAAGGGACAGTGCATAAAACAGATGTTCTGGGAAGGTACATTAAAGTAAATGTACTTTGAGGTACATTTTAGAACAGTAGGATACTTGACTGCCCACAATGCTTGTATCCTGTCCTGCCCCCAGCACGGTGAGGTAATGAGGAAGTCAGATATGTCCAATCATTTCAAAACCGCAAAGACAAATTGGACCAATTAGAGATTTAAAATGCATGATATGAAAAAAATGTAAGCTAGTGGAGTGGTTTCATGACCCTGTTTGCATGAATTGTGTTAAACTCCCTTGTGTTTTTCAGATGCACAACGGTCCCCCCCACGAGTCTAATTATGGTTATGCCTATGCCAAACGCATGATTGACATCCACAACAGGTCAGTTCTGCTTCTGCTTCCTCTTCCTCGTTTTACATTTCAAAAGACAATACTGTCATCGTGCTATTGTCTGCATGGGTGTAGTTTGACATGTGGGGTGTTGGCGCCCAACCGTGATCCTGGGTAAACAGGTACTTGGTTACACATTATACATTAAACACAACCTGTTTAAATAGACTTGTCTAGGTCATGCACGTAAGCTCCTCGCATAACCGTCTGGTAACTGCTTATGTGGTAGGTTTGATAGATAAGCTAACATGCAAATGCATCACTTGGAAAGCCTAACTGCTTTTATTTTGGCCGATAATGTTTTAAAACCACCAAACACTTTCATGTACAGTATGGTGACATAAAATAAAATTTTTAGGCGGATAAAAAAGATAGCTATATATATATATATATATATATAATGAGAGCCATACATTATAGTTTTATTTTATTTTTTTTCACTTCGAAAATGCCCTCATTTTATTTTGTGTCACCATGCTTACTTGTGCAACCGTCTTTGAATAGGGAAAACATGGAAGTGTTCGGCGGTTTCTAAATTCATCCCTGTTTGAATCCTAAGGAATGAATGGAGCTAAGCTCCGCACCGAGATGGATTATGGTCTCCGATTTTTATTTATTAGTGTCTATCCAGTCGGAGTAAATCAATCATTTTGATGTTTTCAGCCGATTTTAGAACCCGTTTTCGTTTGTCATGCGTCTCCTAGCAACAAGGCACAGTTTGTTTTGCTCAGTGATGCTCAGTTTTCCTTAGTCTGTAAGTGTGTTTTAAACATCTGTTCAGATTTTGTGTAGTTGGGTAGTGTATTCCAGCCTTAAGTTGCAGTATTAAAAAACTGTGGCGTTTTCCTTTTAAGGCGTATTACTGATCTGAACATCTAAAGCACAGCCAGTGCATTTGGCATTAGCAGTTGATGAGTAAAACATTAACCTTTGTGCTTTGTTACCAGAGCTGGGTAGATTACTTAGAAACTGTTACTGGTTATGTGATGAAAATTGCAACATAATCCAGGTTACTCGTTGTAGGTAATGTAATCTGACTACTTCCAGACTGATTTTTGGAAATGTAGAATAAGTAGAATTTTAAATTTAAGGGGTTGGTTCAGCCAAAAATAAATAATAAAATGATGTCCTTAATTACTCGTGTTGTTCCAAAACCCTTGATTTCACATGTCCTTGTGTGTTTCTGTACGGGGTTTGTAATTATTAATTAATTAAATAAAGTATTTTCATTTTTGGCTGAACTATCCTTTAAACATACCATATTGATATAGAATAGCAAAGAGAAGGAAAACACAAACACTTCATTTTTGTTTTTATATCAACATAATAATTAGCCTAAACCATAAAAATGCACAGTATAAATGATTTAAACGTTTAAACACTAGAGAGATAAATATTTAATTAGTTTGGTCTTGTGTGCGTTTGTCCAACAGGGCGTTATTTCAGCAGTACGGTTTGAAATACACAGCCGTCATCCCCACCAACATGTTTGGACCCCATGACAACTACAACATTGAGGACGGTCACGTGATGCCGGGGTTGATCCACAAGGCGTATCTGGCAAAGAGTGAGACACGGTTACCTCACGATCATCTCCAGAGCATTGCACGTGTTCCCGGGGTAAAGGATGTGTGTTTGTGTTGTAGAGGAAGGTAAACCTCTGGAGGTCTGGGGTTCAGGACGCGCTCTGCGGCAGTTCATCTATTC
>JAUCMU010000043.1:20057217-20070557 GCA_032275025.1 Enteromius treurensis
AACCTTCCAAATAAGGCAAAAACAGACTGTTTTATTCTAGGGTCAAATTCTAGGGTTGTAAATGGACCTGTAAAACCTTTTCTGGGCATTTTTTTCTCCCTTACCTAAGCTACATACCTTCTATGTACATATCAGAGAACAATTGTGATTTAAATCAGCTGTTTTCTACGTGAATACTGTAATTTATTTTGTGATGTGCTGTATTTTCAGCATCGTTACTCCAGTTTTCAGTGTCACATGATCCTTCAGAAATCATTCTAATATACTGATCTGCTGCTCAAGAAGCATTTCTGATTATTATTATTGTTGATAACAGTGGTGCGCAATACTTTTGCGATGCATTTTATTTTTCAGGATTCACAGATAAACAGAAAGTTCAAAAGAACAGCATTTATTTGAAATAGAAACTTTTGATCAATTTAATGCATCCTTGCTGAATAAAAGTATTCATTTTTAGTACTATCTATTTTCCGTTTATTGCTGTGTGTTTCAGCCATGTGTTCTCCACCCTGCGCTCACGGGGGATCGTGTATGAGGTGGAACGTCTGTCTCTGTCGTCCAGGCTGGACGGGTGACGGCTGCCACACAGGTGACACAGGCCGCGTCTCACACACTCTCCCTCACACTCACACACACACACACACTGATGCTGATGTGTGTGTTTCAGCTGTGTGTGAGCTGCCCTGTGCGAACGGTGGACGGTGTGTCGCTCCAAACACCTGCCAGTGTCCCTCCGACTACATCGGCCCGCAGTGTCTTACCCGTGAGTGTGTGTGTGAGCTGAAGCAGTGTTTCCTGTAGATGTGTACTGAAGGTGTGTGCGTGTGTTTGCAGCGCTGTGTTCTCCTCCCTGTGTGAATGGAGGGAAGTGTGTGGACATCAACACCTGCAGCTGCTCAGACGGATGGACAGGAGCTCGCTGTCAGATCGGTGAACAAATACACTCTTTCTTTCTCTTTTACTTAGATATCCACATGGGAACACTACATACAGTAGAACAAGAGGACACAACTGGAAATCAGTGTTAAGTTGTATTCACAACACTGTTCCAGAACCGTTGAACACAAGCATTAGAGTGTGTTCAGAGCATTTACGGAGGATGGACTCCTTAAACCTGGAGAGCAGTCTATGCTGGCTGTGCACAGAGACTAGGAAGTGGAGCAAGAACAGTCTGCTGCTGACGACTCATAACCTTTTAAAGTTTGTTTTGCTCCTCAGAACCCGTCAGGTGTGTGTCAGCATGTAGGAACGGTGGCGTGTGTGTGGGACTCAACAGATGCCAGTGCGTGGATGGATTTACTGGAGGCCTCTGTGAGACAGGCACGTGACATCATCCTCTCCATCATCATGACATCATTCGGCTCACCGTTACATCATGTTCATCCATTATCATGACATCATTCACTAAATCCTCATAACATCATCAAGTAATAACAAAATTATTATTCTATGTAATGTATTCATTTTTATGGTTTCAAAGCAGAAATTTTAAAGAACATTAATGATCAGTAAGGATAAAATAATACATTCAAATATTAATAAAGAAATATATTAAATTACAGGTTACATAGTCATAATTCACTCGATTCTAAACACCATACGTAGACACAGTCTAAATAAGATATAGCAGTTAAGAGAGCTTCACTGTTTATAAAGGAAAGTGGTGCGACTGCGATCGAGCGACAGCTTTTTAGTGATGACATGGAAGTACTCGCTTGCTATGCTATAATCAATTCAGAGTTGAAATAAAAGTTGTTTTACGTGCTGCTAGCATGACCCATATGCAGCAAAAGTTTCAAGAGTAACATTTATCATATAAATACGGCATTCTCTTCTGAAATACCTTGTTGGCAGTGTGTATCCAGCGCCTCAATAGCAGGCAGGTATTTCAGTTTAGTTTAAAAATAGCTCTACTTCATAATATAATGATCATAATAATAATAACTCATCATTTTTTATTTACATCGTGTCTACGTTGAGCATCTGACTGTATCACGCTGAATACTTAAGAGTCGGCAGCACTGGATTATCTATCTGTATTATACAACTTATATGAATCATTTTTACAGATAACTATCTGTAACCCAGACGCCAGTCACTTTGTCCTGTGTTTTTCTTTATTTTTCACTCATTATGAACAACACGTTTTCCTACACAATAACAGCTCCTTGTGTTTTCTCGGTTTGACCGATTTGAACATTCATAATCAATGCAAAACGCAGGTATTTTGCTCTTCTGCTACTGATTCCTATGAGGAAAAATCCCTCCAGTTGCATTTCGCACCACAGCACTGACGTCATGTGCAAACAACCTATTGACAATTTAGTTCTGAGAAAAATATTGCGTGGATTAAAAATTAAGTGTTATTTTTTATTTCGTGATGGAAACAAGTGTTTGCATTGATTTCTATGATTCCTTTGTTCAGTTCGGTTTGCAGTGATTCTTTAGTTCGGTTCCGATTCTGTTCCGTTTACGGTTTGTGGCGATTGTTTGTGATCATGCGTGCGTGTGTTTGTGTAGCCATCACTACGCCGTGTGTTCCTCCCTGTCAGCATGGCGGCATCTGCGGGCCTCTGAACACTTGTGTGTGTGTGACGGGGACGAGCGGCATCCGCTGTGAGAAACTGTAAGAGAACACACACACTTGTCATGTTAGTGAAGTACAGAACACAGTCTGATTCTCCTCTCTCTTTCTCAGTGTGTGTCCGGTTGTGACGACGGTGGTCAGTATGGCCCGCGCTATGAGGAAGGGCTTTCGGGAGAGTTACGTGGACCGCTGCGGACCCCTGGGAGTCCAGCTCTGCACTAAATACAGGTCACACACGCACTCACATCAACAGAATCACAGTACGAGTCAGAAATGAACTTTTCTGTAAACTTTTATGTTCAACCGTGTGATTGGTCATGCTAAAAACAGAAAAAAAAGTAATGCTGACACTGACAGACGTTCATTTGAATATGCTAATTTGCTGCTTAATTAACAATTCTCATTATTAGCAGTGTTGAATATTTTTTTGTGAAACTGACCTCATTTCTTGCGTCATAAATGTCTTTACTGGCACTTTAGCTAAATTTGCCGTGTTCTCTGTGGTTGTAGGATAAACCAGGCGCGTGTGTATCTGCAGGCATATAGAGTTGGCTACAAAATCCAGTGTCCCGACAAAACAAGATGAACACCATCAAGTCTACAGTAAAGACTTCCCACTTAACAGAGAGCCAGACACACTTGTTCAGATATAATATGATCGTGTATATTGGCTTCTGCACATTGTGCATGTGTGTTTTTACAGGCTAATAAAGGTATTTCTATGTGACTTATTTACATGATTGTGTGATTCACTTGAACTGCTGTGCAAATGTTTAACTGAGTGAGTTCAGGTAATCTAAAACTACTGTACCAAAGGAAGAAGAAAACGATGCACCGCTGCTGCTCACAGTGCTGCGTGAATACACAGAAGAAATACTAGTGTATAGAACATGACTGAGAGTTACAGGGACTGCTATATACTGCATGAGAGGAGAGAAACGGAAGATGTCTAAAGAGCTGTCTTTAGAAATGAAAACCAGACAATCACAAGCCGAGGAAGAGCAGGTAAAATAATGCACACTAGTATATAGTCACACAACACGTGATTGTGATTTAAACTGCAAAGAGATACAGTAAAAATCTTTAGATCCAATGAAATTGTAGCGACGGGCCATCAACAGCTGACAGGCCACTGCTGTGTCATCATGAAAGCTTATCATGTGCACATGTTTTTAATCAATCAAAAGAGTGTGGAGAAGCTCAACTCGCACTCCGTGTTACTTGCTGCTGTCTGTGTCTTGAGTGTTAATCCAAGAAAATGAAAGAAAGACAAGCACTCACTACTTTGTAGTCTTAACAAAAGCTGTGTGTTTTTTTCTTTAATTGCTAAAGTAACCTTTTTCCAGACTGAACAAAACGAAGCATTGCTTGGGAATTGTTCAACAAAGTATTGAAAGTTGTTTATATTGTCATCTGTGTGAATTTTTGGTTGATTGTAATCCATTAAATACAAGATTCATTTGTTCTTGTCATATTTTATTACCATTTTCTAAACTATAGCACATAAACTGTGATGATGTGAGAAATGTAGAAGGTGTCGGAATACATTTTGGGTCTGACTGTGTATTTAATTGTTACAGGGCAGTGCTATTTTACATTTATTTATTCATTGGACGCCATACAAACATTGAAAAAACGTAAACATTGTGTAAATAGTACAAATAAATATATGGAACAGCTAAGGCCCTGACTACACGTGTTCTTTAAAATCATCATTCGGAGCGGTTTCAGCTGAAATGACTCATCACTCAGTGTCCCTAGCATAATAATATAAGGCCCCTGTTAACATCGCATCGCTGCTTCAGCAGGGGCTGAATATGAGAGTGTCCTTCAAGAAGGTTCTGGATTTGAGTTCTGGAGACCCTCACAGCGCTGGAATCAAGCCAATAACCTTTGTGAGACAGGTAAAACAAGTTGTTCATTGTTAAATAAGTGATATATTGAGCATAAATGATTACTGAATGAACTACGGAAGAGCACAGGATGTGCTAAAATAAAACTGACTATTGTCTTTAATGCACATTGCTTCTTATTGTGAAGGATTCATCAGTGCATGTTAATGTAATGAACACAGTGTTTCTCCTCATAATCTTTCAACATGTAACAATGCACTCATGCTTCTGCTTTTGCTGTCAGGTCACAGCTGGATGTGTGTGTCCCAGTATCCTGCAGGACGATGCTCTTCCTCCTGACGCTCGTCTCAGAGCTCAGAAACTCCTCAGTCACTTTGATGGAGGCAGTGTCGGTAAAGACTGTGTGATTATGGAAAATGATCAGTGCATATGTGTTTGTTTGTTTTTTGTCCAGTACTCAGAATTTTTATATGGAGGTATGATATATATGTAAATACATAAAAAATCAATAAAGATTAAAAAGTAATAATATAATAATCATTTTATAATAGTTAACATACAATATTGTGTGTGTGTGCATTTAAACATTTTATATTTTTATTTTATGTTAATGTTTTTCTTTAAATGTATTTTATATAATGTAGTTACAATGTACTATATGTTGGTATATATTGCATATACATAGGATTGTGCAAAAGTCTTAGACCACTAGAATATTCATCAATAAAAACTGGTTTTAAGTGGGTTATTTCTTTCTTTTGCGGTAGCGTGTCAGTTTCCATTTCCAAACTTTATTTTTGTCATTAATTGTAATAATGCAGTGAGATAATTGTCTGACAACAGCCAGTGCTCATACGGCCAGGGTACGGAGTTAACCACAGCTGAAACGACCTCAGCTACCTGTCCACGTCGCTTACTTTACATTAAGATACTGTTATCCCGTAATCCTCTGGGGCTGCTACTTTAAAACAAATCCGGCTCCTGATTGGCTGTCTGGTCACTTTTCTTTCCAGGTTCGTACACTGAGTCCTGTGGATCAATGCAAGTGAGAAATACTATAGCAAAGTCCATTTCTCTGCGAGACGGGGGCGTCCCGTCCAGTCCAGAGCAAGTCTTCATCACTGTTGACACCCAGAGAGCCTTGATGGTACGAGCCAAAATAATTTTTTCTTTAGCTATATTTATGTGTGATTAGACAATGTTTTGATTAATAAAACCTTCTTTGAATTGTGTAATTCTGATCTGCTGCTGATGGTCTTGATCCGTGATCAAGTTAATCATGACTGAACTGAATGCAGGTGATGCTGCGGCTGCTCTCTCAATCAGAGGGCATGTCTGCAGTTATGATCCCAGACCCCGCCCCTCACACTCTGACACGCCTCCTGGATAGGATGGGTGTGGTTCCGGTGACCTATCAGCTACAAGAGCATAGTGGGTGGAGCTATGGGAGGGCGGAGCTAAATAGAGCCATTCAGGAGTCAAGAGGGCGGTGCTTTCCACGGGCAATTTACATCAGTAACCCTGGCAACCCCACAGGTCTGGGACAATATGTACACATATTCATAATGATGCTGGTGATTTGTTAGAAAAATGTCACAATATATCCAAGGAGGAATATGAAGACCCATGCTTACAGTGTGCTTGTTTTTGTCTGTGAAATCATAAATGGTCACCTAAATATGTATGTTTTACAGGCCATGTTCAGAGCAGAGGGTGCATGCAGGAAGTGATTCGCTTTGCTGCAGATGAACAGCTTTTCTTGTTGGTCGATGAGGAAAGTGTTTAGGATTTAATTGAACTGATATGTTCATGCTTTTTTCTGGGTAATAATATTTTTTCTACCTCAGGTTTATCAGGACACAGTTTTTGCAGATGGCTCAGAGTTTGTCTCCTATAAGCGTGTTCTGGCTGAGATGGGCGAACCTTATTCTGATGGAGTTCAGCTGGCCTCGCTGCATTCGCTCTCCAGCGGCATCATGGGAGAGTCAGTTTCCACATTGCAAAATATTACTCTCTTACTTAGTGTTTTTGTCTTGTTTTCTAGTATAAATATCTAATAATAGTTGAATCAAGATTAATTTACTCTCCAAGTAAAATGACTGTCTTGTTTTTTGTAAAAAAAATTAAAAAAAATCCCACTTTAGTTTTTCATTAAAAAAAAGCAAAAATATCTGCCAGGATAGAAGAAAAGAAAATAATCTTGTTTAGCCTTTGAATGAAGATTTTTCTTACCCCACTGGCAGATGTTTTTGCTTGTTTTATGCACAAAATTAAGCAAAATGTTGATATTTTCTTTTTCAGAAAACAATATTTAATATCTTAAATCATTTTACTTGTAAAGTAAATTATTTTTGATTTAAGATATTTATACTAGATAACAAGATACTATGTACAGGAATGTTTTATTGCAGTGCAAATCAAGCTTTCCTCATATCAGGAGTAATAAACCCAAACAAACATGATAAATTAACATCAAAGAAAGTCTCTTCTGGGCACCAAGGCTGCGTTTTTTGATAAAAAGAAAAAAAAAAGAAAAAAAGGGGAAATATTATTTCAATTTCATATAGCTGTTTTCTATGGGTATATCTGTTAAACTGTAATTTACTTCTGTGATGTGCACACTGTAAAATAGATTCTGCAGTTTTTACCTCAAAACATTTGGCAGCTGTAAAAAAACCTGTAAACACATTTATAACAAAAACCTGTCAATTTTGCAGTATAGTAACTGTAAACTAGTAAGTTAAACAACGTTCAGTACACTGTTATTATACACTGACAACCATCATAATAATGCAGGTGGGTAAAAAAGAAAGCCATGTGAAGACTCAAAACTCTTTACAAGTAGCTTCAACACAATCAGAGGTATATACTAATACACAGTAGAAGGAGCACAGTCATTCACATAAACACAAAACACCTTCATGGTAACACACATGACACTCAAATAATGCAATAAACATTTATTAAACAACAGACGATTATCATAAAGCCCAAGTGTTGAATGAAATTCTTGGAATATCTGTTTACAGTTTTTTTACTGTAAGTTACTTTATACATTGATTTGTTGTATTAACTTCGAACAAATGTACAGCATTTTACTGTGAAATTACTTGAAATGTCTGGTTAGGTTTTAGTTTTTTACCTGTATATAGTACGGGAACTAACTGTTAACCTATTAACAGGTTTTTTTCTGTATCACTTTTACAAATTTTAAAGGTAAAATTACACTTATTTTTTTACAGTCCAGCTGAATTTTCAGCATCATTACTCCTGTCTTCAGTGTCACATGATCCTTCAGAAATATGCTGATTTAAAAGATTTCTGATTTAATTAAAGGTAAAAACAGTAAAAGTCTTCAGCGGGTGGCTCATTCAGTGTTTGTGTCTGAGGCAGGTGTGGTTTCAGGACGGGGTATATGGAGCTGGTGAACGTTGATAAAGCTGTAATGTTTTACACTGAGGTTCTTCTGACCGGAGATCTGTGCCCTCCTGTGATTGGTCAGATCGCTCTGAATGTCATGGCTGATCCGCCCCGTCCAGGAGAACCTTCCTACAGTTTATACACACAGGTAAATGCCAAAACTATGGACGCCCATGAAATTTAGCTTATATCTCACTATTTCAGACCCAATGTGCAATGACTTTAGGCCCTCCATTATTAAAGGTGCTTTATTACTCTTTTATTGACCTTTTGTATTATTTGCTGGTTCGGGAATGTAACAGTGAAACAAAAGAATTTTTTTTTCAGGAGAATACAGGGTGTACAATATTTGGTATCTGTGTGTTTAGAACAAATTTATCAGACTAAATGTCTTGGTAAAGCTATGAGAATTATATCTGATAATAGGCACCATAATAAGTTTGAGCTTTTGCCATCAGGTACACATTAAAAAAAATAATTTTAACTGTAAAAAAAAAAAAAAACGGTAAAACTTGTTAAATGGTTAATGGTATATTCCTATTTCACATAGTGTTAAATTAATGTTTATTGCATATTTCAGTTCAGATGTGAGAGCCGCTTTAGTCTTTTATGAGAACCGCTTATTGAAACAAGTTGCTGAAACAAAATTTTTTGGATGAATAAAGTTTCTCACAAATGTGAGTTTATACAGTTTTGACCATGTCCTCTTGGGTGCGAGCATTACCTGTCTCCCAACGATGGCTACGGAGGTTGTCTTCACTGTCTGAGTCTCCAGCATCCTGAAGACGCCTTCGCGGAGGGAGGATGTCCTTATTGCGGACATGAGGACATTTCCCAGGTGGAGAGGGCAATCGCGGTGCACTTGTGCCCGCAAAATGCCGCCACCTGGCAAAATTGCCCCAGTCTCCCGTCCAAGGCCTGTAGGACCACAGCAGCTCTCGCTGCTAAGGCCTACAGCGCTGTGGGCCAGGCTGCCTCTTCCCTGCATGCCATAGCTATCCTGTAGGTACATCAGGCCACGGCGCTAAAAGAGTTGCACGTGGGTGGCTCCGACCCTGTGTTGATGCAGGAGCTGAGCACTGCGACTGACTTCGCTTTCCGGGCGACGAAAGTCACGGCCCGGTCTCTAGGGAAGGCAATGTCCGCTTTGTTGGACCAAGAGTGTCATCTATATGGCTCAACCTGGCTGAGATAAGGATAAGGTCAGGTTTTTAGATTTTCAGAAACACTTTCAGAGACTCCTGGGGCATGTGGCATCCGCAGCCGGAGTCACGCTGCTTGAATTGCTTCATATGAGACCACTTCAGTAATACACTCCTGAGTCCTGAAGGACACTTTGCATGAAAATCACGCAAGCAGACTCTGGACTATTTGGTGCTACGCCCCTGCTTCTAGAACACCCCTAGTGCCCTCCTGGAACCTCTCTGTTGTCTTGGCTGGACTTCAGGAAGGTCCCTTTGAGCCACTGGAGTCAGTCGAGTTCCTGTCTGCTAAGACAGGGCTCACGTCCTTCAAGAGGTTCTGGGACCTACAGGCATTTTCGGTGAGCGAAGAGTGCCTTGTGTTCGGGTTAGCCTATTCTCATGTTGTCCTGAGACCCCAGCCTGGATACGTGCCCAAGGTTCCCACCACGCCGTTTTCGCCCCCCGGAGGAGGCAGATCCAGTCTTGGAATTGCTGTGTCCTGTAAGAGCATAACGCATATACTTCAGACTCTGAGCAGCTCTTTGTCTGCCACGGAGGTCAGAAGAAAGGGAAGGCTGTCTACAAGCAGAGGTTGGCCCATTGGATCGTGCATGCCATCACCTTGGCTTACCAGGCCTTTCTCCTTTGCATTGGCTCACGCCAGACATAGGCAGAGCCGCAGGCTGGGCGACAATCTTAGTGTTGAGCTAGTTTCTTCATGTGTGTGGGGTAACAGATAATTGCCGGAAGAACTGATCGGTGTTATGCTTGCTGCACCATTCCCCCTCACAGGGGATGCGAGCGCTGTTTACTCTTCCAATAAGTTCCCCAGGTGGCGAACCCTGGTAGAGACTTCTCCAGCGTCCTCGGCAGTCAGACTGGATGGAGCAGTTGATGCCAGGCTCCATTTCGGTGTGCATGTCTCCTGGCCATGAACCTGAACCATCGCTGAGAGCTGGGACTCGTTTACAGCTCCTCAGCAAATCTGATGAGTGGTTTCACTTGTCTCCTCTTTATACCCAAGCTCAAGATTGTTTAACCATTTGGCAATTTTCATTGGCATTTTCTCTTAAGCAGAGCAAATCAGGGCTCTAGGAAGGTCCCCAGTCTGTTGTCACAACAAAACATCTCCGTTCCCTCCATCAGGGAACGAGGATTACATACAGTACATAACCAAGACGTTTTTATCTAACAATACAAACTTTCTTCAGTTGTAATTCTCAGTTTATGTTTCACAGTTTTAACCTTTTTTTACAAGAAGAAATAACAAATTGTGATAGATTTTTCTTGCAGTTCTGAGTTTATATCCTTCTATTTAGACTTTTTTCAGTGAACCTTTTTATGTCACAATGTGTCAATTTTTTTTCAGTTATGAGATGTTATCTTGCAATTCAGATGTGTTTCCTCACAATTCAAATTTATGGCACAATTCAGACTTTTCAAATGTAATTTTATATCTAACAAACTAAGAATTTTATTTCAGAATCTTATATATCTTACATCTCAATTTCAGATCATAAGATCACAATTTGTGCTTTGTTTCTTGTGAATCACAGTTTATTCGGACTTCTTCTGGAAAGTTTTAAATTAAATAAATTTTTTATTCATAGCTGTGAATTTTTAGTCAGAACTGTGTTGTTCATGGCGTCGTCACGGTGTCGGCGCGTTTCAGAGCTCGCGCTCTCGCTTCCTCGGCAAGCAAGGCAAAGGCACGGGCACGGCAGGCAGGACACGGAGGCAGAACTGAATTAACTGGGTTTTTTAATAATAAAACAAAGAAAAACAAAGGAACACGCAGAGAGCTAAGCAGAGCTCTTCGCGGACGCACACGTAACGTTAACAGGACATCACAAGCACTGAAAGGACGCGACTTAAATACACAACACTGATGAACAGAATTAATGACACCTGGGGAGACGATTACACACAAAGGACCTGGGCGGGGTTTACAGAATGACAGGAGAACACGAGGGAGACTGAATGAAAACAAAAACACAGATCACGAAGACATGGAATGCCTGGAGGGCGTGACAGGCGTGGTTGTATTATGTATTTTGTTTTGTATATGCATTGTTTTGTATTATGATTATTGGTTATAAATATTGGTAAATGTTATTATTTGGAATGGAATAAATTCTGTTTTCTTATACTGCAAAAGAGTGAGCTAAAATTGTATGTTGTGTAATGAAAATATTATATTTTTTAAGCGTGTTTGTGTGTGTTCAGGAAGTGGCCTCTCGGCTGATGACTCTGAAGTGTAACGTCTCCAGATCTGTGGAGTTCATTAATGATCTTCCAGGATTCAGCTGTCAGTCAGTTCAGAGTGGAATCTTCATCTATCCACACCTGACTCTCCCTCACTCAGCGCTGACACAGGTGCAAGCACACACACACACACACCTTCCTTATCAAATTCACCTCCTGTATTTACATACAGTGAAAAATATGTAAGGGAAGAATAAAAAACACCATTAAAAGGATCAAATACTGAACAATTTCCTTGCATGTAGGTTTGAAATGACACAAACTTGATAAAACTTATTTAATTACACAACATGTAGCTCGTAATACAGTGCGACATACTCTCATAATTTGTATTAGAAAAAAATATGTTTCACTATAATTTTGCTTTGATTTTAATTTTAGATAAAGTTTTTTAGGGTCTCTATAGTTATTTCTATTCATTTTTGCTTTTAGTTATTTATCTACTAATCTAAATAAAATAGAGTTATTCATATACTTAAATTAAAAAAAATGTGGAATGTTGGCAACTAGATGAAAAAAAGGAGTTCATTTTTTATATTCTGTTTTATTAGTTAACTTTTATTGTAATTAAATGTTTATTGTTATTTTATTCGTAATACATACATTTTGATAGATTTTGTTTTAGTGAACTACAATAACCATTTTCTAATATACGAATATTAAACATCAGACAGTGTTGCACTATTATCATCAGTATTACATCATGATGAGATACTGTTATTTATTCCCAAAGCCAATAAGTCACTGTGTGTGTGTCTCTCTCTCTCTCTGTATGTGTGTGTGTGTGTGTAGTCAGTGGGGTTGTTGTACAGCAGGAGGTTGTTGGAGGATCAGAGTGTGTGTGTTGGGTTCAGTGAAGATCACACACATTCACAGAGCTGCTGCCACTTCAGGTACTGTGACCTTTTCAGACATGCATTCTACACACACACACACACACACACACACACAATCACTCTCTCAACACCCTGTTGTTTGGTGTGTGTTTTAGACTGTGTGTGCTGATGCCATCAGAAGAACTGGAGGAAGCTCTCCATCGCCTTCGATGTTTTCACTTTCAGTTCCTTGAAGACTACTGTGATACCGAGGAAACAGTCTGAGGAAAGAGTGTTTAAATGAGCTTAATTAACGATTCATAAACACATGAAACTCTACTTGGGCTGTAAATCATGTCAATCATACACATTATGTAATCTTTTTCGGTGCTAGTTTGATCAAATTACACAAATCAGTTTTTTAATATTTAATATAGTAATATTAACATTTGTCAGTTATAATTATGAGTATATTTTCTAAAGTCTGTTAAATTATTTTATGGGAATATTTGTCCTGCAGAACAGGAACACATCTCTTTGTTAATATGGTGATCTCTAGATAGCAGAATTTCTAATAGGTGAAGTATTTTATGTAATTTTGCAATCAAAAGGAAGCACAAAAATTAAACAGAACTCTGTGGAAGCTTTATATTATTTAACAAACGCATTCTTAAAAGGGGATTGACATATAACCACCTAAATTACCAAGGTATTTAATCATTTTCCAAATGACTTAAAACAACACAATTTTTAGGCCTATAAAAGTACACCGAATTAAAATGAATAACCATGTAAGCTGGAAAAAAAAGTGCAGATATGTATATTTTACCAATGTTGACAAGTTGCACTTGGTAAAATCAGGTTTGCGAACCCAATGTGTTTAAGGCAAAGTTCAAAAATAAATCATTGATTGAGTCAGTGTGGAAGAACTTGACTGCACTGTAAAAAAATTACCATTATTTTAACGGTAAAACTGTCAAAATGCTACAGTAAAAACCTGTTAAATGGTTAATGGTAAATTCGGTCCTAATACTTGTGTATTTCCATAGTAACTAGATGTGTATGTAGTATGTAACCACATTGTAAGTACACACCGGTACATAGTATCTACTGCTGTAATATTTCTGTAACTACACACCTGTAACACCCCTCAGAATGGTGTGTGTAAGTACAAATGTGTAACAGGACATTGGTAACAACACTTTTTGGTAATGAA
>JAUCMU010000043.1:20077677-20096117 GCA_032275025.1 Enteromius treurensis
TTTTTTTTTTGGTCCAAAATAAATTTTTAATACATGCTAAATATATGTTGTTAAAAGTGAAGCTTGAATATATATATATAATATAACTATATTATATAACTATTATATTAATATTAACTTTCAAAAAGTAAAACTCACAATCAATTTCAGGGTTTTGATTAAGGCTAATAACATTTCATTTTTAACATATTGCATATTTTAATATATATGTTTTAGAACGTTGTAAAGTAAGTTTTATATTCAAATATATTGTGTTCACGTATTATAGCAAAAAAAAAAAAAAAAAACTTCTTCTAATGTGACCAATCACTTTTTAAAGGGCAGGATCTGTGGCGATCTAAACCATTAAATAATTTGTCTAAGGATAACATAACCTAGCTATTAAATAATTAACGTTACACCCTATAGTAAGATTTCATGAAGATTAATAAGGATGTAACATTTCTTATACAGATAACTAATAAAGTAGCATTTCCCAACATGTTTGGAGACAGACGGTGTATTTGGGAAAATGGTTACCGTTATTATTTTTAATTTTGGTCCAGGTTTCTGTAACCGCAGCCTCTAGCGGTGCGACCGCGTTCGACATACGGTAACGTAGGCGGGGTTTCTCGGTAGATCCGGTCTGGATCTGGACGGTGGGGCCAGGGAAAATAACACTATGGTGAAGGTTTAGTGCTCGAGCTGCCTGATAACCAAAAATATGTTTTAGAAAGATAAAACGTAAAGAAATATTGTTAAAAACAAAAATAAATATGCAATAAAACAGCGCCATAGATGTTCACGGGTATTTTAAATCCTATTGGCCGAACGTCACCGCTGCCTCATTATTATTTATGAGCATAGCCATAGCATAATATCTCTCTCACAGCGCCTTCCAATCAAGTAAGCCTGGTAAAGTTGCGTCATTAATATTTATGAGCCAAGCCTTCAAGATTGTAGCCCACTTAACAACAGCCTCCAATCGGATAGGCCCAAAGGACGAACGTCACGCAGGAGGACGTTAATATTTATAAGACAAGCTCTCGCTGTAGTAGGATCGGTGAATTTGCTCCCGTTAACGGTCGATTCCGGTCCGCGTATTTTTACGTGAACTTCACGGCATTGCGTCACGTTGATGAATTTGAAGAGATGCTACCAAGAGGCGCATCCGTCCGCTTATGATAAACAAATCTGCGCCAGTCACTTGAATTTGCGCGAACTTTACTAAGGAATTAACGGTAACGGGGGTTTATAGAGTCTACTTATTAAAGAGATCAACGAAGTGGATCACATCAGCGCGCGCGTGTGTATGTATTTATGTGTGTGTGTATGTACACACACGGTTACACTCAGGTGGGCCAAACGTTTTGCGCGTGGCGTCTGTGATATAAGCCCGGATCGTGCGGCTCGGGATGATCGGCGAGGCTCATGAACTCGCTCTTCCGTTCGATATCCGCACCATCCCGGGGTGTGACAGATAGACACGGGTCCGCCGCCGCCGCTGCGCCCATGGCGGGTCCTGCATTCACCGGAGCGCACGGGACCTGGATCACATCTCGGCTACGGGAGGACGCGTCATCTTCCTCGTCGTTATCATCGTCGTCGTCCACAGAGAAACCCCGCAAACGGAGAGCCTTTAACCTGGTCAAACTGCGGCAGCCCACCGCCCCCGGAAACAACAACACGCCGTTTGTGATCTCCGGTCATATCAAGCACATCTGCAGTAACTGCAGCCGCGGGAATGACATCCGTGACGGTAAGCGAGAGCCACGCTTAACGGTGCTGGAGAATAAAATACAGTCTTTAAAAAATATTGTAATCTTGGCCTAGATAATCCATAAATACTTCACATTTGACACTGCGGTGTCCATTTTAACGTTATTAGTTAAAATGATAAAATATAGATGATTACTTTGCGTAATGTAACGTTTTTATATAAAATATTATGTAAACATGACTAAATAAAATGTATTATGTGATGTTTTTGATTAGCAAAATATCCATTTTATCAAATTTTTAGTTTTAATATTTAGAATTTTTATTTATTGCATTTTTTGGGTTGCTTTAATTTGTTAACAACTAACGTCACTGTACTGTAGTGTTACCTTGGGTGTCATTTACACTGTAAAAATAATGAAAAAGAATGGAAAAATTGAAATACCCGTTTAATTACCTGACCATATACAGATAAAAAAAAATTATTTAAAAGTTTACTGTTAAATACTGTACTGGTTTTGAAAATTATTCACCATATTTACTTAAGACATTAATTTACAGTGAACAACAGGATGGGAAGCATCATATTGAATAAATATTTTTATATGTAAAACAAACGTAAATTAAAATGTCGTTTTAAATAAGAAATATATACATGACACAGTTATATACACATATATTACATATTTGATATTTGTAATTAAATATTAATTATAAACATATTCGTTTTTGTGTTAAATTTCAATATTTTATTTGCTGTGATTATTGTAGAATTTTTGCTCAGTAGTATTGTTGATTATTTGTTTATTTTTACTATGTTGGCATTGACCTTTTGGTAAATCCACATTTGATCGTTTTGTTGTCTTATATTCATGCATTCTGCATCCCGGTTTTTAGTTTTACCTGATGACCTACATTCATCGGTCAGATGTAGAGCTGAAGTAAACGCTCACCCTCCTTCAGCAGAAAAGCCCTGCTGGAAAAAACAAGCTTCATTCTTTCCTTTACCTGCTGCCCTGTTTTAATGCACCAGCCTATTTTTACACCAGGGCCACGGACATTCGGATGGCGAATGGATCCAGAAAGCTTCCAGTTTTCCCAGAGGAGGCTTCCAGTGCTTTCAGAGCAGCTGTTGTGCTGTTTAGACCAGACGGATACAGTTAGTCCTTTTTGTTGGAGAATTAAATTTAGCTTTTATTCAGGTTACATAGAGTTATGTTCAGTTTCATGGCATTGGCTGAACTACCGCTTCTTGAATGTCCTTGTGCACCTAAAAATGAAAGCATGCTGAAAATGAGCCTCGCCTCAGGCTATCCAAGATGTAGGAGTTAGTTTCTTCATCAGATCTGGAGAAATGTAGCCTTGCATCAACGTCTCGGCAATGGATGCTCTGCAGTGAATGGGTGTCGTCAGAATGAGAGTCCAAACAGCTGGTAACTCCAGTCCATCAGTTAATATCTGGAGAAGACAAAAGCTGAAACAAATACAGCATTAAGATGTTTGTAACGAATATACGTGTTTACAATCCACAATCCATCTACCTCCAGTGAAAAAGTGGTCTGGTGTGAAAGATCTGCACAGACAAAAAATGCTCTCTAGTATGTGGCTGAATTTTGATGTTAGTGACAACAGGAGATGGACTTTTTCACTGGAGGACGTTATTAATGCGATGTTTTTATCTGCTGTCCATTTCTGACGGCACTGCAGAGCATTCACTGCTGAGGTGTAATGCTACATTTGTCCAAATCTGATGAAGAAACAAACTAAAGAAATGCAAAAACGAGTGTCCAAAATATAATTCCTGCTGACTCAGATGTAATACAGCACTTGGACTCATAATGAGCACTTTTTCCACACTTTATCGTCAGTAAGGGACCATATTAGTCACTCTGTGAAATGAATAGTGGATTATTACAGAGCAGATGTGCGCAGAAAGCTCTGGTGATGTGAAATATATCTGAAGATTACTCTCCTGGGGTGAGAAGATGGGATTAGAAATTTACACTTTATGTGCGTGACAGTCGTCTTCCCCCTTCTGAATTTCCTTAATCTAAGAAAATGAATGGTAATATATGTCTTTGCCCTATTTCTCCAAATGGTGGAAAAAGTAATAAAAAAGGATCTGAGTGGAAAGTGGGAAGAACACAGAAATATTCTGTTTTAGTAATTTCTCTTGAAGATTATTGAGTAAGTTGTGTTAGTTTTTCCATTTACTTAATCCTCAAGGTATTTGGTCTCGACTGACATTTGTATTGCTTAGTTTCTTCTCTTTCAAAGCCATTTCAATTCTTTTAGCTCACATACTCAATTTATGACCGTTTAGGTTTCATTTAAGACCTTGACTATTACTGTACCTCTTATTGCAGCTACTGGAAATGTTTAGATTTTCAGTTGGATTTACTAGTTTGTTAAAGACATAGTTCACCCAGGAGTTGAAAGTTGACCTCATTTACTTTACCCTCATGTTGTTTCGCTTTCATTCATCCCAAGTTGTTTAAACATTTGAGATCTGTTTTCACATAATAAATGTGGATAAAACACTTTTTATCTCACTATTTTGCCTTTTTTGCTCAGAATTGTGAGATATAAAGACAAATTTTGAGCGGAAAAAAGACTAATGTCCTCAGTATTGCGAGTTTACATCTCACCATTCTGCTTTATAACTCGCCATTGTGTAGGGCTGGGCAATTAATCGAAAAGTAATCGAAACCATTGCGACTTTATATCTCGCAATTGCGACTTTATTACTCACCATTGTGACTTTATTACTCACCATTGTGACTTTATTACTCACCATTGTGACTTTATATCTCGCAATTGTGACTTTATTACTCACCATTCTGGATTTATTACTCACCATTGTGACTTTATATCTCGCAATTGCGACTTTATTACTCACCATTCTGGATTTATTACTCACCTTTCTGGATTTATTACTCACCATTGTGACTTTATATCTCGCAATCGCGACTTTATTACTCACCATTGCGACTTTATTACTCACCATTGCGACTTTATCTCTCACAATTGCGACTTTATTACTCACCATTTTGACTTTATATCTTGCAATTGCGACTTTATTACTCACGATTGTGACTTTATTACTCACCATCGCGACTTTATATCTCGCAATTGCGACTTTATTACTGACCACTGTGACTTTATATCTCGCAATTGCGACTTTATTACTCACCATTGCAACTTTATTACTCCCCTTTTCGACTTTTTTACTTCCAATTGCGACTTTATTACTCACCATTCTGGCTTTATTACTCACCATTGTGACTTTATATCTTGAGTGTCAAAATATCTGCAGTCATATTTCCAGATTAACTCTTACTGGACTGAAGCAGCTCAGCTTTACTTGATTCTTAATCAATCATTTTGTAGACAAATCAGTGCGTATAGAAGCTTTAATTTTACTGTTCCTCAGTGGAGCAATGATCTTCACAAGTCTCCAAACATTCCACATCTTCTGACGATTATTTTTTTCATCTCTCAATCAGCATTGCATTATATGTTTGGATCATTTCAATCTCGTCATCTTACTGAGATATGGAGTGACCAATGATATTTAGATAATTTTATGTCTGTATCTGTTATAAACACCTCATTGTCTTTATATTCTAACTATCAGACTATATGCAATCAAAAAAAAAAAGTTAAGTGTCAATTTTGTGATATTGAGATTTGTACATCATCTGACACTAAATAAATAATCTTTCCATAAATGTATGGTTTGTTAGGATATGTGCAATGTATGACAGAGATACAACTATTTGAAAATCCTGAATCTGAGGTACTATCACGCCCGACCTCACAGCAATTCGTACATTTTTTACGACGTGGCTAATTCATACAAATTCGTACAGCCTCACTCAAAATTGTACTAAAGATTTTATGAGATGCCAATTTGTATGTATTTTTACGAATCACCTACACCTTACCCCGCCCCTAAACCTACTCGTCACTGGGGTTTAAATCATACAAAATTATATTACAAAATATTACTGATTAAAAGTGAATTTTTTATATATTTATGGTAGAACATTTAAATGTCCTCATGGAATATGATCTTTACTTAAAATCCTAATGATTTTAGCATGAAAAATACATACAATGTATTTTTGGCAATTGCTACAAAGATACCCATGCAACATAACACTGGTTTTGTTGTCACATAAGAGCTATAAAAGCCTGTATCAGAACATAATCACACATACAAAAGTTTTGTTTTAGATTACGCCTAAGGTGTCAGCGAACGGGTCCACTTCTAGAAATGAGGTTATTTTTCATATGCCATGCTTCACAGCCTTACAGACGTCCTGTGTGTGTTTTGCGTGTTCAGCAGAGGGTGCTGAGCGTCTGGCAGCGATGCGCTCCGATTCGCTGGTTCCCGGGACGCACACACCGCCGATCCGCAGACGCAGCAAACTAGCCAGTCTGGGACGACTCTTCAAACCCTGGAAATGGAGAAAGAAAAAGAGCGACAAGTTCAAGCAGACGTCTGCAGGTACCAGACATACACAGCAGTCCACCTGCAGATTTAGACGCACTGTCTTCAATTCTAAGCAGTTTCGTTGATGATTGGCAGTGCTGGAGAGGAAGATGTCGACCCGTCAGAGCAGAGAAGAGCTCATCAAGAGAGGCGTGCTGAAGGAAGTGTATGAGAAAGGTAAGAAAAGAGCTTTTCTACTTTGTCCACTCAAACAGATTTAAGATTTTCGATTTCATGGACTTAAAAATATCACGCCGTAATTTCTGGTGTTTGTTGTGTTGCATTGCATTGCGCCTAGTGAACATAGCACCATGTCTGCGTTTGTGATCGGAGTAACAAAAAACAAGTACTACCGTTCACTGCTCAAAACTCACTTTTTAATAGTAAGTAGCAGATTCTTTTAGTAAGAAAATGCTACTTGTGAGTCAGAATTGGTAGAACTGCTCCACTTTATAGTCTCTGTGCACAGTCAGTATAGGCTACTCTCTAGGTTTTAGGAGTACAACGTAACCACTGATTTCTAGCTGTGTCCTTTTTGTAGTTTCACTTTACAACGACACACAGCGTCTCCAGAACATGGCGCCTGCACTACACTACACTACAGCGAGAGTAAAAGTCATAACTTTTATAAGGAATATCTCTTTGGTTTGTCAACTTTAGGGATCTTATCTATGCACTAACATCTTGTAACACTCTAAAGAGAAAGGAACATTTGACATTGCGTCATATAACCCCTTTAATGCAATGACTGACTCCACACATGCTTTATAATGTTACACTAAAACTAAAATTAAAACAAGGCGAAAACCCTTAAGATGACACATGAAAAGAATAGAACACAGATCCTAAGCACACAAAATAACATAAGTTGATTTTGAATGATTAATTGCCGCTTTGAACGATTATGTAATGATGGCATCCATAATTGTAATTGCGATTAGAAATTGGATTAATTGTGCAGCCCTTAACAGCTGGTTTGTGAAGAGGCTCTTGCACATGCAAAACTGTATTGCACACATGCTTCTGTACTACATTTATTCGGGGCTCAGCCCAATTTTTTTTATCGCGGGAAGACTAATCGTTACTGGTATATCGCATTAACGTCTCGTTCTGTGTGTCAGTAGAAGAGGTCAGCGTGGACGGTGGTCGTGTGTGTGTGAGTGATCTGGACAGACAGACGGTCATCAGTCCAGTCTCAGAGTCTACAGACACCAGCGTCACATCGGCAGGTGCGTTACTGTCCACTTCTCACATTCTGCACGGTTTGACTTAGAATCTCACCAAAAACAGATGCAGTCTAGTGTCTGAGTGTTTTTCACCTTTTACATAAAGCTATTTCTGACATTTCACACTGATGTTTACTGGAATCAAGCTACTAAATATGCAAATGAGGGTTATATTTGAATGAGTCATTTATTGTGTATTGTTTTAATATAGTAGTCAACATTTGTTGTGGATCAAAACCTTTCATCAAAGTTGTTTCAAAAATGAATTGTTGTTTAAACACTTATTTGATCCAATACGTTCAAGTGTTGAGTACTGTGTATATATATATATAGATATATTTATATATGTGTGTGTGCGCGCACATGCATGTTTATGTGCTTTATGAGGACACAAATTTGCATAATGACATGGGTATGAAATAGGTATTACAATATGAAGGTGCTTTATGAGGACATTTTCTGTGTCCCGTAATTCAAAAGGCTTAGAAAATTGTTTCCTGTAAGGGGTAGGTTTAGGTGTAGGGTCAGTGTTGGGCAACACCACATACAGTCTGTACAGTATAAAAACCATTACGCCTATGGAATGTCCCCATAAATCACAAAAACCAAGGTGTGTGTGTGTGTTTGTGTGATAGGAAAGGAGAAAAAAAATTACTTTGTTTCATCAAGTATGCATTAAATGTAACAAAAGTGACAGACATCTTGTGTAGTACTATAAATATCTTTACTATTTCAAATAAATCCTGTTCTTTTAAATGTTCTATTAATCTTCAAATATTGAAAAATAAAATTTCAATGTGAAACAGCATGACATTTTCAGTATTGATAAAAATAAAAAATAAAATTTGAGCAGAAAATCTGAATATAAGAATGATTTTTGAAGGATCATGTGACACTGAAGTTATTAATGCTGAAAATACAGTTTTGATCACAGAAATAAATGACAGTTTAATATGTATTTACATAGAAAACAGTTATTTTAAATTGTAATTATATTTCACAATTTTTACTATGTTTTTAATTAAATACGTGCAACCTTTTTTTAGCCTAATACCTTTAATTAGTTTATTAGTTAATATCATTATATGCATTTTTTGTCATTTATTTATTTATTTATATTTGTCTATAATGTTTTTCCCAGTTGACACTTTGGATCAACATTTTTTTTTATTAATCATTTATTGTGAGTCTGTGTGTATATAAAAATAAAGCTGAATAAATCTTTATTTTTACCATCATTACTCCAGTCTTCAGTGTCACATGACCCTTCAGAAATCATTGTAATATACTATTTTGCTTCTCATTTTTTGTTCTTTTTATAAAACGTATTTTTCCAAAACCTCTGAAATGCAACATAATCCCATTGTCTCTCTGCGCTCCAGTGTCGTTCTCAGAGGTCCGTTCATCTGGGGAAACTGTGGCATGTCACTCGGATCTCGTCCCAAAGCCATCTCAAGTCCCGCCCTCTGTGAAGGCCATGCCGTTGCCTAGTGACAGCGCTGACATCACTCACGTGAGGCCGTCGTCGCTGAAGCAGCCTCCTGCCTTACCGCCGAAGCCATACAGCCGTATCCCCAACCACCTGACAGGTGAGGCCTGCTGCTCCTTGTATCCCATGAACCCCGGCGCAGGGAGCTAAACTCGGTGTGTTCTTCCCTCCAGAGACGCTGGCCAGACTCTCTCCGCCTCTGCCTCCAAAGAAAGTGATGATCTGTGAGCCGGCACCCTCGTTTCCCCTCAAATGCCTGCCGTCCCAGGGCTCGCACACACACTCACATACGTTCACACACACACACCCACAGCAGTACGCCACACTGCCGCTGTCGCTGCACCCGCCCAGCCGCATCATCGAGGAGCTCAACAAAACACTCGCGCTCACCATGCAGAGACTCGAGAGGTGAGGACACGCAATAATATTTACATATCAGATGACTCAATACGTGCAATGCAGTGTTACTCCTCGAGGTGTCACTGTTTGATACACAATGATGACGTTATGTTTTCCTCATAACTACTTATACTACTATCGTTTTTGTTCGTATTTTTTAAATGTTTTTTTTTTCTTAGGAAAAGTTGTAGTAATTTTGTTTTTGTATTTGTTAGTCTGTATACATTTTATTTAATTATTAGTTTTTGTTTAAATAGTTTAGGTATTTTAGTACTTCTGATTAAATGAAAATGTATTTGTTTTTATTATATATATTATTTCAGTTGTCCTTTTTGCTATGCTTCATTAACTATTAAAAATATTGGTCAATTAAAGTTGAAATAAGTCAAATATAACTAGTATTAAAACTAAGGTAACGTTCTTCATGTAGTTTGTTGAAGCACTAAAAACTGAACTGAAACTGAAAACACATTAAAATAAAATGATGAACAATACTAAAACTGAAATAAAAATCAAAATAACATAAGAGTAGTGTTTTCAAATGATTAATCCCATCCAAAATAAAAGTTAGGAGGGCCAAATTTAATAATTAAATAAATGTAAAAATATTTAAATAAATCATTAAATACATAATGAAATAATTAGATACATAAATAACGGCAGAAATAAATGCAGACATGTGTAAATATTTAAGTATTTATTTATTCATTCATTTGAAGAGAAGTTAGAGAAGTAAATGTTTCTATTATTTATAATATTAGACCTATAGGTTTCTTAATGTTTGGTTTATTTATCTGTATTTATTACTGCTAAATAAATAAATGTAACAAATAAATGAAAGAATAAATACATTTAAATTAATTAATTAATTACATTTTTTTTTTTTTTGTGTCTGCCTTTATTTCTATATTTATTTATGTATTTAATTTAGAGTAATTTGGCCCTCCATATAAAAGTTTTGTTGTACATTATTTGTGTGTGTATATATATATATGAAAACATAAAAATACAAGCTAATTCAAAATACTAATAAGACCTGTAGTGGTATATAAATAATACTAAAATAACTGTGTGTGTGTGTGTGTGCAGCTCTGTACTGCAGGCGGTGCCATCTGTCCTGATGGAGACGGAAGAAGAGAAGGAGAACAGAGATTCAATGCACCAAACTCCCGCCAACACACACACACTCATCACACACACCTTCAGCACGCATGAGGAAGAGGACGAGGAAGAGGAGGATGATGACGACTCACTGTTTACAAGTACAAGATCTGGCAGGGAATTCAGCGTGTGACATGCTTGTTTGTGTGTGTGTGTTTATGTGAAATTAATCTGTGTGTGTGTGTGTGCAGGTACACTTGCTTTAAGGATCTTACGGAAAGATTCGCTGGCCATCAAACTGAGCAATCGCCCATCAAAGAGAGAACTGGAGGATAAAAACATCCTACCCATGATGACTGACCAGGAGCGGCTGGAGTCCAGACAGCAGATCGGCACCAAACTCACCCGGTGAGGAGACACACACACACACACACACACACACACACTCTAGTGAATGGAAACTAACCCTAACCCTACAACCATACAGAAATTAATGTTATTTTATTTTTTAAAATAGTAGATAAAAACGTCAATATTAATTAAAAAACTAATTTCAAATATTAATAAATTGATTAATAAGTAATGACTTATGTTTGACTTAGTCACAGCCAATCAGAACACACCTGATGTTTAATATACAGCTGTTGAGGGCAATTTGAACCAATGAGTGTCTGACTGTGGGCGGAGCTATCTTTTTTTAAATGAAATCAAACTAAACAGCGAAATACTACAATGTCTTTGAGTATTAAATAGCTTTATTTTCAGGTTAGTGCTGTTATTTAATGATCTAAAAGGAATGTCTTGCGTCTGTCTTCAGTCGTCTGAGCCAGAGACCGTCAGCAGAAGAGCTGGAGCAGAGGAACATCCTCAAACGTACGTCTCACACACTCCAGTAAGAGTATGACGAGGACATGTTGTGAGTGAATGTGTCTGATTCTGTGTGTGTAGCGCGGAACGAGCAGGAGGAGCTGGAGGAGAAGCGTGAGCTGAAGAAACGCCTCTCCAGGAAGGTGAGAAAGCTTTTTTGGCTTTTCCTGGACTCTGTTCCTATAGCAACCAACCATTCTGGGTCACAGCACACATTACAGTCGAGTTACGCAACGTCTTCAGGAGTGTGTGTGTGTGTGTTTAGTTGAGTCAGAGGCCCACCGTAGAGGAGCTCAGAGAGGCCAAAATTCTCATCCGCTTCAGCGATTACGTGGAAGTGGCAGAAGCTCAGGATTACGACCGGCGCGCCGACAAGCCCTGGACCAGACTTACTGCTGCAGACAAGGTGCAAACACAAAATATATGTATTAAATAGATTTAAATATAGAATATATATATATATATACAGTACATATGTGTGTGTGTGTGTGTGCGCGCGCGCTGTTTATTTATAATGTTAACAAAAACTTTTATTTTGGATATTAATAAAATATTAAATATTCATGCTGTTAATCATTTGACAGCACTGTAAAAAAGTACGCTTTGTTGTTTTTTTTAAGGATAGATTTTGCTTAAATATAAGCTTCTAGTTTAGGGTTAGTGTGAATATGATAAGGCGATTGGTTCAGAGGTTCAGATTCACGGCTGGTCTTCATGGGTTCTGAGTCTGGTGTGTTTTGTCTCTCTCAGGCTGCCATACGCAAAGAGCTCAACGAGTTCAAAAGCACAGAGATGGAGGTGCACGAGTCCAGTCGACATCTAACCAGGTGAAGACACAGTCTGCCAGGCTTCTCTGCGCTTCATTAACAGTCAATGTTTTTAGCTGATTCCTAGTGAAAAGAACCTTTTTATCTATTTCCAGCAGCAGTTTTATTGTAAATCCTCATTTGAATTAAATAGAAATATATACAGGAAAACTATAATATTTACATTTTTGTATGCGTTTGTAACTTTCTAAAGAACAGCTTGTGTTTTCTATTAATCTCTTAATATTAATTAAATATTTTTTTAAATAAATATATTTTTATGTTAATATAGTAATATATATATATATATTTTTTTTTAACATTTAAAATATTTTTGAATATATACATTTTTATAAATTAGTACATTTATTCAACAAGGATGCATTAAATGGCGTAAAAGCGGCAAATCTTTTCCAACGTTATACATTTTTTATATATTATTTTCAAAATGTCATTCATCTATTATTTATCCTGAAAAATAAAATTGATATTAGAGTTTCTACAAAATATTGGGCAACACAGCTGTTTTCGGTATTGATAACAATCCAGCGGCACATCAGTATATTAGAATGATGTCTGAAGGATCATGTGACTGGAGTAATAACGCTGAAAAATTCAGCTGTGCATCACATACATTACAATTTAACAGCTATTTATATAGAAAACAGCTGTTTTAAATTCTCCTATTTTAAATAAATATTACATAAGTACTTAATTCAGCCTTAATTAACATGTGAAACTGTTTTCAAACAAAAAACCTAAACTTCAAAACAGTAGTGTAGACGTATATATATTTTTAAATATACATACAATTAAATGTTGTTTAAAAATCTCTCCGCACAAGTCACATTCATGTATATGATGTCTCAGTCTGTAGACTTCTGCAGTATTTCATGGAAATACCACTTCACTCTTGGCACTCCAGCTGTTAGCTATAAGTTCTTCTGGTTATACGATATGACCAGGTGAAGCATTGCATTGTGGGATGGGCATCCTACTGTACTATTCTTGTGTTCTCTGCAGGTTTCATCGGCCGTAGAGCCGCTTCAGTCCATCGCTGAACTCTCTCTCCGTCTCTGGTTTGGAGCCGTTGGTCTCTAATGGACCCTGAAGAGACAGGAATCACTCGCAGCAGATCAGAGCTGATCCTGCTGGACTCTCAGCGGCGGCCCGGCGGATACCAGCGAGCTGACGATCTGTCTGTGTGCCGACCTTTCTATATATTTTGACAAAAACTGATCTATTGCGTGCTCTTCGCCATGAATTCCTTTTTTTTTTTTCTTGTCCAGGCGATGGTTTTTAATTCAGCAGACGATGTAGTTGATTTTCTACTTGTACCTGATAAACTATTCCAGTCCTTTTAGTTTTCAGAAACGGAGAACACAAAGGAAACAACTTTTCTAATGAGCGCAAACCACATTATCACGCGCTAAATTGAACTGTCTTGAAAGAAATACTTCAGTGAAGAAGGAAAATTAGCTGGAAATGTGAAGTGACTTAAGATTAGGATGAGTTTGTTTCTTCATCAGAGCTGCATCAGTAAAGTCTCAGTAATGGATGTGAACGGTGCTGTCAAGACTTAATATATTCATATTTTGTTTCATATTCATATGACAAATAACTTTTTCAATGGAGGAAGCATTATTATGGATCGAGGACTGATTGATTTAGTCTTCTCCAGATGTTAACTGATGGACTGGTGTGGAGTATTGTGATGTTTCGACTCTCATTCTGACAGCACCCGTTCACTGCAGAGACAGTGATGCAGTGCTACAAATCTGATGAAGAGCCTGGCATCTGGGGGAAGTGTCATTTTCAGCAAATTATTCAGCTTTGGATTAACTTTTACTTTAAGTCCACATTTCCTGCTTCTTTTTAACTTGTATGCATCTGCCAGACACTTTTATTCACTGCGATTTAGTATTTATTTTTATCAATTCTTTCATTCCCTGGGAGTCAAACACATGATGTCGGCTGCTGTTTGTGTTACAAGAACATCTTTAACCAATAACAAAAAAGCACCGTCTGCCACGCCCACACTACCGACCAATCACAGGAGGCGATGCGGTTGAGTGACAGGACAGAGCAATAACGTGTTAAGAGTGACTGATTGTTCACGAGTCCTGTTGAGTGTTTTCAGACCGGGTTTTGTCTCATTTTGCGCTCATCTGTGCTCAGCTGTCATGTGATCGAGTGTCGACTTTATAGGGCGTCACGTTGCCAAAATAAAACCAAAACGGTGCAGGGAATCACAATAATCAGTGTTACGTTCGTTTTTTTGTTTTTTTTTTGCATTTTATTCACAGTGATCATACAGAAATAGCAACAGGAACGTTTACGTTAAGGTCTCGTTTGTTAACATTAATGTATGAACTCACGAGTCATGTTACAACATGTTACAAGTTCAAATGAACATTAGGCGCATTACAAAGAATTATGTCATAATTTTTTTATATTATTACATGAACAACAGTAACTTATTTTATTGTAACAATAATGATAACAAAATGTTAACAAATACCTTTCATTTTTATACATTTCCTTTGTTAACATTAATACAGCTATTAGAATAAAATATGAAATATTAAAATAAGTGTTTCCTAGTAAATATTGAAATCAACAAACTTTGACTAAATTTATCAGTGAAAGTTGTTTTATTATTATTCATTATTTGCATTTGTCTTTTTATAACTATTATTAACAAACTAATATTAATATTTATTTGAATAGAAATGTATTATTAAAAGTCGAAATTAAAAAGAAATGTTAGTTTATTACTGCATTATTACTATATTAACTTACTAGATTTAAAGATGATTATTTTGTAAATTATGATTAACAAGGAATGACTTTAGTTAATAATATTACAATTCAACAGAAAATAAATCATTCCTTAATTTAAAAATAATAGGAATAATAAATTAGATAATAATTCCTTGTAATGCGATTACAATGTAACGTACTGTAAACATGAATAACGGTCAACTGTATTTTTATTTAACACTGAGAAAGATGACTAAATGCTGTACAAATACTCACTGTTCGTTCATAAATAAGGAAATGAGACCTTACTGTAAAGTGCTACCACTGTAATAATGTGTGCTGAGATGTTTTTATGTTCATATATTATTTAGAAATATTTTTAACTGACTGTGATACTGAACACATTAGCGGGGCATTAAAGGAAAAGTTCACCAAAAAATATCTATACAGTACATATATATATATATATATATATATTTCTGACTTTATCTATCGCCCTCATTTGTTCCAGACCTACATGTTTTGTTTGTTTCCTGTGGCTCATATAAAGGGATTTTGAGACTTTTAAGACTTTTCCTGATCTTACATATGAACACATACAGGTTTGGAACGGCATTAGAGTGTAACTGTATTTTTGGCCGATGGGTGACACACACTCACAGAAGAGCAGACCTCATCATGTTTTGAATGATTGATGTGTTTGTGTTTCCGGTCTCTCTTCCACTGCTGCTATTGGCTCAGAGAGCGGGGGGGCATGTCCCATGACCGTACTGTCACTCCTGAACGATGTATGCAGATTCTCATGTCAACCAACCCAATAAAAGAGCGAGCACACACACACAGCTGACGTTCCTATCGTCCAGGTCTGAGCGCTTCAACGTAGAAATGATGATTTATACAGAGTGCATGGGCGTCCCGCAGTGTTTGTGCCACAGATCGATGGCTTTAGTGACGATGGCGTCTGTGTTCTCCTGCGGCATCTGTACAGAGACACCAAGAGATCAGAAGCTCGTCAGCAACATTTACAGCTTCAAAAACAACAGGGAAGGGGATTTCCTGGATTTATTATATACTATTTATTCATGTTCTAGTCAATATCATGTGTGGCAAAATGTTATTTAATATGATTAATAAAATAAAACAAATAATATAAAATTAAATAACTGCTCTTCAATTAAAAAGTATAATAATATATTTACACACCTATTTATAACTGTAAAAACAGAATTTTATTTATGAACTACATTTTGAAATTAAGCAATATCTCGTTCCTAGTAATGCGTAACAATTTAATTTAAATATATAAATATAAATGTAAAAATAAATTGTGAATTAAATTTTAACATAAAGTAATACCTTGTTCCTAACAACAAGAAATACAATTTTATTTAATATAAATTGTAAGTATATAACTATAAATGTAAAATTAAATATATATAAAACATTATATAAATTTATATATGAATTAAAATGTAAAAAAAAGTAATACATTGTTCCTCCATTAAAAAACAGTGCCTTATATAATAATAATAATAATAAAATGCTGTTTAATACATTAAAAAATGAAACAATAAATAATGAATTTATAAAAAAATTGTGTGTGTATGGCATTTCATATAATATTAATAATAATCGTAGTACTTAATGTGATGAATAAAAATAACATAATACTTAATTCCTTGTTCCTCAATTAAAACATTAGTTCAAATATAACAGCATATGTAGAAGCCTAAATTAATAAAATAAAAATATTATTAAAATAAAAAAGTAATTACTTGCTTAATTAAAAACAGCCTTATAATAATGAAGGCACTTAATTGAATTAATAAAATAACACTAATAAAAAATATTTGTTGTATGTCAATTTAATAATGATATAATAAATAAAATACTGTTATTTTCTATAATTGAGTGGTTGATGTAATTATAAGAAGAAGAAGAATCAACTAAATTATGTTATCATTATATATATCATCAAGTCTGTGGGACTACTGGAGGATTAGAAAAGATTTTAAACATTGGAAAAGGGTCATAATGTAAAGAATAATAAAAGAATTAACATGAATTGCACCCAGAACATTTCTTTACAGTAAACAAACCCATTCATGATATGTAACGGAAAGTGTGATATTTGGGGCTCACATTAGACAGGAAGTTGTAAACTCCATTCGGGTCATTCATTCCCATCAGCATGATCTTATGGCTGAGCAGAATCTCCACGGCAACAAACACCAGGATCTTACAGGAGCCGCTGATGACTTTGTCCCAAACCCTTCATCAGAGTCCATCATCGGCCAATCACACGAGAGCACAAAAACAATGATCATTGTCAATACCGATAATGATTTATTAAGCAGTGAATCAGTATATTAGAGTGATTTCTGAAGGATCATGTGACACTGAAGATGGGAGTTAAACTCAGCTGCGCATCACAGATATAAATGGCATATTCACATACAAAACAGCTGTTTGAAATAGTACAAATATTTCAGCTTCTCCTGTATTTTTGAGAGGAACCAGTACGTCTCTGACCTCTGTAGGCTGGACTCTGGTGGTAAACAGCCAGCGAAGCAGCGTCTGAACCAGAGACTGTACGGCAGCGTGTGCAGAGCTCCAGACATCTTCAGATGAGCCAGAAGAGCTGCATCCTCCTGAGACAGGAAGTGCTCCAAACTCTTAGGCTGAAACACAGAGACCGTGCTTTCAATGCAAAAAAGAATCAGAGAAACTTTCCATCAATGTGCAGTCGCACAGGACTGAAGAAGAACTGAACACGAACCATTTCTGGTTCCATTTCCACTCAAAACATTGAAAACTGTTGTTATTCAAGTAGAATGATTAAACACTTGAACATTAAAATCCTAAAAATTACTATAAGAACAGCCATTTATTAATGTGTCAAAAAAAAAACAATCTTATAAAAAATCATTAATAAATAAATATATGTATATATAATACTTTTTACAGGTTCAAATATATATATATATATATATATATATATATGAAGTTAAAAAAGAGTTTTGGATGGCTACTGAACACTTAAACTAAAATAAATAAGTAATATTAACTGTTATTATTAAATGTGTCAAAACTTAGAAAACAAAACTTCAAAACTTGTTCTGGATGGATGTTAAATACGGAAACCAAAATGAAAAATGCACAAAAACTAAATAAGTAATCTTAATAATAATAACTGTTCTTATTTATTGTAGTGATACAAGAAAAAAGTAAAACACTTAAGTTCAAAGATCATATTAAAAAACAATAATAATATATACTTTTTTATTGTGTCAAAAATAAAAGGCAAAAAATTGTTCTGGGTGGTTATTGAACACGTAACCCACAAAATAACAAAGTAAAAATAATAATAAACTGATATTACAGAATCAAACGAAAAGGGGAAAAAAATCTGCATGGTTATTAACTCCTAAACCAAAATTGTAAAAATAAAATAAATAATAATAATAATAATAACAGCAATATTACTACTCATAAATCACCGCTAGGATGTATTACAGCAGCGTTTCTCAATTCCAGTCCTCGCGCCCCACCGCTCTGCACATTTCGTATGTTTCTCTTGTCGCTTCAGACAT
>JAUCMU010000043.1:20099776-20110333 GCA_032275025.1 Enteromius treurensis
GTCATAAATTCAGAATCAAATCACAACTAAATGCAAAGAATCTCCAAAACATATG
The DNA here is from genome assembly GCA_032275025.1 of Enteromius treurensis. Classification (NCBI taxonomy): domain Eukaryota; kingdom Metazoa; phylum Chordata; class Actinopteri; order Cypriniformes; family Cyprinidae; genus Enteromius; species Enteromius treurensis. Next base: position 20,099,832 of record JAUCMU010000043.1, read on the forward strand.
CATGCATAAGTTTAAGACTTGAGTCTACACTGCATTTAAAAAGCATTTTAGTTTTTAGTAAGTTTGTCAGTTAAGTTTTATATTATATATACATAAGTTTTAATTTACATTTGGCCATTAACTGTAATAAACCAGTGAGATTTTTGTGCTCCGCACAGAGATCTGATCATCATCCAGTCGGTCTGGAGGAACATGAAAAAACAACAACAAACTGAGACTAAATCCAGAAAAACAGGAGAAAAATGTCTCCAAGATGCTTCAAGACAGCTACAGTACTGTTACAGTCACTTGTGTAAAAACGCTGTAAAATGAGAATGCTGTCAAAAACAAAACGTGAATATAATTTAAAAAATTATAATAATATGATAAATATATTTTCTTTATCAGTTAACTTCTATTAACTCAATTAAAGCAACACCTGTTGTGAGCATCCTTTGAGTTTAAAGCAGCTTTTGTCCTCAGTGCACTTGAGCAGAGTTTCTCAAGAGTCTTGGAGACACAGTTCTTCTGGATTGAGTCTGTCTCCGTCTGTTGTGTTTCTTCATGTCGTTCCAGAGAGACTGGATGAGGATCAGATTTTTGTGTGGAGCACAAAAATCTCACAACATTATTACAATTAATGGCAAAATTAATGTTTGGAAACGTATGCTGATATTTCATACAGATATAAGTGAATTAAAACCATTTTTAGCTGGTCAAAGTATTAATACATTTGGCCATCGCTGTGTATAAATGATATTCATGTTCTCACCCAGCAGGACTTTCCACACGTGTATCCGGTACATGGAGGGCAGAGGAAACCTCTGACTGAAGGTGCTCAACTTCTCCACATCTGAAAACCACAGCAACAAAATGAGAGAAACACTGACCGTCTGCGAGCTTATATCACAGCCATTTATTCTCATCTCAACTGCATGTTTACTGAACACAACAAAACTAAGTTATTTTATGGTGTCTCTAAATGTTACACCTTTCTTATTATTAAATATATAAATAATAATAATAAAAATTATTATTATTTACTTTGTTGAAAAATTACAAATCTATTTCCATTATTACTGAACACTAACATTAAATTATTATTATTAATTATTATTGTTTTGAAAAATGTAAATCTATTCTATATGATTAATGAACATTCAATAAAACAATAAAAGTAATTAATAATATATTCATGTATTGTTATTATTTTATAATATAGTTATTAGTAAAGTGTCCACAAAAATTTAGTTCTGCATGTTTACTGAACACAACAAAAATGGAAAAATAAGTTATTTTATGGTGTCTCTAAATGTTACACCTTTCTTTTTATTAAAACATTTAACAATAATAATAATAATAATTATTATTATTATTATTATTTACTTTGTTGAAAAATTACAAATCTATTTCCATGATTACTGAACACTAACATTAAAGACTAACATTAAATAATTATTAATTAATTAACAACAACAACAGCAACAATAATATAATTTTTTTAATTCTTTTAAGATATAATAAATTAATACAAAATAAATTCTTTTGAATTATTTTAAAATGGTAAAACATGTTAAAACCAACAAAATGCATAAAATTAATAATATAAATAAATATGAATAATTGTTATTATTATAGGTTCATAAGAAAAGATATGTACAAATGTATTATGCATGTTTACCGAACACTCAAAACATAATATAAAATAATAACAAATAATAAAAATAGCTGTTATTTTTATTTTAATTAAATAAATAAATATCTAAAGCAATCTGAAAACAAAACAAGACCAAGGAGACGGAGTCTGTAGAAGGAATATTTGGACACCTGAATGTGACTCGGTGATGGCTCTTACCCAGCGGATTGTCCTTCAGCAGGATCTCAAGCGACTTCTTCTCCTCCACTCCTCTGAAACCCACTTTCTCATAATACGCCGAGCGGAAGTTTCTCTGAGGATCATCAGCCATGATCACTGATGTGAAGCTGAAATAGAAAAAAAAAATGGTTGACCCATACCGATGGTGACTGTAAATAACACTGCTAGATCAGATCAGATCACAGTTTATATAAAAAATATTTAAGTGCTCAGGATTGCATTGATACTGAATGATTAACATATTTATAAACCTTGATATTTCCATGGTACTTTTCCTTCCTTCAAAGAATACCAAGACATGCGTCCATAAATGATATAATAAATATTTACAACGCTTTGCTAATGAATGCTACAGCATAAAGTGAACTGATCAACTGTGTGCTATAGTATACTTTTTATTAATAATATACCCAATAGTTGTAGAAAACGTAGCACATTGTAAGCTAAGTACTTCATCAATTAGTTCAAAACCACTGTAGTATTTACTATAAATTACTATAGTATTTTAATGTACTTATTTTGATTTTTTAACATAAACATTTAAAAAAAAATACTAGTCACAACAGCTATTATTGCAACAGAAGAACCACATGGAGTTTATGTAAGGCATATTTGGTGTGTTGATCATAAACAATGTTTTAAATATTACAAAATACCTTAGAGAGCAGACCTCAGCGGGCCTCCGCGGTTTTCCTCGGACTCTTCAAAAACTTTATCAATCAAACACCTGGCTGCAATTCATAATCAATACCTACATGTGGGATTATTATCCTTAAGTGAAATACTGCAAATGCGTACGTCTGTAAATGCAGCTGTCTGCAGCCCTCTGACCCCGGAAGTAATTCACGTCCTCGTGTTGTTGTACTTCCGCGCGTGTCCAGCAGGAGGCGCGCGCACAGCTCAGCTTCAACAAGATTGATCTATCAACAAGAGACCTTGATCTATGCTATTTTTTAAATACAGCTATAAAATTCACTATATTATTTTCAGATCCCTAACCATTTTAACATGTTAAGGTGACTTTAAAAGGCCTTTAAAGTGACCTAAAATGTTTAAATGGTTATTTTTTGGTAGCCTGAACACAATTATTGTACGTGATTAATGTTGCACCACAGCGCACGGGCACGCATTACGCAATAAAACAACATTAATCGTGGACTTTTCAATTATTTTGTTAGTCTACAAACTACAAAAATATTTGTGGGGCTAAAAGGTAAAATAAAGACCCAGGTGTTCATAAAACACCGTTTTCACCGTTGCAAAATATCGTCCCACAGTGATTTAAAATACTTGACTCAACTTCTTTCTTTCTTTTCCCTGACATAAAATCATAGAAATTTTAATGGTTTCCATTTAAATACCATTATGAGCCATTAACTTCTTCAACAAAATTCCTTTTTGTAGTGTAATGGGCATTTTTCCAATAGAATTTCCCATCCAACCAATAGAGTCCATCACAAACAGTAGATACCATTATTAAAATCAACACAATTCCCTTTATAACCATTAAATCCATTGCATTTTCTATTGTTTTATTGTTGTTGTTTTCAGCAGGGTTCATAAGTAGTCAAAAACTAAATTATTTTTCAATGTAAAGTAAAAACACAGTTGATGTCAGCTTATATAGAGAGCTGATAGACAGTCATGATAAATCTTAGTGAATGTGCTTTTAATGATTTATTATTTGAAGAGTTCAAACGAGGCAATCTTCGAATTAATATAAATGTCTAATTATATAATCTTCCAATTAATAGTTTAATAACTAGTCTACTATTGAATAACTACTGAGTGATTGTGAGATTTTGATCATCTGCCGTTTTGGTTAGTTTGAAGCTGGGAAGCAGAGGTCAGACAGGGTGCTAGTTAACACTTCTTGTTATCATTAGGTGTCTTTAATATTAATCGTACAAATAACAACAATAACATATGATGTCAGTAGTCGTGAAATAACCTTCACATCTTCATAATACAAGATCCTGGATTAGATTGTTTAATCATGAAAGAACTCTGCTTTAACTCCTACATATAACTTATTTTTTTTTTTTACATAAAATCAAAACAGAGTAATAATTATTCATAGGAGTCATGCATTTGATGAAGTCTTTCTTTATTTGAGCAATAAAACAGTAAGAATGAGATATATCAGGCACAATGTTAGAGTAACAAAAGTAACTAAGGCTAATACAAAAGTAAAGTGAAGGCACTGAAACGGGGAAAACTACAGAAATTCAACAGTATTAGTGTAAAAACAAATCAGTAAAAAGTTACATCTTTACGCAAAATGTAGTGTTATAAACCACTTTTATCTGTTAATTAAATTCAAAAGCAGAAAAAAAAAACATAATGTGAGTAAGCAGTCAAAAACTGTATTTTTTTTTACTAGCTAATACATTCAATATAGATTTAAGGAACACTACGCTCCAAAAAAAGGTGGTAAAAAATGCTGATTAGTTCAGAACACAATCCGCATTTCCAATAATAAATGTTACTTTTTTTCTCATATTGTCATCTTAAAAATACTTTGATGGATAATAGTGTTGTATAGCATTGCACAGTACACAATGATTGTTTAAGAGAGCGATCTGGAGCTGAAAGAGGTTCTGCTGTAGCTAAAGCTGCTGTATCTGGAAGACGAAGAGGGGGATAAACTGTAGTCTACGCTGCCCCTTCGGGATCCGCTTCGAGAGCCTGAGGCAGATCCAGGGTTCGAGAGGTTGTAAGGGCTGCTGATTCCACGTGATGAAACCGTGGAGGCGGGAAGCATGCGGACACCTGTGTTCTCCTCGGTCATGCAACCTTCCAGAGCCTCCTTGTAGGATATCCTCAGCTTGGTCTTGGGGCAGGTGAGGGTCTTGGGGTGGTGGCGGGTATCCTGGAGCCTCTGAGCCGATCTCATGTCTAGCCAGCCGAGCTGCAAAGCCTCTTCAAGCGAACGTCTGCATCCAAGCTCTGGGTCGAACAGCCCGCCGGTCAAATACTGGAATTCAAGGAAGCGCTGGCCAGCTTCGTACGGCAGCCATTTTTCCTTGACGGCCTCGGCAGCAGACATCTTACGCTTGGATTTCACATCTTCGAAACCAATATATGCTTTCTGGGCAGGTTTTATCCTGTTAGCCATTTCATCATCAAGGACACCAAGTCGGGTTGCTTCTTGAATAGAAATACGGCGGCCATTTTCAGGGCTCACAATCCCTCCGGTGCAAGCCTGAGCCTCCAGGAGCCGCTGCGCTGTGATGGAATCAATGATTCCTCGCTTTAGAGCATCACATATGCTAATCTTCTCCAGCTTCTCTGTGTCAAAAACTGCTCCAACTGGATTCTGTTCCTCAATCGATTCTACTAACGGGGTCAGTTTGATTGACATGCTGGAGATATGCTTGGAGGTGTTTGTTGAGGATGGATCCTGAACGATTTCTTGAGTGGAGATACTCTCGACTGTTTTAACAGTTTCAGTTTTAATTATCTGGCTTTTCATTGTCGCCTGGGATGTAAAAGATGACGAGGCGACAGAGGAGCTGAGCGTTTTGCTGAGGGTCTTCGTCTTGTTGGTGATCATATCTGCAAACTCTGTAAGGCTGAGATTTCCTGAGTGATACCTATCAAGGACATCTTGGCTAATCACTCCCTTAGCTAGCAGTTCTTTCAAGTCGTATTGAATGCCTGTTTGCATGTCCATTATAGCTTTACTGGTCGAGCCATCTGAGGCAGTGATAACCGTTTCTTCCCACTCACATTCTTGCTGAGACAATTCCAAAAAGGTTTCGTAGTCTATGAGTTTCTTCTCGTAGGCTTCACGGACAGTCATCTCTTTATTACTTTCAGGATCAACAATCAATACTCGTCTCTTCCTCGTGGAGTTCTTCTGCTGCATCTTTTTCTTGTCGTAAAGGGGCAGAAGCACAAGTTCTGTCTTCTTATCTGGAATGCAACGGCTCTTTAGCTGTAGGTAGGTCAGATTGTCCTCTGTGTTTGGGTCAAAGAAGCCCTTTGTGTCATCGCCTTCATCTTTTAGAATCTGGTTCATCTCTTCATCAAAGTAGCCCCTTTGGTACGCCACATCAACGTCAATTCTGTGACTGTGTTTAGGATCAATGATGCCACCACTTGCAATCTGAGCCTCCAGCAGGCGAATGCCATGACCTTTCTCTATGAGACCACGTTCGATGGCTTCGAAAAGAGAGATCATCTTGTTGGTGCCTGGGTCTTTGTACCCAGTTACCGCTCTCTCTGCAGACAGAAGCTTGTCTTTGAACTCTACACCAACCAATTCTTTATTGCAAGCCTCCTCGACGGTGTAGTACTCATTGTGAATGGGATCAATAATGAATCCTGAAGCGGCCTGGGCCTCCAGAAGCTCCAAGGTAGTGCCTGGTCGCAGAAGCCCGTCCTTCATGGCCTGATAGATAGGCAAGGCACAGTCATTGGCCTCGTCATAAATCCCAGCGATGCAGGTTGACCCTCGGAGATAAGCCCGAAGCCTGTGTTCAATATCTTGGCTGGTAATCTTGCCCTCTCTCAGATGATCTATGTCCGTAGGTTGCAGCAATTTTGCATCCACAAGATCTGATACGCTAACTTCGTGGCGCAGTCCCTGGACAATCATGGGTTTCTCTGGAGCTGGAAGCAGGAGCAAACTAGTACTGAGGTCAGCCTTGCATCGCTTCTTGATGGTAACGTAGCTGGCACGTAAATCACTGTCAGGATCAATATAGCAATCAGGTCTGGCATTTAGAGCTTGATAAAGATCCTCATCAACCAGGTCACGGTCCATGGCAGTATCTTTGGACAGATAGACGCTGAGAATGGGATCAAGGATGCCTCCTGCCGCCTCTTGTGCCTGCAGGAGACGCAGAGCTGTTTCCCGGTTAACCAATCCTTTCTTCGTGGCTTGGCTTACTGGCAAGAGTTTACCAGTTTTGGGATCCCTGAACCCAATGCAGGCGGCCTCTGCAGTCAACAGCTGCTTCTTGTCAGATTCATCCATAAGTCCATTCAGACAAGCCTCCTCAACAGTCATCCTCACATTTGCTCTGGGATCTATGATGTAACCTGTGGCAGCTTGAGCCTCAAGCAACATGTTTGCACTCTCGTCTGAAATCAACTTTTGTTTCTTAGCCTCTGTGAAGGTCATTTTGCCTTTAGGTCCTGCTGCCAGCCCCGCAATGGCTCCTGTGCCTTTAAGATTGAGCCTGATGTCAACAGATACATCCTCTACAGTCCGCTGGCCATTCATCAACTGATCAAATGTCACCTTGTCAATTACACCACAGTCATGCAGCTGCTGGGCCGTGACCTTCTTACGGACACCTTTGAAGACCAGCGAGGAGGCATCCGTTAGGTCTGTCTGAGTGTATCTGTTAGCACCATCTGGTTTCCGCTGCAGTCTCAGCAGCTCATTCTGCTGCGAGTGTTGAAGCGCCTGCATCTCTGCCCTCTCTCGTTCCAAGTTCTGAGAGAGCAGCCTGTAGCGTTCTTCAGTCTCCTTCAGCTGCGTCGTTAGCCTCTCCATCTCGACCTTGACAGAATTTAACTGGCTCTCCAGGCTGGAGCGCTCAGAGTTCTGCTGTCGAATCTGCTCTTCATGAGTCGTGCATTTGGTCTTCCATTGTGTAAACTCCTTCTTGATCCTATCATTGTCCTCCTGCAGCTGTGATTTGAGTCGCAGTTCCGATTCCAGTGAGAGTTTGATACGGGTTAGCTCTTCTTCCAGCTTTTTCAAGCGCATCATATCCTGTTCCATTGTGGCCATTTTCTTGAGGAGGTCATCCCGCTCTTGCTCCAGGCTGCTGCACTGATATTGGGATGTTTGGATCACAGAGGAAGTCTGCAACAAAAGGAGCAAAGAGAAGATTAGTGTTTTATCATTTAAGGTGATCATTCAGATTTTTTCAGATAGGACAGTTATTAGTTATTATATGGCAATGATTTATTATTCACTGAGAATTATAAAACAGGAATGATTGGTTTTCAAGCTAATTACATAGCCAACCCTGCTCCTGGAGGGACTACCTTCCAGCAGATATTAATTCCATCCCCACTTTATTTTGTTTTCAAGTAATCCTAAACAGGTAATCCTTGATTAGCTGGACCAGCGTGTTTTTGATTAGGGTTGGAGCTAAAACCCAGGACAGAAGCCCACAAGATGCAGGGTCTGCTATGCCTATTCTAAAGTATCAAAATCACAGAGGGTGCCACAAACAATAGAGGTCAGATTGATATGTCTTGAACATGGTTGATCATATATGCAATGGATGCTGCTGTGCAAAACAAGCAAGCAACATGACAGCTTGCAAAGGACAAACTACAGAAGTGTGTATTAAGATGCAAATTTACAAGGTGTGGTGTGGAAGTAGGTCAAACATGCACATTAAGACATGCAAAAATACGGCAGTTTGCTATCGTGACATATTTTGCATGTCAAGACAGTAACTGTGTATAGCGTGCCACATGAGAGTGATGCATGCAGCTGGCTAAATCTACGCATTTTAACTCGAGAACTCTAGTTTCTAGTTATCCTAGTACCTCTCTGGCTTGTTTTTGTACATTTTCTATCTCCACTTGCAGTTTTTCTCTCTCTCGTGATAGCTGTCGCATAAGCCTGTCATGCTCTGCACCGGCACGCTGGCTGGACTCAAGCTGTTTCTGCAAAGCTGCAATTTGCTCAGTCAGTTCCCGATCACCACGCTTTTTGTTTTTGAGCAATTCATCATGTTCTTGACGCATGGAGCGCAACTCCTCCTCCAGGCGGAGGCGGTCTTTGGTCAGAGTTTCATTGAGCCTTTGCAGACGCTCAGTTTCAGCCGTGCTTATATTTAATGCACAAGTCTTCTCTTCCATGCTGCGATTAAGGGCCTCATAGCGCTGGTTGGAGTCTCGGACATGCCCCTGCTCCTGCGTCAGCTGTAGTTTCAAAGTGTTCATCTCAGCTTTCAAGGCTGCCAGGCTCTGAGAAGACACTTTGTGATCCTTCAAGGCACGATCTAGGGCCTCCTTCAGGTGCTTGCATTCTTCATCCACATGCTTGGACTCAAGATGGCTCTCTTCCTGGCTCTTACGCAGAGTGGTGATTGTAGTGGTGTACTCCCGCATGGCCTGGCTACTCTTTTCAAGTTGCGCCTCTGTTCTCCGGCGCTTGCTGGCCTCATCTTCCACCACTTGCCGCTGCTTCTCCAACTCACTTTCCAGTCGCTTCAGCTCCTCCTGGAGCTCTTGAATGCGGCTTTGTAGGCGCGTAATAGTCTGTTCAGACCGGCCCTTCTCAAGAGCATGGGCCTCCAGCTCCACCCGGATAAGGCTCAACTCCTGGTGGGAAGAGCGTAGTTGCACCAACTCCACATTACAGTTTTCATTCTTAGTTTTGAGGTCTGCCACCTCCCCTTCCAGTCGCCTGGTCTCGGCCTCTAAAGATCTTTTCAGACGTCGCTCCTCCTCAAGACAGCGTGTCAGACGGTTGATCTCACTACTCTTTTCTTGTAGCACCTGAGTGGAGCTCTCCTGTATCTCCCTCGTTCTGTTGTCTGCTTCACGTTTCTGGCTAGACAACAGTTGGACTTGAGAATCCAGCTCATGCCTCTTTCGACCTTCCTCCGTACTTACAGCACTCCGTTTCTTGATGTCTTCTTCCAGGTACTTCCTCTGGGCCTCCTCCTGGCTGAGGGAGATACGAAGCCTTTGTAGCTGCTCCTTCAACTCCCTAGATTCTCCCTCTAATCTTTCAAACTCCAGACTCATGGAAGCAGCATCGCTTTCCTTCTGAAGCGAAAGCTTCTGTATGTTGGTCTGAGTAACGAGGATTTGGGACTCGTAGGTCTGTTTCACCTCTCGTATCTCTGTGTTGTGCTCCTGCCTTACCTTTGCCAGCTCTGCCTGCGCCTCCTTGACACGTTGACCCTCGTCTTCCAACTCCCTTCGCAGACGCTCCAGCTCCCGGGTTCTTTCAGACACCGTCTTTTCCAACTCCATCTTGGCCCAGCTGGCCTGCTCCAGTTCCTTGAGTTTCTTGCGCATAGTTTCATCGTGTTCTTCCTGCAAAAATGTGTAACGCTCTTCCACGACTTTCTTCTTCCTCTCCATTTCATCCAACTGTAGTTTGAGGCGACGTACTTCATCTATAAGTTCTTGAAGGCGGTTGGTAGAAGAGTCCAGGCTCTCTTGTGTGGCCATGCACTTCATAGTCTCAGTCCTCTTCACCTCTTCCAGAGACAGCAGGTGTGTCTGTGATTCATTGAGCTCCTGCTGGTAGTTCAGAAGAGCTTCCTGCAAAGAGGCATTCGTTGCGGTGTGATCCTTGATAGCATCTCGCAGCTGCTGAAGTTCCTCCTCGAGAAGCTCAATCCTGGTATTCCGGATCTGGAAAAAAACATTTTAAAATACATTATTTTATGTTACACAACAATATATTTTACAGGTATGTCCTTTCAAAGTAAAAACTAGCATCATGAAACCTTACACTGACAACTTGTAAATTATAGATTAACATGACCAATGCTGGGTAGATAACTGGCAAATTTTTATCTGTTACTGATTCTAAATTACACGACAAAACTGTAATTATTAATGTAATCTATTACTGTCATGTTTCGTGTCTGTATGTCCTGGTCTCCCCTGTCTTTGTAATTTTGGTTTAGTCCTGTCTTGTCTTTATTTG
>JAUCMU010000043.1:20110406-20134431 GCA_032275025.1 Enteromius treurensis
GAAGCTCTCGACTCCTCTGCTCTCTGCCCTTGTTAAGAGGTGCGAACACGCACGCACAACGGACCACATTCGTGACAATTACATTACACATGAAAGTAATGTAATCAGACTACTTTTTGGTTACTTTTAGATTGCTTATGACTAAATATGTTGATCACATTTACCTTAGATTTATTAAATCATAAAATATAAAATGAAAAATAAATCAAACAACAAAATCAAAATAAACACTTAAAGATTATGTATTTAAATTCTTATAACATGTAATAAAAAAAAAAACTGTAATCTGTATTAAAATAAAGTATTTTAAAATGTAATGTACTCTAATTAATATAATCATAATCTAAATATCTAATTAAAACGATTTTTTTAAATTGATGATTACCAGATTACTGAATATGACTGTAAAAAATAAAATCAATAATAAATATATAACAAAATGTAATATTACTATTTTATTATTTCACTGTAAAAAAAAAATTCTTGATTTTATTACTTGAAGTGTCCTTATATACCTTCAGTTCCTCCATGTTCTTCTGGGAAGCCATAAGAATTTTGTAGTAATCGCTTGAACGGGTGAGCAGTTCTAAGTAGTGTGCATTTAGAGAAGAGACCTGACAGGGAAAGACAAGAACGGAAAAAATATTGTTAAAATAACACAACACAGTAATGCTTGTGTGTTAACCGGGAAAGTGTGTGTTTGTAGGTGTACCTCTTCTGAAATAGAGGATGACGGTGACTGCAGCACTGTCCTCTTAATGGGGATGCTGAGCAAAGTTTCCAGTCCAGCGCTGTAAACTGCCAACTCAAGCTCATAGTTCTACAGAGACATGGGTCAGGTTATTAAAAAGTGCTGGCAGACCTGAAATTAGATATTAGTACATCTACAGTACTACAGCAGTAGCCTAAAACAATGAAGCCAAGTGAAAAGTGCTATGCAAAACACAGATGTAGTCAAAGCAGCTTTTTTAAATAATAGTAAAGTCTTTTCAAATGTCTTATAATCGCTGTTTAGATCAGGGCTGGAAGATAGTGTAGTTTACATTTTACAGTGATGTTTTGTAAAATTAATCTTTACATTTTACAATAAAGTCCCATTAGTTAATGCATGAACTAAGAACTAATATCACCTAACGATACCTTGATGGTGTTTATGCAGGTTTCTCCGTCTTTCTGCACAGTCTCCAACAGCTCTCTCTTTGCCTTTATATCAGAGTTTAACGCCTGCACACATTAGAAAAGAGCCTTTTGAAAGTCTGAACAGCAGTTTGAAACTGATTGTTTAAGTGATTTGTTTTCCAGACTCACTTTCTGTTGGTTGAGGAGTTGTGTGTAAACTGTGTTGTCATCGGTCTTAACGGCCTGCTGAGACTCGATCTGTCGCTGGGTTTGGTCGATCCAGCCGCTGAGATGAGAACTAGACTGCAGGTATCGTTGCAGATGAGGCAGGTAAGCGTCCAGATCATCCAGCCTGAGAAAACACCCTTGTTAGTGCACTCATTCAGGCCTACTGCTGCTCTGTTAGGCTGATGATATATGGGGCAACTTTTTTTTGAGCAATGTTGTTTGGGCACTTTCCCACTTAGATCCGTCTTGGGCGAGTCTCACCTGGCAACATTAAAACCCTCTGGTGCTGTTCTGTCATTTTAGACCATGAAAATATATATTTTTATCATTTTTAAAAATCATTAATTACAGAATTTTTATTTTTGGATGAATTAACCCTAAGTAGGCCACACTAGTTTTTGCATTTTACACCCTTAAGGCATTTTATTTCTTTTCTTTATGCCTTTATTTGATTTTTTATACACCTGCCTGACTTAATTTATTCATCATAAAACTAAAATGCAATTAACCAAAGGTCGACTATAGAATCAGCGTGCAGTGCCCAAACAAACATTTTTGCACATGCGAAGGGAAGCAGTGTCTGACCTGTTGTTGATCTGTATCTGGATGCGTTTCCAGCGGTCTGAGAGCTGGTTGACGTGCTCGGCGTATTGCGAGATGTTGATGATGCACCTGTAACGGCCCTGATCCGCCTGTTCGTTATACTGCTGGAGTTTATTCAAATCGACCAGCAGAGAATTCAGCAAATCCTTCTTCTGCTCCAAATCACTGCGCAAACTCTGGGTTTGGAGAAAAAGCACAGGTTTAAAGTCATATTGTAGAGCTAACTGCACTTTCAAGACTTTCTTCATTTTTCCCTGTAAAAATAATTCACATTTTATAATATTAAATAATCAATAAAATTAATACAATTAAATACAAATGAAAAAATATTTGTAAATATGCAAATATAATTACCTGAAGCACTCTCTGGTATTTTTGCACCTCGGCCGGGTCGACCGACGCCGTCTCTTTCTCTGTCAGCCGAGCTTCATAAACCTTCACCACATCTTCAGCCTTCAGCAGATCTTTCAGCAGAGACTTCAGCGAACTCAACCTGAAACACAGAACCAGAAAGGAACACTGAGGACGCCTGTAAATTTTAATATTTAATAGGTGTTCGCACCAGCTGAAATTTTAGCTCATGCATTCAATACAATTCCATTCATGTTCATTACAGTGGTTTTAAATTTTACATATAACATCATTTTTATATATTTTTTTAAATCCATAGAACATTTTAAATAGTAATTTTATTATAATATATGAATATATATATATATATATATATATAAAATATACTTATATTAATAAATATAACTCTATATAAATATAAATATCTAAATATAACAAACTAATAATATATAATCATATAAAAATACTCAAACAAAAAATTCATTTAAAATTTTGTAATAATAAAACATTAATAGTTATATATAATATTTCTGGTCACAGAGACATTTGAACACCATTGTGTCATTACAGTGAAATACATCTTCTGTGTTAGGGTGGTGTACCTCTGCAGGTGAGCAGTAGTGTAGTTCTCCAGCTGAACTAGTCTCTGGTTGATGAGGTCCAGCTCTGCCCGCAGGTATCTGGCTTTATCGCTGTCCGTGGCGTCTTTTAGTTCGGTCTGAACACTGTCTCTCAGGCTCTGAAACTCTGCCTTTAGATTCTGTACGTCCCTCTGAAAGACCTGCACACGAACACTCAGCTGTCAGATGTTGCTCCCTCCCATCAAAACACTATAGTACACTTCAGCAACGAAAAAGACTAACTGTCAAATTATGGTTTATTACCATCTGAAACTACCCCAACCCTTAAACATACAGTTGTTATGACTTGTTCAGGGTTGTTGCATTATTTTTTTATGCATATGTATACATAAGAGATCGTAAGACTATGTTAACACGTTTAATGGTCATCAGCAAAGATTTTTTATATATATATATATATTTTTTTTTTAATGCACTTTGTATTTTATCACCTTGGCATCAAATTACAAAAAAATTTATTCAATACAAAATGCAAAAGCAAATGCAAACAAATACACTTGAGGTCCCATCCCATTCACTGCTCTTGTTCCCAACTATGATGACTTCCGCTGATGACAAACTCAGAGACGTGGAAAAAAAATGCATAGTGGAAACTTTGTTGTTCGTCAGGGAAAGAGTTAACATCTACACCTGCCCCAAACCTAAAGTTACCCCTCACAGTCACAGTCATGCAAATACAGTAACTATCATTGTTGAGCGAGAGTAGAATGAGGCAGTATTGATGTGTACATGAGGGGAGGATGAATGTTTATCACCTGTGTGCTGGTGATGTGTCTTTCACACTCATCCGGAGCGTCTTCTCCCAACGCGATGTACAGAAACGTGATGAGAGACGACTCTGAGCCATCCAGCTTCAGACGCAGAGCGTTGAGTTCGTTCAGAAGTTTGATGCTCACAGCCGCTGTGTATTCAGATCCCTCGCCTCGTGCAGCTGCCATAAACACGACACAAGACATTATTCGTCCATCTATTTATTTATTTATCCATCCATGCATCTCAGGATTTTCCAGAAATATCCAAATATAAAATGTACTTGAAAAAGATATTAATATTTGCTTTAACTTTTTTTTTTAGCATAAACCCAGCAAAGTTTTTACATTTACACTTCTAACAACAAAAATGTGTAAAAAAATAAAAAAATAAAATAAATAATAATAATAAAAATAATGATAATAATAATAAAGTAAAAAAAAGAAAGAAATACAAAAGCAAATTGCTTTCCATTTAAAATATCTAAACATTATTAAATCAAAATTTACTAGGGAAATAAAATGACTCTTAGATCCTATTTTCTGAGAAATCTATAAAAATGAAGTGAGTTTAGGTTTACATAATATAAGGGAAAATATCAGTAGAAATTGCAAGATAAATCAAAATAATGTGAAGATAATTTTAATCATAAATTTTAGAAAACAAGATTTAATATCTTAAGTGATTGTCCTTCTATAGTAGACGCGTCTTGATTTAGGAAATGTTCAGTGTTTGTGCTGGAAATCAGGGCGCTTCACACTGACCGTACACGGGCAGATCCACCACCAGCTTGCTGTAGTGCTGCGTAGCTCCTGAGTACTGGCTCTCGATGTGTTTGTGGTCTTCAGCCCCGAACAGCTCTGAACCCTGCGAGTGTTTCTTGAACTCCTGGAAGTGCATCTCCAGACTTCGCATGATGCTGCCGTACTCCTCCGGACCCATTTTGGAAAGCTGCACACAAACAAAGACATTTTGTTGGTCAGTTGTTTCGATAAACATACATTCTGTGTGCAACAAAATGTAGCTAAAGATTTCTATTTCAAATAAACGCTGTTCTTTTGAACTTATTATTCATCCAAAATAATGTGCATCACAGTTTCCACAAAAACATTGCGCATCACAACATTGATAATAATCAGAATTGTTTCTTGAGCAGCAATACAGTATGTTAGAATGATGTCTGATGGATCGTGTGACACTGAAGACTGGAGGAATGATGCTGAAAATACAGCTGCATGTCACAGAAATAAATTACAGTTTAACAGATATTCAAACAAAAAATGGCTGGTTTAAGTGATAATAATATTTCAAAATTTGTCCACATTTGTGATTACCATGCTGATGCTGAGTGAGTTGATGTGGTTGATGTCCAGCAGACAGTACTGCCATGAGATCATGCTCTTGACGTTAATGTACAGCTGATTCCAGACGGTTAGAACAGCCTCATAATACTGAGAGTTCCTGCCAGAAACACAAACACAGTTTAAACAAAGCAACTAAATCATGTCTTAAATCATGTCTAAACCACATGCAGAAATACAGCACCTGAGATTATTCATGTTTAGAATACAGCAAAAACATTAATATTGTGAAATATTTTACTATTTTAAATCATTTCTATGTCATTCATTTCTATTATTAATGCTTCATTTTCAGCATCATTACTCCAGTCGTCAGCGTCACATGATCCTTCAGAAACATTTTTAAAGGATGCATTAAATGGATCAAAAGTGATGATGAAGACATTTTTGAAGTTAGAAAAGAGTGTGTCTCTCTCTTTGTGTGTGTGTGTGTGTATGTCTGTGCGTGTCTCACTTGTTGGCCAGGCTGACAGCGAGGGGGTTTGGAGGTGGCACTAACAGACAGACTGAAGGGACTTGCATGTCCATTCCTCCAGGGCCCGTCACCTGCCACGTGGTTCTCTCGGAGTTATCCTTCAGGATCCCTTCATCGCCCTTACGGATCGTCTTCTGCAGACACACACCGTGACAAACCAGAACAGCACTTTATTTCAGCCTGGATTCCCACTATACGTTGTTTATGAATCATGAGCGAGACTCTTAACTGTTTGTAAAAATACTGATGCTCAACTGCATCAATCCACAGAAGAGTTTACTCAGAAATTAGTTTGGAATCAGTCACATTTTCTTATCTCTTCTGCTCACCAAGGCTGCATTTATTTAATTAAAAATATTGTACAAAAATGTAGAATAGTATTTCGGTTTAAGATAACTGTTTTGATCAATTGAATGAGCCCTTGCTTTTTTTTATTTTTTTTATTTTTTATTATACAATTATTTTCTAATAAAAACTATACATACTTTTACTGATATACAAACGATTTAAAAAAAAACTACTTTTGATTAATATTAAATAATTCCTCAAAAACATTATATTTACTTTGTATTATTTATATAAAAATATATTTACATGAAATTAAAATATATTTGAATACTTAAAATATTAAAGAAATATTATAATCAAATAAATGTAGCCTTGGTGAGCAAGAAAACAAAAAAATAGCTGTATTTTCTATAGCTATAGCTTTCTATATTCTTTCTCTGTTATATCTCCCTTTATATATGTGTGTGTGTATACAGCATAAAAAAGCTGCATTTAGCTAACCGAGACTTGTTTTGATCGCTTTTATTGACCTTACATGTAAGTTGCTTTGGATAAAGTGTTTGCTCTATGACTAAATGTAAATTATTCTAAAATATCATATATATATGGATGTAATGTATCACCTCGTCCTGTCTGAAGTCACAGAGCGCCTGCACGAGGATATTCTGGCCCGTGACCTTCTCGTTTGGGTTTCTGGGTTTCAGTCTGACGATGCTCTTGGATTTGAGCACCAGCTGCTGGACCATCTCCCTCTGCTCCGTCAGACGCTCTCGCTCTCTCTGTCACACACACACACACACACACACACACACACACACAAGTGAAGCTGCAGTGCTGCATCACCTCTCTCAGTGTTAAAGCGGAGCGAAGCATCACCTCCAGACCCTGCAGTAGCTCCAGGAGGTTATGAAGAGCGGTGGATTTATCGCAGGAGAAGTTCTTGCGGATATTGTTGTGTTCTTTCTGCAGTTTGCTGTTCATTTCACTCGCCTCCTTGAAGAACTGTGAAAACAGAGCACAGAAATAGTATACTACAAATACTTTTTTGGATGCGATTAAGCACGTAGAAGGGCAGAGACCAGCTCAAAGCAAAAGGACTGTGAATGCATCATAAGATACAAGGAAGTCCAAACACAAGGTGCATTATGCAGTAAGGAATGTAGAGAGCATGTGTTTATATATGGCCCATGACCATAACAGTGCATATATGTTAATAGATTTGAACTATATTTAGTAGGAAATAAATACACATAACTTTTTTACCATGGCACTCAATGCAAAAAAGCGCATCCATCTCACCTGGCTGTATCGTGCGTTCTCCTTTAGGTGGACACTGATGCATTTGGTGATCTGTAGAAGCCAGCTCCACTGCGTCTGCAGCGTGTCCATGTAAGCCTGAGAAACACAGTCAGACTGAGAGAGAGAAACACGACAGGACAGGAGAAAACACCAGAGCAGACAAACTCACCTGGATCTTATCAGACGCCGGGTGTTTGTTTCTCAGCAGACCGTCCACCTTCGTTTTGAGCACGTTCAGCTGAATCTCCTTCTGCTCCAGCTCACTCATCATTTTCTGAAACACACAGTCAACAGATGTCAACAGGCCCGCCAGTAGATAGACTATTAAACATTTGTGATCCTGGACTATACAAAACATATCATAATGGAAATCTGAAAGCTGAATTAATAAGCTTTCCATTGCTGTAAGGACAGGACGATATTTGGCTGAGGTTCAACTGGAGTCTGAGGGTGCAAAAAATCCAAATATTGAGAAAATCATCATTAAAGTTGTCCAAATGAAGCTCTTAGCAAAGCATATTACTAATCAAAAATTTGTTTTTAATATATTTACTGTAGGACATGTACAGAATAACTTGATAGAACATGAGCTTTACGTAATATTCCAATGATTTTTGACATATAAGAAAAATGTATCATTTTGACCCATTGAATGTAGCATTCTCTTATCGCCCTCATGATGTTATTTGTACTTGATAAACATGCAAAGAAATGCTTTGTAGCCTTTAAATAATTATTTAATTGCATAAAGAAAACTGTAAATGTTCATATTCTTATAATATTACAAAAACATAACAACTGGGGAAAAAATAAAGTTAGCAGAACCTTGCAAGAAACATTTTGTAACCTTTAAGTAACATTAGAATCTGAATATATTTCTAAATTTAGAAACATTTCAAAACAACATTTTTATAACCTAAATTTGATGCCTAAGGAAAAATCATCCCTTGATTATCTCCAAAGTCTAAATGATATTCAACAGGAGAATGCTACAGTAGCAAACACGGTCCAGAAGAGGGCGCAGCAGATCAATGCAAACCAAGCAGCACCGCCTTATGTTGTTCAATCAACCTGCTTCTAAAGTGCTTTTATCAACTAAACAGCATTTTAAATAAATTATTAAGTCATCGTTTTTGATCATTATATGGAAATGTGCCCTATGTCTCATCTAAAATGCATATGGGTGAGTTAATTAACCTGCTAGAAAAGTGCCTCAGTTTACCATTCAATGAAATCGAGTGCTTGCCATGCATATTAAATGAAAACGCACTTTGCATGTCTTTTCGGTTGTTTGAATTTATTATGCTAAGACCCCTAAACAGGGTTATTATCATTTACCAAAACATTGTATTATCATAAAAAAAAAAAAAAACATTATCATCCCTTGAAGTAAAACATTAACTGCAATACACTATTCATTTACTTATTTTTCAAGACAATATGTCTCATGTTGGTGTAGTTCTCACACACACAGGAGTGTGTTGCCAGTACTAAGTGTGTAATAAGTGCTCTTACTGAGAAGCTTTCCTGTTTCTGAGGGATGTAGGTGTCAATGTTTTTGTCTCCCCAGTCGAACACCAGCTCCTCCTCCTCTCGGTCGTTCACCCACATGATCTGAGCCGAGATCTCCTCGATGATGCTCCTCAGGTCCTGCAGCTGGCTGCCCCGCTGGTATGACAGTTTCTGAACACCAGATAACGTCTTAATAACTCCCTCACACACTGAGACATCAAAACAATCTAAGAAATGTGATTGGCAGCTTCTAAAGATTTAGATTTGAGCGGAAGTGTTTCCGGTAAGTCTGGATCTGACCAGAGCTGCTCTCACCAATAGACTGTCCAATTCCTGCTCCAGTTTGTTGAGACAGGATTTATTCAGTTCTGCATTTTGGTCTCTGCCTCGTAACTAAAGCAACGAAAAGGTGAAATTATACCACAAATACTGCCATGATGCATTAGATATATTACATATTGGATATGCCATACACATTTTCACTGTTACGCACACATAAAAAAAGTATGATTATATATATATATCATAAATGTGTTATTTAGGCAAATTAAGAAAAAAATTAGACATCAAAATGAGAAAAGCTGGCTCTTTATGCGTGGTTTTTCTTCTGGAGCATCAGAGAGCGTTTGAAGCTTCTGTAATAGTTGCATAAGAGTCCCTCAATTGTGAGAAGATGGGTCCCAAAATCATTGTTGCAAAGGGTTCAAATACACAAAAATGCTGGAAAACGAAACAATTTGTGGGAGAAGGCGGAGTCTTCACTGGATACAACCAACGCCTCATTTGTAATGTGCTTCAATGTTTTTGTGTCATAGCATCACGTTATGGTAAAGGGCGTAACATTTCCGTCACACACTTGAGGTATTCTGCCAATCACAGCGCACTGGATAGCTGGCCAATCAGAGCAGATCTAGCTTTTTTAGAACAATGAGCTCTGAACAATTCAGGAGGCGGGGCTTAGAGGAGAAACAATAATGTGTTTTTTGAACTTTAAACCGCATTCACGCATAGTATTACACCAAATACACCAAACAAGGTTCTTTTTAGCAACATCATATGACCAGTTTAAAGGTCAGGTCTGTGTGTGTGTGTAGCTCACCAGCTCTGTTCGTGCTCGATCCACCTCTCCGCTTCTCTGGATGGAGCTGTGAAACGCGCTGTGATTGGCTATCTGCTGCTCGATGGCCGTCAAATCATCTCCCCACGATGACGTCTCTATCAGCCTCTGCACACACACACACACACATTTACTCGTGATCTGCACTAGTAGCAACAATTACGTTACTTTTACGTTAACGTTACGTTACTTTTGTGTTCTATAACAGAAAGTTCTATTATTAGAAAAAGATGAAAGGAAAAGTAAAAATGTGTTTCTGTATGTTCAAATGTTATTTTTGAAAAATCTAAACATCCACTTTTTAAATGTTTCCTGGACATGCAAACATTACGAGTTTTTATCAATTTTGGTAACATTATGGGAGAACTTTTGAATGATGCCTGAAACAAGAAAAATTAAAGGAAATTAAAATGTCCTTTAATAATGTTTGAATGCCATTGTTGTGCTATCGTTTTGAGAACAGAAGTAAAGAGTGTTTGTTTGCTCATAATTCTGAGAGAAACTTTACAGGACATTCAGAAAATGTTCTCTGTTCGCTAGGAAAGCTGACACTGTCTGGTTTATTTCTCCAGCTCACTCTTCAGCAAGCGTCTGTGATTCATTAACTCTGACCTCTTGACAGCAGGGAGTGTCAGCCGTGTTACTGACCCCTGCGGGAGCCCGAGGAATTCTGGGCTCTAGGACTCACGGAAGAGACAGTAACGGTGGAAACAGAGAGGCATGAGTTTATCAGGACAGGATTTAGTTCTCTTAGTGCTCTAATCTCTAAAGATTCATTTCATCTGCTCAGATACTTTCTTTGGTTTTCTCTTGCTCTCTCTGTCCTGGCAAACATCCATCCTGTTGCTTTATCTAGGCCTGACTGAACTGAGCAGCACTTATCTGTGTTGTTAAGTTGATGTCTATTTCTGCCACATCAAGCTGCAGTAGTAGCTCCGCCCACCGTGAAATCTCATTGGCTAAAAACGCTGCCTCACATAACCTACTATTAAACATCCGAGGACTGCACTAAATGGGTCTAAAGTGACAGGAAAGACATTTATAACGTTACAAAATATATTCTGTTCTTTTTAGCTTTCTATCCATCTGCGAATCCTAAAAAATAAAATGTATCGTGGTTTCCACAAAAATATTTTGGAAACTGAGCAGCATTAGAATGATTTCTGAAGGACTATAAGATACTGAGAGATTCAGCTGAAAATAAATTACATTGTAAAATATATTTACATCGAAAACAACAGTCTTAAATTGTAATAATATTCCACAATTTTTACTGTACTTTTGATTAAAAAAAAGAAAAAAACGTATATATTTAGCTTGTCTATATGTTTTTATATTTTAATCTGTATTTTTAAAGCTATACATTTACTTGCACTTCAAATAAACTTAATTTATTCATTTATTTATTAAATAATTATTTCTCTTTTTGATGCTATACCACAACAGTCTTTTGATGATGTTGATATCAGCTAGTCCATAAAAAGTACATTAAATTATATTACATATTTTCGCCTGCAAAAACCCACAGTGCTGTATGACATAGAAAACTTGGCCCTGGCACTGAAAAAAAGTTACTAATTGTTTTTCTTGGTAAGTGGTCGCAAACCATTTCTTGTGGCTACATTCAAATGCGAAACTTAGTCAACTAAATTTGTTTATTGAAATGTTGCTAAAATTTGAATCATTTTTTGATGCGTGCATTAAAAAACAAAAAAAACTGTGCAAGAGCGTATGACACAGAGAGGGCTGTGATGAAGTCTCTTTACCCTCTGCTGAAGGATCCAGGACATGGCTTCGGTGAAGAAGCGGTTGTGTTCTTCACGACTCACGCTGCGCCGCATTGACCTGCTGCTCCACTTCTGCTGCTGCTGCTGCTGCTGCTGAGGAGGACCGTTCAGAGCCATGCTAAGATCTCTGATCTGCTCCAAAAATATACCCACACTGTCCACAGACACAGAGAGAGAGAGAGAAACAAACACACTGAATTTTCAATTGTTCTATATTTTTAAATGTAAATGCATTCATGTTTTGTTGCATATATATCTGTTCTAGGTTCAATGTAAACACTACGCTTTGGCAATGCTTTGTAACAATTGCCATGCCAATAAAGCATGTATTACATTGAAATTGAATTGAGAGAGAGAGAGAGATGGAATTAGTAGAAGTGTGCATAGACAAGACACTTAAAACCAAAATATTCAGAATTATGCATTACATAAACAATACCGTTTAGACGTTTGGGGTTAGTCATATTTTGGTTAACCCTATGTGTACTTACATGCTCTTACCCTAAGTTGCTCACCAAGGCCGCATTTACAGTATTTGATTAAAAATAGTTTTACCCTATGAAATATTATTGCAGTTTTTTAGTGTGAATATCTGTTAAAATGTAATTTATGCTTGTGATCAAAGCTGCGACTGGGCAGGTTATCAACATTGATAATAATCAGCGATGTTTCTTGAACAGTAAATCAGTAAATTAGAATGATTTCTGAAGGATCGGGACACTGGAAGACTGGAATAATGATGCTGAAAATACACATGCTCATCACAGAAATATATATAAATTCACATAGAATACAGCTATTTTAAATTGTAATAATATTTCACAATTCTTACTGTAATCTGATAAAAGCAGCAGCTGCTGAGCAGATGGTAGTTATTCGAAAGGTCTGTCCAGTAGTGTACAGTGTGCGTGTGTCTGCAAGTATAGTATGTATAGTCACGTGTGTGTGTGTGTGTGTGTGTGTGTGTCTCTCACCTCCTATTGAGGCCCTCAGACGACAGGTTCTGCTGGTTCAGGTCCATAGCAAGGCTTCGGAGCTGGTCGTTGGTTTCTGCAGCAGACGCCAGCCAGTTCTGAGCTTCAATAAAAGCACTGGCATCTCCACCCTGCAGCGTGCGCACACACACACACGACAGAAACAATACAAAAGCAGCCGTCAGAAAAGCCCAGGATCAACAAATGCGAGCGCTGAGCGGTATCAGAGCAGTCAGTGTGTGAGTTCAGGAATTCCAGCTCGAGAACAAACGCTCTGTGTTCGGCTCCCAGCACCAGTTCAGTTTAATCATCCCTAACTGTAACAACTAACCCACTTCTCGGCTTATTCTGCTCACGAACGGGACACTTCGTCATGAAGTGACCATCTGAGCAAAGCGTTTGTACATCTGAAATAACAAATCTCTTGCATGTCAAATAAAGGTACAGCAGTCTTAGTAAAGGCAATATTGATTAAGGGTTTTGATCCACTTTAAATGTTGACTAGTGTGTGTGTGTGTGTGTGTGTGTGTGTATATACACCATTCTAATAATTAAATAAAAAACAGTGAGTGAATAAGGATATGGATGAAAATGAAAGTGAAACACATATTTACTGCTAAAATAAACTATTATTTACTTTCATTTTCACTGAAGTCATTCAGGGACAAAGGTTTTTTTTATTATCTGAGAAATGTCAGTTATGTGTGTGTGTGTGTGTGTGTGTGTGTGTGTGTGTGTGTACGCAGCAGACAGACTCATACATGATGAAATCAAGCTGCTGTTAGTTCTTCGTACTCACAGTCTTCAGTATCAGCGCTGCTTTGTCCAGGGAATCCTGACACTGATTCTGTAGAAACATTATCTGCTGCTGAACAGTCGTCATGTTGGGGCTGATGGGAAGAAAAACAATTGCATCAATCCTGACACCTTCTTCTTTCCTTGTTTCCATGCAGCTATGTACCAGTATTACAGACTGACTTCTCACTGCTGACTGTGCAGTATTTCACTCTCCATGACTCTTATCAGAAGCTCATCTGAACATCAGCGGATTTATTGTGATTTATGAACAGCTTGTTCTTTGCCGATTTGTAGAAATGCATTCCTCTACCGCCCTGAGAAAACTTTCAGTCCAACCCGACGTAAAGACGCCCGACCAGCCGGGGCAGATCTCCCGCGTAAAACACAGTGCAATAAATCTCCTGAAAACGCCTGGTTTTGGTTCCTGACTAAGATTTGTCAGGTTATATATTTCCAGTTCAAACCGATGTTTTACAAACTCACCTTTAGTTATTGATCCCTTATTCAAATAATAATTTACATAAAGATCATAAAGGGTTTAATGTTGTGTAAATCAAGCAAGCATATCAGATTCCAATTACAAATGCATGATTTTATGCATTGACAAAAAATGTGTAAAATTAATAATTGAATTTAAAAAATGTAATTTAAGTTTTTGAAGTCTCCTCTAAATAAAAAAAATATACATATTATATATAAAATAATATTATAAAAAATCTATATATTTAAAGAAATAGATATACATAAATATATGTATATATATATATATTCTTTTTTATGACTTTATTTTATATTAATGTAATTTGTATAAAAGTATCTGTTGCTTGGCTTTTACTTTACTATTTATTTACTTATTATTTATTTGTTTATTAAATGAATACAATTAAAACAATTACTATTTTTATTTTATTTTTTACATTTTTATATTTGTATTTATTGATTTTAAATGAATTTGCATAAACTATATTTGGTGCATTCTTTTACAAAAATAAACAAGTGACGCAAAGTCAAAACTGAATTCAATGTTCTAAAAGCAAAAACACTCATAAGTAGCAGCCGTTTTTAAACTCGGAAGAGCAGATGTGTCTGATTTGAATGAAGAATATGCATGTGAAAGCACAACAGAGTCGTTATTCATGTTTATGACCAGTAGCTGCCAAATGAACTTGAGCGGAGCGCTCGGATACGGAGCGTTTTCCCGCAGGATCCTGTAAATATCTCCAGGACGCTTCTGAAAGTGCAGCGCGAACTCGTGCAGAAACAGAAACAAAGAGCTGCTCAGAATCAGCAGGGATTGTGTTACACAGCGGCCAGCAGAGGCCTACATTTACACAACTACACCTCACCTGACCACAACCTGTCCAACAAAACACTGCAGCTTCATACACTCCTCAGAGACACCAGAGCATTTAGTTATAAACCTTTGAACCTCTTTTGTTTTATGATACAGGTTCACCGTGATTGGGGGAAACACTTCATGTCTTTATTTAGTTATTTAGTTTTCACTCTGTGTTTTTAAATTTAACTTATTTTACATTATTTATTTAATATTTAGAATTTTTATAACGCGCTTTAACTTTTGCAAACAAAAAAACTTTACATGTGCGCATTGTTTGTTTGTTTGTTTTTTTAATTCTGTTGGTTAAATACTTCTTTTAACTTATGAATAATTAAATTAACATTTTTTATTATTTTAAATGAAGTTATTGTGCATTGCATTTTTTTTTTGTATTTTGAAGCTTTTCAGATTTTTTATGTAAAAATTGCTGAAACTTATTTAATAAACTTATTATAAAATGTATGTTTTAATTATTTGAAATCCTATAAAGTTTTTTGTTTTATTTTTTACATTTTTTGACTTTCAGATTTTTTTCCTAACTACTGGCTGAAACTTATGTGAACAAAAAGAAATCATAGGGAAAAAAAATAGTCTTTGTTCCATTAGTGCCCATGTTATATTTGCATATTAGTACTTATTTATTTTTAAATCATTCAATATAAAAATAAACTTTAAAAAAGTAGGGCATAACAAGCTGTACAATTTGAAGGATTTTGTCAGTATTAATTTATGTTTTACCAGTATTTACACTTCATTGCATTCTGTCTTAGAGTAAACAGAAATGTCGAGAATGCGTAATGCTGCCAGTAGGCATTTTGTATTATTATTTATAATTATTATTTTGTATTATATAGGCTTCTCTGTAGCCTATACAATGTCCCGAAACATTTGCAAACAAAAACAAACGACATAAAATGTTCATACTTTTAAAAAATATATATATTTTTAAATACTTTTAGACGATATAAACATGCAACATTGTGTTTGAATTACGTTTGTTTTGTATTTAACGCTTTCGTGCTGAAACTTTTGCAAACAGAAATGACTTTAGTGTCAATGTTTTAATCGCATACTTTAAACGCAAACATTTGATTTCGCTGTAGGTCTTATGTAGCCTGGGTTACATAAAAACAATAATGAAAGTAAGTAAACTGCAGTAACAGGTGTTTACTCACACTTGTCCTGCGCTCATCGAGCCTCTGGAGAAGCTTTGGCTGTGTCCCTCCACATACTCCTGCGTGAAGCCATTATTGCCGCGCGGGTACGCGTTGAGCTCGCTGCGCGATCCGGAGCGGCGTCCCATCATGTTGAGGGCGCGCTGCGAGCCGTACATGCTCATGACTGCGAGAAACGGCGGAGATGAAACGCGAAGCTGAGCTCAGATCGTTCCAGCAGTCCTGTCCCGATCCTCCGCGACGAAGAGCTAGAGCGGTTAGAGCCACGCTCACTGAACCCTCCCTCCCTCGCTTGGACAGAGGCGTTCCTGAGAGAGAAACTCACTGAGAAGTACACTGCGCTGTTTTAACCACGTACTTGCTGCTAATTATAAAGCATGCGGATTTACGACCCAAATACAGGATATTTGCGCTTTCATAAACGCATCTGCAGCTCCTTTATAAGTGAACTGCAATAAAAAGTATTTACATAAACTTTAATCTAAGAGTGTAAAATAAAAAAGGGCAATGCAAACTTTTCCCAATGTGCATTTTGGCACCACTGAATATGTAAGACTGATGCACTTAATAAATCTCTGGAAAACACTCCAAAAATATACTGCAAAAAAATATATATATTATAAAACTATAATAACATAATATATATATATACTTAATTATCATGCATGCAGATTTTTTTTCTTTGCCTCTACTTTTGGAACCTTCGATCATTTAAGCAAACCATTGAAATGAAGGACTGATGCATATGTCTTGAATACCAAAAACACTGTATTAATTACACGATTTTAACTTCAACAATATGCATGAAACTATAAATAAAAATAAAAACATAGTTGCTATTATCATACATGCAGATCTATGACCTCATATGAATTCATAAATCATTTACAGAATGTACTTTTTTAGAATTGCAGATCCTTTCAGTAACAGAAATAAAAAGTGATCTAATAAAAATAATCTTTATTTTCTATAGCACTTTTAAATGTTACTTCTCAAAGTACTGTACATAAGCAGATAATAATCATAACATCATAACACACCACATAAAAATACTAAATAGGCAAAATACACAGAAAGCATGCACTTAAAATAATATTAAAAGAATACAAAAATTCAACTAAAAGCTATACCCTAAATAAATTAGTCTATTCAGATGTTATATACGGTTTAATATGTCCATCTGAAACTGATGATTTACAAACTGATCATTAGTTTATCATTAGCAGTAGCAGACAGATCAAATTTAGATAACTTCCACCTCAAAATAAATGATGATTGGTGATTTTATGGATGTTGGGCATCCATTGTCAGATGAATAAAACATTGTGGTGTGCTTTAAGTGAGATTTTAAATGAGTCCACATGTCTAAAAGTGTCCACGGTTGAAGAAACACCCAATTCGACAATGCATTTAACACAGAAGAAAGCAGCTTGAATCTTGGGAATGACGGACAATGGAGTGACAGACAGAGGCCAGTTCAACCTGAGTATCAGGTGAAGCGTAACATGATCACTTTAGGCTTTTGGGAACAAAACACAAACGCATTGAGTCTCTCTCTCTCTTGCTCCTTCACAGAATAATGGAAGGCTTTTCTTATCAGGAGGGTCTTTCTGACTCACTTCCTGCTGAAAAAAAGCTGCATCCTGAGTTTCCTCCAATCACATAATTATACTTCAAGAGGATTTCCCCAGACACACAATAATAAAACAGCACAGGGGTTCAGTGCAGTTCTTATGTGTTATGGGTGTTTGCATAGAAACTTCTCTTGGGTTTCCAGGCATGTCACTTCCTGTCTGCGTGTACGTGTGGATGCCACTTCCTGTCTGTGATCTGTCCAGGTGTTTGCGCCGAGCCTCAACACAATAATGAAACGAATGACGTGATGATAAGGTTGCACAGGCTTAGTGATAAGT
This sequence comes from Enteromius treurensis, assembly GCA_032275025.1. NCBI lineage: Eukaryota > Metazoa > Chordata > Actinopteri > Cypriniformes > Cyprinidae > Enteromius > Enteromius treurensis. The sequence continues at coordinate 20,128,137 of JAUCMU010000043.1, forward strand.
CTCAATGATGTCTAGTGTGCAAGCAGTGGTAATTAGCAATTAGTAAACAGCACTAATTAAATGATTATCTTGAACTATAAAGTGACTTCGTCCCGTCTGTTCATCATTAGCTTTCCAGTAAGTGACAGGGGTTATTTCCATGCTGCTCATTTGTTTGGTGTGAAGTGTAGTGAGGGAGTGTCACTGTGTGTTGTGTTTCCATTGACTTTATTTGCATAAAAGACCAGTCATTATCCTCTGAAACTGCCCTTATACACCAATCCAGGTGATTTAAGAGATATGATCACGTGCAAACAAAAATACACATTTCATTTTTTGTGCACTTTTTTGTTTGGGCTGTATTTTCGATGGCTTTAGTTAAGCCCTGCTGGTAGATGCTGGAATTACATGCCTTTTTCTTCATTCACATGCATTGCACTGTGTATTCTGATTATCTTATATGATGTGATTTTTACATCGCAGAACAGTTCTGTTCTGTTTGTGCTTCCAAAAGAGGACACAACTAGAAATCAGTGTTAAGTTGTGTTTCCAACACTGTTCCAGAACAGTTCAACACAAATATTAGCGTGTGTTCAGAGCATTTACGGAGGACTGATTCCTGAAGCTGACAGAGCAGTCTAAGCTGGCTGTGCACAGAGACTAGAAAGTGAGGCACTTCTACCTCTGCAAGGACAGTCTGGCGCTTCTGACTCACAACCTTTTAAGTAAGTTACGTTTTCTCATTAAGAGAACCTGCTACTTACTATTCAAATGTGGTAGGGTAGTTGTTTGTCGTTTCAGGGATCACAAATGCAGACACGGTGTTATGTTTACGAGGCGTGATGCAACGAGACGTGTAAAAAGACATGCAACAAATGCCATATTGCGTGTGTTGTGCCGATTTTCGATTCCCTGGCAAATTATTACTCCCCTCATTGAAATCACTACCTGAACGCCTAATCCTAACCCCACCCCTAATCCTAGCCCCTCCCCCACAACTAACCCTAAACCTACCAATACTAGTAATGCTAATAATCTGGCAGGGGTCACTTCCGCCACATGTTTGGGGTATTCAGCCAATCACAGTGCACTGGATAGCTGGCCAATCAGAGCACACCTTGCTTTTTTAAAACGATCAGCTTTATACAAATTGACTCGATTAATTGTGACATATTGTACATTACATGTTTATCTGCTGCCTATCTATTATGAGTCCAGTCCTATTATGCCACCAATTCTATCTATTTATGTTTTGATACACTACTATACTTGTACTAAAGAGTGATATTTTTAACTGTAAAACATTGTAAAAACCCCATGAAACAAAAATTGTGTAGGCATATAACTTCCTCTAAGCGTAACCAACCACAGATGAACTACATGCTCGTGCTTTCCCTTGGATGTAAACAAGGCTGATTACATCAAATACACTAAAGCTTGAGTATTAGTTGTGTTTTGATAATCTCTTAAATTGCGAAAGACGTTAAATGATGATTATTTTTGTTTTTTGAGTAAAAAAACATTCTTGTGGCATCGGAAAACATGGAGTGTTCTACTGATGTTTTTACTACGTTTCTGGATCTGGGATCATTTCAGTTGTGTTGCTGTCTATGGAGGATCAGATGGCTCAAAAATATCTTAATTTGTGTTCTGAAGATGAACGAAGGTCTTATGGGTTTGGAACGACATGAGTAATAAATGGCAAAATTTTTATTTAGGGATGAACTAACCCTTTAAACATAAAATACAGTGCAGTCAGTTCAGTTCAATGTCATTATACAATGTGTGGCGCCTCCCCTGGCAGTTATCGTCGTCTTCCCCGTCTCTTCTTCGCCGCCCTTCGCCAGGCTCCCGATAGGAGAGGGTGGATGAGAGGAGGGACTGGACAGGTATGGTGGCGTGTGATGAGTCGCACCTGAAACGAATGGTGCCTCATCACCACCCTTTCCTCGGGAGGCCGGTCTCTTCCCTCATGCATGCACACCGGTGTATTTATTTTGTAAATAAAAACGCCACTCCTACTGTGTCTGCAGTTTATAGTTTTTTATATTGAGTGTTTAAAGTTCCATACAGTTTAACGTAAATGACATGAAGACGCATTCATGTCATGATAATGCTGCTGAGACTCAGATCACTCAGCACAATGCAAGGGATTTGTGTAAGAAAAAAAACCCTCATATAAGGCAATTTGTAAGTCATAAAACGTTTAAGATTCCAGCAGTAAGTTCATACAAGCATCTTAAACGGAGCCTCATGCCCAACAGCTACACAAAGATAGCTGACTCACAGAAACAGTTTGCATCATACAGTATATATCTCAAAATCAGAAGATACAAGGACATGTACAAATACACCTTTTTGCATTTTTGAAATATGAAATGAAATATGAGTAAAATGTTTTTTTTTTTTTTTGCAATTCTCATTATGCTTAAAAATGATGCTCAATTGATTAATGTTAAAGTTAAGATTTGCTTTAGCTTCATTTACAGGTATTGCAATAAATAATGTATAGGCCTAAATATTTTATTTATTTATTTGTTGCATTGCAGGGTTGTTGCTGCTAAATCTAATTAATTGTTTTCTTTTGGGTTTGAGGTGAAATGTGACCCAGCCAGGTCTTGTGAAATGTCTGTGCGTTTGTAATTTTAAAGGAAACCGCATTCTGATCATCTCCGCCCTCGCTGGAGGCAATACGGAAAGGAAAAAAAAACAGAACTTGTTTGCATGTGCAAGTGTGTGTGAGTGACAGCTTCATTTGGTGTTCTGGGAAAATGAATAGAGCGGAGAGCAGCTCCGTGTGTGTTAATCAGCAAATGTTAATAAAGTATAGTTCTCCCAGTCAGGAACATTTTAGAACCCTCTGAGATTAGGATGAGTTTGTTTCTTCATCAGATCTGGAGAAATGTGTCTCTATGTCAGTGATGGATGTGCCGTCGGAATGAGAGTCTAAATCACAATAATCCAAAGCAACCCAGTCCATCAGTTAACATCTGGAGAAGACTAAATCTGAAACTAATCCAGCATTAAGATGTTTTTAACTAAAATATGAGTTTATAATCTATAATATTGCTTCCTCCATACATTTCTCCAGATCTGATGTAGAAACAAAATTGAATCCTAATCTTGAATGGTCTGTGGGCGGTTAGTTTTAGGTTAACTATTTAGTCAAATCGGCATTTGTACAGTCCAGTGTAATACTACTAAAGAATGCAGTTTAATAGTTGACATACAGTAAGGCTGTTTCTCTCATCTGAGAGGCAGGGGATGTCATTATTCACCAGGAGAAACTGTTTTTCATTAGTGATTACTCTTTCTTTCTTATGCAATAATTCTGTGCAGTTCTTGAGAAAGTGTTTTCATGAATGCTTCTGATTACAAGTTTGGTGACAGTCAGAGGTTTGGTAAGATCGGTGTGTGTGTGTGTGTGGAGGAATGAGCGTCAGGCCGAGACACGCAGTTAACACGTTCAAAAATGTGCCCAGAGCGCTGGTTAACCCATGAATCTGACAGACAGAAACCCTCTCTCTCTCTGAGAGTTAGTGACCGTATGCATGGTCAGATGCGCTCATTCACACGTCCAGCTGTGAAATACTGCATGTCTGGACGAACACATCGTTCACACCCACCAGCACGCTCTGATCGCATTATTAGTCCACTTCTGTAATGTGACGTGTTTTGTGGAGTGACTTAATCTACTTCAATTAAACACTAGGGAGGCAAAAAATAATAAATAAACTGAAAATAACGTGCACTGATAAACCATGCAAAACAAGTACATGAAGAACATATTAAGTGCATGTTTTTAAATATTCATTTTTAAAAATCAAAGAAGCATTTCAACTAAGAGTTTAGATAAGTTGAACCATGCAGAGATATTCAAAATGCTGATGCCAAAAAGAGTTACAGAGCAACGATGCACTGTTGAAGTGTACCAGGAACATGCATAAAGAAATCATTTCCAAGGTGTTGTCTGTTAATTGATGCGATGTGCATGAGGAAAGCACTAATGAAGCACAGTTTCACAGAGGAACACACCGCACCCACGACTCAAACTGCACTGTAATCACTTCAGAAGACAAACAGATGTGCAAAGATGTCAGGACTGATCACTGGAGTTTAGTGTGCATGCATTGACAGTGTCCTGTGTTAACTTCTGCCATACTTGTCTAGCGCTTCTTTAATCAGGTGCCAGAGGCATTTCGTGCTCATTTGGAGCTGCTCAGTGACAGAAACTGACTGCAGGGCTTTTTCGGAGAAAGACTCGTCTTTCCTGTCCACCTAGAACTTTTGGTGATGGCAAACACTTCAGGATGAACATTTGAATGATCCCAGGGTGGCTTGGACCTTAATAATCAGATGGCAAAGGGTTCAGTTCATTTTCAAAACCTTGCAGGCCATTGCAACAGTTTTTTAACATGTAGGTTTCATATGCGCATTGCATAAACGACATGCTATTAGAATTAAAGCAGGTCCTACATTTGCATGCATGATAAATAATAAGTGTGCTGTTTATAGTAGTTTTACGCATATTGTTGACAACTAAAAGTCTTTCCAGCAGGGGCTGATGTGCTTAGTCTTCATTGGTACTAGTAGATTGTTAAACATGTTTACAATAAAAAGGCAGATTCTGTTATGTTACTGAGATTACATTTCATAGATGGCATTTTATGCATCCTAAATGCACATAATAAAATAATTATTTTAGTTTAATCCCTTAACAACTGGCATTTTTATTTAAGAATTAGGGTCATATAACCCTTTTTCAAATTAATAAATAAAAGCTTTGTATAAAATTGGTCATGCTATTTAATTGGATACGAACTGCTGTTTGCAAATAAAAGATGCATTAAAAAGCACATTGATTGGCAGAGTTATGTAGATTAGTTGGTAATTAAAAAAGAAGATGAGTCAGTAATTGGATGAATATAATTTCATTATTTTAATGTGTTGCCAATTTAAGTTATTGCATATTAAGATTTTAAATTAGCAGCTTTATCATTGCAGCAAAAGTAGAGGGCCTTGAGGTCAAACAGGTTTAAAATTATGTGCAGTACAGTAATAACTGTTTAATTAACATTGTTATTACTGCTGGACTATTAGAGCAATGCAACACAAAGGAAGCAAATTTAAAGCAAATCCACATATTGAATGTAAATGTTGAATGTAGGCATCCTTTACGGCCATTGCATAGGAAGTCACTTACCCTTCTGTATCTCACACACACACACTCCCACTCTCTGTCTCCTCCTGACACACATGCAGGTGTTGCACAAGACTGATCAGAACAGGTTTGTGTGTGAGAGAGAGAAAGAGAGAGAGTGAGTGTGAGTGGGGGGCTGGGAGTATAAGTGGGTGTGTCTGTGTATGTATGTGTGTGTGACCTTGAGTGGGTGGGGATGAAACAAATATTTTGTCTTACAACACACCCACACTGCAAGGCAAAACTACAGATAGATAGATGTTTGCCTTACATTTGAAAAATATTACTACTTGTTTCATAACTTTCAAAGAACATTCATTGTTTCAAAAGCATAAAAAAGAATGTTGCCTTAACACTCACATCGCCAAGAGATGACTCTAGAACATCTTTAAAAACTGGACATGTAGAATGTTTTGAGAACACTCTAAAATAATGTATAATGGAATGGGAACAGGGATAGATATCCCAATACACCACAAATACCAACGTGTGTGTGTGTGTGTGTGATGGCATGTTTGTGTGAGCTGCATGAGTTCTGACTTTATTCTGTCGTCTCACTGTGAAGAAACACATCGTCACTCTCCCTCTCTCTCTCTCTCCGTCAGGTAGAGGCTGACAGTAGAGGGTAATAACGCTCCTCTTCTGGACACATGATGTCAGTGGCATCTGGCAGCTGAACGCTCCAGTCATCAAAAATACATGAGACGGATTCTGTTGAAAGAAGACAAACAAATAAATGGAACATATACGCTTGGGTTGTTTGTTTAACCACACTATAGTACTGTTTGTGCTGTCGTGGAGTAGCATGTCAATAGCTGCATGTCGTGTGACAACGGCAATAATTTAAGTATGGTATTACTATATGGAGATGCCAGTGTTGTTCATTTATTTGTTTGCTTGTTTTCGGTTTAGGATTTAAAAAGTAAAACGTTATATACAATAAAAAGTTCTGAACTGTGAACCAAACCAACCAACTCCAAGATAAAAAACAATATTACAAACGTTAATTTGAAGCTAAAAAGTATTTAATAAAATTATGAAAAAAAGTGAAAGTGAAGTGACTTGTGGCCAGGTATGGTGACCCATACTTGGAATTTGTGCTCTGCATTTAACCCA
>JAUCMU010000043.1:20171511-20185526 GCA_032275025.1 Enteromius treurensis
CCCCAGAAACTACTCAGAACATCTTATAAAACAGCCTAGCAACAGCCTAGCAACAACCAACAAATGCCCCAGAAACTACTCAGAACATCTTATAAAACAGCCTAGCAACAGCCTAGCAACAACCAACAAGTGCCCGAGTAACAACTTTAAGAAAACATAGCAACTGTCTAGCAACAGTCTAGCAACAGCCAACAAATGCCCCAGAAACTACTCAGAACATCTTATAAAACAGCCTAGCAACAGCCTAGCAACAACCAACAAATGCCCCAGAAACTTCCCAGAACATCTTATAAAACAGCCTAGCAACAGCCCAGCAACAGCCAACAAATGCCGCAGTAACCACTTATAGAAAACATAGCAACTGCCTAGCAACAGACTAGCAACAACCAACAAATGCCCCAGAAACTATTCTGAACATCTTATAAACTTCATTGTAACAGCCTAGCAACAACCTACAAAGGCCCAAGCAACCACCTAGAGTAAACATAGCAACGGCCTAGCAACAGTCTAGCAACAACCAACAAATGCCCTAGTAACCACCTAGAGAAAACATAGCAACGGCCTAGCAACAGTCTAGCAACAAAGTACAAATACCCCAGAAACTACATTGAACATCTTATAAACGGCCTAGCAACAACCTACAAATGCCCTAGTAACCACCTAGAAAAAATATAGCAACGGCCTAGCAACAGTCTAGCAACAGCCAACAAGTGCCCCAGTAACAACTTTAAGAAAACATAGCAACGGCCTAGCAACAGTCTAGCAACAACTTACAAATACCCAACAAACCACATTGAACATTTTATAAACTGCCTAGCAACGGCCTACAAATGCCCAGCAACCACCTAACACATCACGGTAAACACCTAGCAACAGCCTAGCAACTGCCTACAAATCCCCCATAGACTCTTGGAACATCTTATAAACTGCCTAGAAACGGCCTACAAATGCCCAGCAACCACCTAACACATCACTGTAAACACCTAGCAACAGCCTACAAATCCCCCATAAACTCTTAGATCGTCTTAGCAACTGCATAGTAGCAACAGTCCAGCAACTACTCACAAATGACCCAGTAACACCTAGCAAGCCTGGAAACTGAGCAGCGCCTCTGACTCTTCCAGACGGCCGTCTCCAGGTGACGGTGTTCAGCGGAGAGACTCCGGTCACAGACATCACCGTCACAAGCTCCGAAGGCTGTCGATTGGCTCCGCATGATGATAACTGGAGCTACAGCGGCTCGGGCGGCTCTGAGCTAGTTCCTCTCCCTCAGACTGAGAGAGGAGCACTGGAGGGGGGTGTCTTGCTCTGGATGATGCCCGACGGCCTGTACGCCCGACGCTTCTGTCAGTGCAGGGTCTACTGCGATGGGCCGCATGCTAACCTGGGCGCTAAACTCTGCAAACTAGAGCGAGAGCAGACCAGCAAACTACTGGACACACAGCTCTTCCTGACAGGTCAGAATAGCTACTAAACTGCATTTTACTGTATTTAGTGGTTAAAGGGTTACTCAACGCCAAAATTTAAATTTTGTCATGATTCACTCCAAAACCTTTTACGTCTGTAGAACACAATTTAAGATATTTTTGATGAAAACCAGGAGGCTTGTGCCAAACAATTATGACTGTCAAGGTGCAGAGAAGTATGAAAGACGACGTCTGAATGCTCCATCTGCCATCAGTGGTTCAACCGTAATGCTATGAAACTACAAAAATACTTTATGTATGAAGTCACCGTAGCGCCCTTTTTGTAGATCAACAAGGTGGAGACGCACATTGTGTACGCCGTTCTGTGTTAGACGCATAGAACGATGCGCTGTTTGCACAATAATGTGCATCCAAAGGATGGTGCTACTGTGACGTTACAGTGCAGAATCATCAAATAAACTCTCATGATTTTTGTTTTCTTCCCGTACAAAAAATATTCTCGTAGCCACTGATGGCAGATGGAGCATTCAGACCACGTCTTTTAAACTTTTCCGCACCTTGACTGTGGTAATTGTTTGCCAGTCAATGGGACAGTGACAAGCCTCACAAGCCAGGTTTTGGAATGATATGGGGGTAAGTGATTAAAGACAAATTTTAATTTTGGGGAGGAGTAACCATTTAAAAATGAAATTTTCGTCATTAATTACTCACCCTCATGTTGTTGCTAACCTGAACTTTCGTTCATCATCGGAACACACAAATGAAGATTTTAATGAAACCTTCTTCCTCTGACATTCTACAAGTCCACAGTTTTACAGAATAGCTGAGCTATTTGTACACTGTTACCATGGATTTGCCCTTTTTTAGTCTGCAGGTTAAAGCAATCTCCAGCCCCAACAGCCACCCACCAGAAGGGAAATCCCAGAAAAAACACCATCGTGCTAGGCTGATTTTGGTTTGTAGACCTGGCAACCCTAATTACCACTTTGACGCTTCAAAAAGCTAATAAAGAGATAAAACATTATTCGCATGTAAACATTTATCAACACACACCCGTTATAGCAGAGGGTAGTCCATTCAAGTCTTTACACACTTCTGAGTTTCTGTAACAGCCAATGAGGTTCATTGTTTCGTGTTGGAACATTTCAGCTTCCGTATGAGCCAGTGTTTTTTCTTCTCACACTGCAGCTTCTGTTTATATTTGCTGATCAATCAAAAAATGTGAAGCATACTCCTAGATTAATGTCTTAACTGAAAGAAACTTGCATTGACTGATCTTAAAAGATGTCAGCGCCTTTGTTTTGTCTTAAGAGGCACACAAGTATTGCTTTTTCTAAGGCATGTTTATGAAAAATTACTTAAAAGTCCTTATTAAACTTTGGCCTAATCCTGACTTATGTTGAGCCTTGTCTGTGAATCCATCTGAACTTTTTTTTAAACATCAAAGTGGTAGTGAGGGTTGCCAGGTCCGTGAACTAAAATGAATTGCTATTCCAAACCAGCTTAGTCCTCTACACCAAAATAGAGTTCCAGGGACTGAAGGGGGAATAACTTTAACCTGCAGACTAAAACACAACATGCAGCAACAGTGTAACAGTGTATAACTGTAAATATGGTAACACTGGAATTGCATAAACACCAAGGGAGGGACAGAAATCACTATGGTTTGTTTCAAATATCTTAACGAACGAAAGCTTGAAACGACGGTTAGGTAAATAATGACAGAATTATGACCTTTTTAAGTTTTAATGCATTCATTTCTGTAGAGCTCCAGGGTTATTTCCTGCTCGCTCATCCTCCTCCGCGTTTCCACGTGCAGCTGTTTTTCGAGTGCTGTGACCCCTCCACAGACAAGAGACCCCTGATGGTCCAGGTAAGGACCTTTGACCTCTCCTTCCGTTCTGACACATGCTTTACTCCAAACATGGCTGTATTGCTCTTGTCCTGCAGGTGGAGCCGCTGTTTGCCCGGCAGCTGCTGGTCCTCCTCCAGCAGAGCGGCATAAACTACATGAGGAACCATGAACTTTCACCTCTGGCCCCTGAGCAGGCTTACCCCGCCCACCAAGATTATCCGGAGGTCAGCGGACATCAGGCGCACGGCAACTTCACGCAAGAGTGACCCCAAAGATGTTACAAGACATTAAGACACCAATTCTTTAAATGCAGTTAATAATATTAATAACCCCGAATCTATGTATAGGCTGTTTACTGTTGCAAAGCCACGTAGTAACTTCTTGCATTAATACAATCAATCTGAATTTAAATAAAAAATGATTTTATAAACACATTTTAAAAATATATTTTATATAATAATAATAATAATAATAACCTAATGCAAAATGCATTAATTCAGAGTGTGAAAATTCAATCAATCAATCTGAATTTAAATATTAGGACATATCTAATACACACACATATGAAACAGAAAATACATGTATATTGATGTCTGTCTGATTAATAACTTATGTTTTTGTGCTTTATATTTTTAGACTTTTCTTTGCTTGTACTGTTCTTACATTGTAAAACTGTGAAAACAGCATCTCAGGGATTCAAATCTGTTTAATATTTGAATGTATATGGTTGGAATAAAACATCCACATAATATTGCACTATATTTACAATAAACGCGACCTACCATTTCGGGAACTACTATTTTGCGATCAAGCAAGCAATACGCAACTGTGTTTCCAACCAGGGTTCATAAATGCTTTTATGAGTTCTTAATGTAAAGTGTTAAGTATTACAGTTATACAGATATCTACAATAAATATATTTTTAAATCGATAAAACACGAGCCATCACCTCTTCATTTATTGCATTTATTTGGTTCACTTTCAAACACAGAAATACACAATAAATATGACATTCACTGGTTACCACACTCAACCGTACAGTGTTTGAAATCAGAGACACATTTTGAAACACTTGTAAACTTTCTTCATTAATGGACCATGAATGAGGTTTTGGAATGGACACGGTTAGTTAATGCCCACAGATGCTGTTTAGTAGTGAAATGAATGGATCCAAATAATGGACTCTGCATCGTGTATCCATTCACGCTTAATAATCGTGCTACCGCATAACAGGAAGTGACATCGGTCAGTGATTGCATACACGAACCCACAGTGAAGTGGTGAACCTGATTTGATAGAAACTGATGCAACTTGGGTTAATGAGATCAGATTACCATAGTGTTCACGAATAATACTGGCATCATTTCAAGTGCTTCCCTTTCGAACAAACTAGAAAAGGTCCCTAAAATATCACAAAACAATTGTCACGTAGGACTAAATGTTGCGTCCAGTATTCATATATCGATCTAAATAAAAATAAAAAAACACCCAAAAAAACCAAACATATAAAAAAAAAAAAAATTAAATAAAATGCTTTGGTCAACAAAACCAATTTGTGGACATATTGGCATTGTGAAAATACGAACGGGAAAATACACCAATTCGTCACAACGTAAACAAAAAATTACGTTTTCAACAACTGGCTTCAAAGCGACAGATTCGGCCACCGGCCTTGAACGCCTCCCGAATATCGTACACAGTCTTCGCCGTTCACATACACGTATATGTGTTTACATATTGGTTACATTTCAGCAGGAGAACATATTGCATGCTGGGATAGCTGTGCTCAGACCAGGAGAAACCACGTTAAAAAACATTCGCATGAACAGCCGGGATGAAGCGGCAGGTGGACTTCATGTCATCATGCCGTGAGCGTGGCGCGGGAACGTTAGCGTGTGGATGTTAGCGCGCGGCGCAGGCGCTCATTCGAAGGCCCACACCTCCAGGTTTTGGACAGCAAAGTCCTGTTTGGAGGACAGTGGCAGGTTGTTGAAGGTGGAGCATTTGGACGTGGTGCCGTGGTAAAGGTCAGCGTCCAGCCACAGGCCCAGATGACCCCTGAGAAACGGACAGGAGAGAGTTACCAACATTAATATCATCCATTCATTGTAATTAACATCATGAAATACATTAAACATAAAAGGACCTGCCGAGGGTTTAATGAAAAGCAAATAACTAATGAAATCAATTCATTAAAAAATCTTCCAAAGATAAAAAAAAAGAATCAACTGAGTGATAATTAAAATAAATCAGTTATTACTCAGCTCACATTAACATGTTTCTGAACTCACCCTCCTCCGCCGATCTGAAGGGAATCCGTGTTTCCTTTTACAAAGTATGAGTTTTCACCCGTCCAGCGGTAAACCTGAAGATACGGAGTGTCATTAAATGTGTATTGTGAAGAACGCTATGCAAATAAACTTAAATTGAATCACAACTTAAAATCAAAACAATAGATCCCTATTGAGCTTTTAATACTGCTCGCGATCAATCGTGGCTTGATGAAGTAGAATTTAGCCCAGTGTGCTGATATGTTTTGCTAGGGAGCTATTGACTGGTTCAAGATTTAAGCTCTGGTTACTACAAAGTTGCTACCATTTTCTAAACGGTTGCTAGGGCATTATTTATCGGCTACTAAGGTCCTCTAGTTAACAGGCACCTGCTAAGATATTCTGGAAGGCTGTCTATTTGTGCTAAGGTGTTCTGATTGGTTGTCAGAAAATTGCCATGCAGTTTCTGACGTATTCTGAGTGGTTGGTAAGACTGTGTGGTTGCCAGTGTTCTAAGTGGTTTCTAGGGTGTTGCTAGGCAACTGCAAAGGTGTTTTGATTGGTTGACAGGACATTGGCAAGCAGTTGCAGACATATTCTGAGTGGTTGTTAAGACTGAGTGGTTGCCAGTGTTCTCTAAAAGGTGTTGCTAGGCAGTTGCTAAGGTGTTCTGGGTGGTTGCCTGGCAGATACAAATGTTTTCTAAATGACTGACGAGACATTGGCAATGGTTATGGCATATTGGTTGTGCATTTGTTTCTAGGTTGTTGCCTAAGGTGTTCTGATTGGCTGACATTGCTACTCAGTTGCTCTGAGTGGTTGCCAAGGCATTGCTATGTGGTTGCCAATGTTCTCTAACTGGTTTCTAAGGTGTTGTTAGGCAGTAGCTAAGGTATTCTGGGTGGTTGTCCGGCGATTACAGCTGACTGTTTGCTGGGATGTTGCCAAGCACTGGTTCCTGAAATGCTTTGACCTGTTCTATGTCGGTCAGAAACGCACCTTGATCTCTGGGCAGAAGCTGTAGAGGAAGGTCTCTCCTGTCCCGTAATAGTGCTCACTCAGTCGGAAAGGGTGAGTGGAAAATGCTCCAAAAATCTGCAGGAGAGAAACATGGCAATACCAGTTTCATCAGTCGGTCAGAGTACCAACAGCGGTCAAAGTAATGTTTTGTACCTGGTTGTCCATGTCTTTGATGACCATCAGCACAGGGCAGTCCAGCTCCAACAGGTTCCTGTAGAGGGTTTTCAGGCTGGTTCCGTGTACCACCGTACTGTAGACCAGACGCCACGGGTAACCCTGAACACGGGCCGGCAAACGAGTGGACAACTGCAGGAGAAAGCATCATACAAATCACAATGACCACTGTTTATGTTATCACAAACTCAAAGAAATCCCACTGGACCTTTAGGTAATTGAGGGATAGAAAGCACACCCAAAAATGAAAATATGCTGTTAATTCATTCACCCTCAGGCCATCCGAGATGTAGGCGACTCAATTTCTCCAGTAGAACAGTAACTAAGTTTTTCAGCTGAAATCCTGGTCCTAGGTGATTCATGAAATCCAAATGCAAGAAACTTATTTACAACATTATTACTTCTAATCCAGAGCCTCCTGCAACGAATCATGATGAACCAGTTTGCAGAACAGAATCATATTTCATAATTCAGGTTCTGGATTACAGGTAATAATGTTGTAAGTAATGTTCTGTCTCTTGCACGGACTGATTGTTTCACTTTATAAAACCACAATAAATTAATAGGAACCACTGGTATTAATTATGTGTTAAAAACTGGTAGCCATTGACTTGTATTTTAAGAAAAAAAGTGCAGACCTTCTCAATGTGCGTGTCTTCCAGAAGAGCACTGGGGTCCATCAGCACAGGAAGAAGATCCAGAGGTTCCTCGTCCTCGAAGCTGAAGCTTTGGCGTCTCTTGGCCTCATTAATCGTGATGATCTGGTGACAAAAAACAAACCAAGCTTTCGTGTTTATCGTATTCTTTTAGGTGTTTCTCACAAGAGTTGCATGTTCCTTACCTCCCAGCTCCGAGGAACCGGGTCACCGAAGAAGTTGTCGATCATGGTGAGCTCGTCTTTCTCCACGACCACGAAGCCCTGCTCCTGAGCGTCTTTCCCATAAGTGTCTGGAGAACACTGGATGAAGAACGAGTACAGGTGGTCCACTCTGGAGAATCGGCAGGAAGGTTTGGTTAGGAGTCTACTTTAATATTATATTGCAGGAACTAGCTCATTTTAACCAGTTAACCTTGAACGCTATAAACAGCTAAGCTAAGCTATTTTAGTTCCCCTCACTCCACAAGAAAAAGCCTTGGAAGTTAAAAGTATTCAGAATAGAATAATGAAAAACAAGGAGCTAGACTATTTAGTATGATTTATTATGTAAACCTGGTTTTGTACTTCAATAACCATGTAAAACAAATTGCGTTTGACAACAATACTTTAAAATAATCTTGTCGGTTAATGGTTAATACTCGGTTAGCAAGTGGTAAGTAGAAATAAACGAAATGACCATCTCTAATAGGAACGACGTGCATACCTCTCTTGAGGCACAGCAAACCAATATTCTGGTTGCCGCCCTCTGCCAGTGTATGAGTGGGCGGGGCTAGACGTCCGACCAGCGGCGAAAGACTTCCTCATTGGCTTCCCCACCTTAAAGCAGAGGAACATGGGCGGGGCTTTGCTCTTTTCTTCGTTGGACAGCAGCATATCTGTAAATCAGATCAGATACCAGTTCTGAACCTCCGACCGTGTTCTGGCCTCATTAGTCGTAATGATCTAGAGAATAAACTTCTGAAAATGTCTGAAAACCGTTCTGCATTACAAGGGTACAGAAGCATCACGTTGACTCTGCTGCAGGGCCATCTGGGAATTATGCAAGCGTTCAGCCTCTGTTTGTTTTTCCAATGTCACTATCAGCTTCTGCTGAGAGGCCTGATAAACCCTGGTAAACATACGAGCTCTGCTCCAAAACCTAGTGAACTGTCTACAAAGAGAGCACTTTAAGAAAATTAGAGGTTTTCAGAACATAAGCTGCTGGGTGTCTCCCGGATATTAGAAGATATCAACTTGGTGCCCATTTACGTTACATAACTACTTGGATTTCTGAAAACCCAACACCATTATGGCTGAATATAGAGTCCTTTCAATCAGTAGTAAAGAAAAAGTAAGACAGAAATAGGCTGTCTTACCGTTTGTGGTTCTGTAACAAGGTTCGGGTGGGGAGTTTCTGAAGAACTGATCAAAATTTGTGGTGTTTCTTTGGTTCCAGAACCATCGTCTTATTAACTGGGAAAATCTCGTCCTGCAGGTCTTGATAGGATGCGGCATTAAACTATTCTTGAATATCTGCCGCTAGATTACCTGATGTGTATTGTACATAAGACTGGAGTTTTTTTTATAAAATTTGGGAACCTTTTATGATTGCATTGCTTCCATCCTGACCAGAGGATTCATCTAAGGGTGTCATGGCTGATTTTGTCAGTATTTTTGTTTAATCTTTAACCTTCGTTGTTGTCAGTGCTTCAATATTCTTTTACTCTTCCCAGACTTAAAAAAAAAAGCAGTCTTTTGGTATATTTTTAAATACACTTTAAAAAGTGTTTCTGAAAATACATATATTTTGCTGTAAGCTAAAACAATTACATTTTTAATAATAAATCCAAAATAAAATAAAAAACTTTAAAATTTAAAAACTTGGAAAAACTAACTGAAATAAAATAAGCTTAAGGTAAAAATTTTTTTAAATAAATAAAGTTAAATAAAAAAATATTAAACCTTATAAAATAAATGTTTGGTTGCATTATAATGGCAACAGATACAAGTTAAAATTACTTAAAATTACTGACTGAAAGAAAATTAAATTAAAAATAAATTAAAACCATTAAATTATTATATAAAAAATATATTAAAAAGATAAAAGCACAATTCAAAAGGATTAAATAAACAAAAATTCAAATAAATAAAATGATACAATTAAAAACAAAAACTCATTCAAAATGTTAGTAAAAACTATAATCGAATACAAAAACTAGTCAATTAAAACTGACAGTAGAGGTAAGGCAGGTAACTAATGCTTTGATGTGATTGGTCTGGCTTTCCTGTCAATCACACAGACTCACCTTCGATTGGTCTCTGCATTCTCTTCAGCAGCCATGACTTCATCTCGGCCTCATTAGCCCGTCTGTGCAGCTCAGCTTCAGAAAGCTCTACATCCGAGTTTGGTCCCTTATTATCCTCCAGATTTGGTCCAGGCGAATTACTACATTTCCCAGAGTCCTCTAGGATCACCTTTGCTTTTTGGTCGCTTGTTGATGCCTCGATTGCCGAGACTCCATTTACTAAAGTTTCACACCTCGTTTTGGCTTCTTCATTCACTTCAGTGGCAGTTTCCTTCCCATCATGCACCAGCGGCGTGGGTTCATCCAGCCTGTTCGGAAAAGATTGCAGCAGCGCTGCGTTGTCGTCTGTGGAGCGGTTGTGAAGGCCTTCGTCCTCGTCTTCCTCTGTGCGATAAGACATCATGGATTTGTCTGTTGGCGTCTTTCTTTGCTCCTGGCAGGAGCAGGTAGTGTTTGTGTCACTCTGTAGTAACTCCAGTTCGGTGAAGCCTTCATCTGATGGAGATTTGTCAGGGATCTGGCACTCTGATATGTCCGAGACGGCTGTTTCGATATCGTCTAACACTATTGGACGGTTTGGCGCTCCGAGAGCCTCATAACGACTGAAAGGGTTTAAATCTTGCTCAGAGGGAAGCTCCTCCCACTCGCCCGGCCTGTATAACGGACAGAGATCCTGGACATCATCACTACCATCATAATCATCATGAGGGTGGAGATGGGGAATATAAGGAGAAAAAAACAAACAAACAAAACATCCAAAATGAACAAACTCAGGACTCAACTGAACAAAACAGAAATATGACAAAACATAAGGGATAAATGTGATGAACCAAAATGGAACGGAATGAAAAAAGTGAAAGAGGTGGACTATTTCAGGTGATTTCATTAATAATTTTGATTGGTCCTTCAGTTTGTGAGAATGAACAAAAATGTATTGACAATTGTAGTCAACTGTGGAAAACTGCAATCGAATAAATGCTTACAATATGCTACTATCACGGTTTATAAAAATGTAAATGATTAAGCATTTTCTGTAAATTTGTGGTACGGTAAAAATAAATAAATAGTTTAAATAGGTAAAGTAGAAAATTTAAACGTAAAGAAGTTAAAATAAAAATAATTAAATAGACAAAAAAAACTGCATATATATATACACATATACATATACTCATATATATATATATATATATATATATATTTGAACCTGTAAATTAAATGACAATAAAATTAATTAAAATAAATAAAAAATATAAATTACATTTATATAAATATTTTAAATAAATTAAAACTAAATTAATTAATAAAATGTAAATTAATATATGATATAAAAACAAGCTTAATAAATATGTTAAAATAAAATAAACTATATCAAAATTGTGCTGGGACAATAAATCAATAAAATAAAAATAAATTCTGAAAATTATTTAAAATATTACATTTACAGTAATAAAATAAGATAAAATAAGTTAAATCAAAATGAATAAATATATGATAGAAAATAAATAAGTTCAAATAAAATGATAGCAAAATTAATCAGGTTACTTTTAAATAAATTAATAAAATGTTATTGAATTAAAATTAAAAAGTAATAAAACGGTTAAATGAGTAAAAAATAAATTTAATTAAAAGTGTAAATAAATATATTCCATTTTAACAAACAAAAGAACTACATTTTTATTGGTCATTCAGCATACTCAAATATCAAATAATACATTAATTTAATTTAATATTGTAACCGTGGACCTCTAAATATTTACTGAACCAAAACTGAGACCACAGAACTGTGATACAAACTGAATAATTCAACCTGTTGAACTACTCAAACAACAACAAAGGCTGCCTGTTCATAGATTACATAATGAAAGTCCTACTGGTACATAATCAAATCTTAATAGTGCAACATTTTGTTGCCATCTCAAAACAAGACCTGCCGCTTGTTTCTTGCAGTAAATACAAGAACATAATTATTTAAATAAAGTAGGCCGACAACACAGAGCAGGTTTTCTAAGCCAACAACAAAATGAAAGACATTTTAAAGTAACAAGTAGAGAGGCTGTAGCTTACGACGGCAGTGAGTCCTTGAGCTTCATACGGGACACGTCGTCATACAGAGCCACAGACAGCACCTCCTCCATGGGACAGATGAGGCCGTACTCCTCACAGCCGTTCTCAATCACCAGCGGGTCAGACTTGTGCGGGTCAAACATGATGTTGTTGGGGGTTATAATCATCACTCCTCCTACAACTCCCTGCAGAGATCCCAGACACCTCAGTAAAAGCTGAAGCACGTCTCATCTGTGCTTAAGTGTGCAGTTTTGGGACACCATCAATATATGAAATAAAATGCGTAGTCACAAAGTAAGTGTTAACTAAATACATTTCTAAGCAGAGAGGAAGTCTATTAAATGCTGTCTCAGAAGATCACATTTTACTACACTTAAAAGGATATTTTGAGGGTTGAAGGTTCAAACCAGGCTGTTTTGGCCACCACTGACTTCCATAGCAGGAGAAAAAAAATTACTATGGTAGTCAATTGTAAATAAATAAATTGTAAATAAAGCACTTTAAGTAGATAATGTAAATGACTTTTCTTAACTTCTGGGTATAGTTTCTTTCTTTAACAAAAAACGTTTCTGAGATGTGATTGGTTGGAGCAGCATCATGTGACGCTCACCATGCCGTCTGTGAAGTACTTGCAGCTCATCTTGAGGAACTTGACGGTGGCTGGACTCTCGTCTTCAGAGAGCGGAGACGTCTCTCTTCGCACGGGCTGCCCAGATCTGCTGCTCGATTCAGTATCCTGTCAGACGCAGAGAGAATATATTTAGATGTATATAAATCTATTCTCATACAGTATTCTTACGATACTCAAACACTGTTTTGCTTCACAAAAAAGACTTACCTTCTGCTCTTTCTCCGAGGACTCGGACGCCGTGAGACGTTCAGAGCTGTCGAGCTGAGATGTGCGCTCTGATTGGTCCACATCAGGAACGAACAGTTTCTGAGCGGGAAACCGGGCGTTTTTTTCTGATTCTATTTTTATGTCTGAATGAATGTCTAGAGTTATCAGTGATGAAAGCGCAGGAGAGGAATCTCACCTGTCCAGGTACGACGCTGTGTGAGAAGAGACGGTTCAGCTGCACCAGCTTATTGGGAGTGATGTTAAACTTCAGAGCGATGCTGTTCAGAGTGTCCTTCGGTCCGACCTAAAAACACACACACACAGTCAAACACACCAGATTTAACAGTTTACTGACCAGCGTTTATACAGCGAGACAAACTCACGGTGAACTCCACAGTTCCTGGAGGTTTACTTCTCTCTTTCTTGGTCTGACTGCATGATTTACTGTTGTCATCTGAGAGAAGAGATTCAAAACACTCATTAAGTACACAGACAATTAGAGTAACGACATCACAGTACAATTACGGCAATTACTACTCGCTGAGAAAAACACCGGAAAAAGCCCTGGTATAATGACACAGACCCTCAGACTGTCTGATCATACAGACTGCATCACAACATGTGGAGATTAGTTTGGGAATATATATATATATATATTCTGTTTTTTTTAAATACTGGAGCAGAACAATGAACCTAATAAAGTAAACAAAATATTGAACAATTCTAAAATAATATATACATTTTTATTATTTACAAAGCTACTTAGCTGAAACTTTTAAGTTTAATGTGACTAAAAT
Organism: Enteromius treurensis; assembly: GCA_032275025.1. NCBI lineage: Eukaryota > Metazoa > Chordata > Actinopteri > Cypriniformes > Cyprinidae > Enteromius > Enteromius treurensis. The sequence goes on from JAUCMU010000043.1 coordinate 20,184,900, forward strand.
AAAGCTAAAATAAAAATAGTAGAAAAAAACACATAAATATAAAAGAAATCTGACAAATAACAATAAAAAAATAAAAGATTAAACACAAACAAAGTTCCTAAAACAGAAAACTAGAAACAAATTGAAAGTATTAATAAAAACTTATCTATAAACTTTTAACAATATGAAATAATACTGGCCTGAAGACTAATGAGGTTTTTTATTGAATGTAGGAATCAAAATGACTCAAATTAGTCAACTGAACATGCCTCAATCCCAAACGGAGTGGAAATATGTGACTCAAAACCAAAAACTGTTATAGTGTGTTAAACTGTAAAACATCCTCAGTGGTAATGGGTTGTTCATATCAGCGTTTTTGCTGTAAACTAAAATTGAAGTAATACTAATTGAAATACAGCAGAAATCAAATCAAATTTTGGGAAAAAAAATCATTTAACTTATTAGGTTACTTTCAGGCTTAACCTACGCTCCCTTTCATCCTCCCATTTTTCCTGTGTAGTATCATTCGCTCTTCCCTCCACAAACCTCTTCTCATCTCTGGATGTTAACGCTGCTACCGACACCCTATGCTCTACCTTAACCTCCTGCCTAGACGATATATGTCCTCTCTCATCTAGGCCTGCACGG
>JAUCMU010000043.1:20187547-20203379 GCA_032275025.1 Enteromius treurensis
AAATATCTTGCTCTGACATATCTTAAAACATGTCAGTGTCATTGTTCTGTGTTAAGATGCACATCTGTAATATTTTCGTATAAGGCATTTTTGCAAAACTTGCTTAAATATCTTAGTTTAACTAATGCTTAGTCCTGGCTTAAGCTAAGCCCCATTTGTGAAACTGGGCCAATAAATATTATTATTTAGTTTTACTTATTTTAATAGGCTATTATAGATTATGTTAATATTTTGAATGATGTTTTATTTGTATATTTTTTTGTTGTCAGTTTAAATAAAATGTTGTGTTTTAATTTTTTTTACATTTCTAGAAATATTTGTAATTTTGTTAATAATTGAAATACTGAAAACGCACCCAAAGCCGCAAGACTGGCAGCAGGACAGCAGGTCTTCAGCAGAGATCTCCACAGACACGGACCCTTTGCTGTGGATGCAGATACGATCAGAGATAGCCTCGACCGCACCAAACGCCTGCGGGACACAAACACACGCTCACTCACACACATACACTCAAACAAACACGTTCTGACTGAGGGAGTGTTTTTACCCAGCAGGAGCCGCAGGAGCCCTGGTCCCGGATCTGACTGAGGGTCTTACAGTAGGGCCACTCCGTCCGAGCGTCGAAACTGTCTGGGAGCTTCATGTTGGTGCCGTGTTTCACCCTACAGGTGAAGTAAACACATTTTGTTAAATTACATTTATTACTTAAAATTTAATAATTGCTGCAATAAAAACCAACACACATTTGAGCAGATGTTTTTATCTGAAGCAACTCAAATTACATTGCATTTTTATCATTGCATTTCTCACTAAAGAGTGTCACTAAATTAATATCAATAATTAATATTAATTAATTAGGTCATGGTGAAACATACAAACATTCAGTTGTCTATCTCTGAAAAAGTGCTCTATACAGAGAAATTCACTCAAATATAATGTCCTCAGTGTATCATATATGATATTATGATGTGATTACGGTCACTCACGTGTCCGGCAGTCGCGGGCCATTCAGCATCGTCCCGCAGAGAGACTTCAGATCCTCGTATTTAACGTTCTGGAAGTTCACACCGGCCTGAGAAAAACCCAGTGAGAGAGGAATAAGAAAGGTGCTTCAGTTTATGCCACAGTAAACACAGTAAACCTCTCACCGTCCACGTGGTCCTGGCCGTGTTGATGAAGTCGATCATTTCATCACGAGAGTGTTTGGGGAGCTGCGGGCGGCCGGAGGTCAGAGACAGAATTGACAACAGCAAACAGAGACGCCACATCCTGAGAGATGAGATACTAGCATCATTCATTTATTCAGCTTCACATTCACAGCTGATCATCAGGATTTAATATGCATATGCACAAAAAAGATCAATTAAGACAACTTAAAAAAATATAATCAATTAAGAAAAATTAAATAATAAAAAATAAGACTTGTTAAAATCTGTTTCAGATAAAATCTAACTAAAATAAAGTACAAACTAATTATTTAGAATTTTGCTAATCGAGATTGTTAATGGAATATTTGGTTTACCCTATTTGCAATGTTAATAAAAAAGAAACAATAAAAATAAGACTATTATTAATATATAAAATACTTTTATTTATATTTGATCAAATCTGAATTAAAAAAATAAGTATATAGAAAATACTTGCTTAAATAACCATGCTTGTAATATTCATGTGAATAATGACGAAAAATACAAATTATAGGACTAATAGAAATTAAGACCCTTAATATACAATTCTTAATATAAAATAAAAAAATATTAAAATTAACAAATGTGCAAACTATACAAATTTAAATTAAATGTAAAATACATACAAAATATTTATTTTTTTAAATGTGTTACAATGTCATTGCAATATTTGATTAATCATGATTGTAATATTCATTGTTCTAAAAAGGACAATCTATTAAAAAGTTTGATATAAAATCTAATTATATAAAAAAATCAAAAGCAAAATTAAATTAATATTCATTGAAATATTGTAATGTTTGTAACATTTGTTTGTATGAAAAGATAAATGACTCAAAAAATATAAGGCAAAATAATACTTTTTAAATACTTGATAAACCAGGATTTATAAAGGATTTATAAAGGATTTTAGAACACTCGCACTTGCAGCCATTAATTTCAAGGTAAAATGTCACATTATTTTACATGATTCATGTTAAACACTGATATTATGTACATTGACATTGTAAAAGCAGACTTTACCTGAGCATCAGATTCTGCTCCCGTCTTTCAAACTGAAGAGTCAAAGTGACAGAATGTAAAATTTGCTCCGATAAAAACCCTTGCAGTAAAATATCATGTGACAAACTCTCATGTGTCTTTTATAGCATCACAAGACGAGCAAAGGTCTGAAACACAGAAAGTGTTTATGTCTGCAGGTATGAAGGTGATTCAGAGCTGTTTACTTTCATCACAACAACAACAGACAAAAAAATCTCACCTTTATACAAAACACAACCACTTCATGCTGCTGGAGTGCTCTGAGTGGTTTCCAGGCTGTTTCTAAGGGGTTGCTATGATGTAATAGTTTCTAGAGCGTTGCTAGCGTTGTTGATTGTTGTTAGTGTTACAGGTGATAGCTAGAGTGTTGCTAAGGAAATCTGGGTGGTTGCCAGTGTGTTGCTAGGGTGTGATAGTAGTTAGGGTGTTGTTGCGTGTTGTTACAGTGTTCCAGGTGATTGCTAGAGTGTTGCTAAGGTAATCTGGGGGTTGCCATGTTGTTGCTAAGTGGTCACTATGGTGTTACAGTTACTGGAGTGTTTCTAGGATGTTAAGTGTTGTTACAGTATTCCAGCAAAAAGCCACATTTTGTCTTAATAAGGCAATCTGTGTGATTGTCACGGTATTGCTAAGGGGTTGCTATGGTGTTATAGTTGCTAGAGCATTGTTACAGTGCTCCAGGTGATTGCTAGAGTGTTGCTAAGGTAATCGGGGGGTTGCCATGTTGTTGCTTAGTGGTCACTCTGGTGTTACACTTACTGGTGTGTTTCTAGGATGTTACGTGTTGTTACAGTATTCCAGGAAAAAGCCACATTTTGTCTTAATAAGGCAATCTAGGTGGTTGTCACGGTGTTGCTAAGTGGTTGCTATGGTGTTACAGTTACTGGAGTGTTTCTAGGATGTTAAGTGTTGTAACAGTATTCCAGCAAAAAGCCACATTTTGTCTTAATAAGGCAATCTGGAAGGTTGTCACGGTGTTGCTAAGTGGTTGCTATGGTGTTATATTTGCTAGAGCATTGTAACAGTGTTCCAGGTGATTGCTAGAGTGTTGCTAAGATAATCTGGGGGTTGCCATGTTGTTGCTAAGTGGTCACTCTGGTGTGTGTTTTCTAGGATGTTACGTGTTGTTACAGTATTCCAGCAAAATGCCACAAGGCAATCTGGGTGGTTGTCAGTGTGTTGCTAAGTGGTTGCTATGGTGTTATAGTAGCTAGAGCATTTGTAGGATGTTCTTGAGCATTGTAACAGTGTTCCAGGTGATTGCTAAACGGTTGCTATGGTATTATAGTTACTAGGATGTTGTTGAGTGTTGTTACAGTGTTCCAGCTAAATGCTACCATGGTAATAAGGTAATCTAGGTGGTTTCCAGGGTGTTGCTAAGGTGTTATTATTACTACGAGGATGTTGAGTGCTGTTACAGTGTTCCAAGGTGAAATGCTGCAAAGCTATTATGGGTGGCTGCCAGGGCGTTGCTAAGTGGTTTTTACAATGCAATGGTTGTGTAAGCACTGCCACGATGTTGTTAAATGTTATTACAATGTCCCAGGTGGTTGCAAGGGTGTCGCTGAGTTTATAAATGCTCAAATACACATCAACATTCAATGAATCAAATAAAATACATTTTCATTTATTTATTATCTCTAAATGTATTTACAATTCAAACTCCCACATTACATAGCAATGCTAATTAAACTGCTCTTTGAATATGTACAAAGTTCTCGCTAGCTTTTCCACATAAAAGCTAAATATTAAGGGCACTTTACAGTCGTCTGCTGTAGTTCAAAGACTGGATATTTGGTTCTTTACTCCGCAACGACTAAATGTTCAAACTGACCCAGTGACAAAGGACCAATTCATGTGCAGACTGGAATCCAGCGTTTCAGTGTTGAGATGAGACCGGCCAGATGATGTGTGTACATAAACATGAAAAAACATGATGAAAGCAGTCAAGAACACATCTGATCTGATTTTTGACAGTTCAAAGAGCAAAAGTGAAATTATTTTCAGTATTTTGTTTTTACTATATGTTTTATATAGATTTGTTTTACTGTGATTATTTCACACCGGAATGAAAACCTTTTCTGTATGTGTGCTTGACGTTGAGGAAACAGAACAGAAGATTAACAGAAAAAAACAACTTTCGAATAATTCACATTTGAGCGTTTCAAATGCAGCCACATAAACATCCATCAAAGACAACTGAACACAGTTCAAACAAGTCATCAGAACATGCATCACCTCAAAAACTAAAGAACTGCACTTTTATTATGGAATAGTCAACATTTGAAGTGGATCGCAAAAGTTAATAAAAGATGGGACTTTTTTGATCCACTTCATATGTTGACTACTATATGTATATATACGCAGTCTGTTGAAACTACATATATAGTTTAGTTTCATATATTTAATTCGTTTTTATACATTAAATATATAAAAAGGTATGTGTATGCATGCGTGCATATATATTAGTTTATTTACAGTATTTACTGTTTGTATCTAAATCAATGTAAAAATGAAAGCAATGTTACTTGATTTATATTACAATGAAGTCATTAAAAACTAAAAGTATTTTTTATACAATTAATTAGTCTATGCAATACACAGAAAGCTATATTTTTTCTCATTTTTTATACTTCTCTCTCTCTATATATTTATATATACTATACATGACATACATTTTTCTTTCTCTCTGTATATATTCTTTTCTATGTATAACATAGATTATCAAAATTGTCAATTTTATATATACAGTACTGTGAAAGAGACTTAGGCCACTAGTATTTTCACCAACAAAAACTGGTTTTAAGTGGGTTAGTTCTTCTGGATTGAGTCTGTCTCAGTTTGTTCATGTGATTCCAGACAGACTGGATGATGATCAGATCCGATCTCTGTGTGGAGCACTGGCTGTTGCCAGACAATAAACTCACTGCATTATTACAATGAATAACAAAAATAATGTGTGGAAATGGAAACTGATTTTTCGTTACCGCAAACGATAGAAATAACCGACTTAAAACCTTTTTTGTTGCTGAGATACTAGTGGCCTAAGACTCTTTCACAGTACTGTATATGTGTATATATATACACACACAAACACACCTAAATATAAGAAAATACAAAAAAATTTAATATATTACAGCTGTCAAATGATTGATCACGATAAATTGCATCCAAAATAAGTTTTTGTTGTTGTAATATGTATGTGTACAGTTTATAACTACACACACGTATGCATATTTCATAAAATGTTGTTTATATAATAAGTGCATTTACATATCGATACTTACATTCATATAATTTATATTTCATTTTTTCCAAAATACTGTATATACTATATGTGTGTGTGTTTATATAAACATAATAAATATACACAGAGCACATGCATATATCATGCAAACTTTTATTTTGTATGCAAATAACCAAGATTAATCTTTCAACAGCACTAATATATTTTTTTTACTTTTTTTCCTCATTGATTTTGGGGTGATAATGACCTGAAGAACTTGTAGTGAAACAGAAAGTAGCTCTGTGGTGTGTGTGAGTGAGTTCTGCTGCGCTCTCAGTGTCCCTGCATATCGGCGCCCCCAGGTGGCTGCCCGGTCGTGGCGTTCAGGTACTGCCAGCTCAGCGCCGCTAGCAGCATAGCTGCCGAGACGTAGACGGGAGAGATGTGATGCGCTCGGGAAGACAGCGCGGCTGGAGACAGGCTCTTCTCGCGGATCAGGCTCAGGATGCACAGCGTCTTCTCTCGGGACTGGTCCGAGCTGGACACTTTCTGCAGGATCTGTGAGGAGGGGGTCAGGGTTAGCAGAGCGAAGTGCCGCGGAGGACAGCTAAGCGTGATTTAGGACCCACCTCCTGACTGTACTGCGCGATGATGCTCTGGACGGCCCCCATGTTCGTTGCCTGCATCATGAGCGTCACGGCCTGACCCTTCCGGATCTTCACGACACCCTGAAACACCAGAGGGTTGTTGTAGCACGCCGACAGAGTCGCTATCGCCATCACCTGACCGCAGGAGGAACAACAACACAATACAGCAGTCAGCAACAGAAGAGCTTCCATCTCTTACACTACCTTTCCATTAGATATTTTAGTTTAAACATGTATATTTTATTTTTGTCTTTTCCATTTAGTAAATTTTAGAAGTTCAACTTAAACTAAACCAAAGTATGAAATTTTTGCATCTGTAGTTTTAAGCGTTAGTTTTTATTTTTTAATTTCCATTTGAATTTTAATGCTGTTTTAAGCCATTTTTTGTAAATAAACATTGTTTTTAATGTTTTTTTTTAGTTTGTATACATTTTTATTTCAGTTTTAGTTTAGTAATTTTAACACTTGCACAAAACAAAAACAGAAATTCTGCATGAAATTAAAAACCATGTATTTAATATTCTATAATTAATACATTTATTTTTTTAAATATTTTTTCGACTTTCCTTTTAGTAATTATGTTTTTACAATTTTTAGTTTTAATCATCGTCTTTCTTATTGTATTTTTTAAATATATTTTCGTTTCAGTTGTAGTAAGTTTAGCACTTACACAAAACAAAATGAGAAACTCGATTCACAACTGAAATAAATGTGTACGTTTTTAATATTCTAAATTGAATTGACCTTTATATTTTATATTTCAATTTTTTGTTCAAGTTTTATAATATTTTTGTGTTTAGTAATGTTATTTTAGTTTTTATTCATTTTTATTTCACTTTTAGCTGTAGTAAATGTAGCACTTCAACTTCAACTTAAAAAAATATAGAAAATTCTGCTTAAAGTAAAATAAAACAACTTATTTTCACCATTGTATTTTGAAATAGGTTGGATTTGTATATGTTTTTTATTTCAACTCACTCATTTTAACTAATTTTGTAATAATACAGAAGGCTCAGCGGTCAGCATGGGGAATGAACCAGACCTGAGGAATGGCACAGAAGTTGAAGACACTCTGGTTGCGGAGGCGGGACAGATATGCGATGACGTCTGGGACGTGATGAAGGGCATCGGTCACCAGCAGGTTAAGGCAGGACAGGGCAGAGGTCAGGTGTTGAGGATGAGCCAGATCCTCCAGACGAGAGGCAAACTGACTCCAGGCCTGGACACAAACAGCCATCTCTCACACAATCACCGTAAAAACAGGATAACACTTTCCCCAGGGAAATCCATGGAAAATATTTTAAGTTTTATAATGACTCAAATTTAATAAAACAAAACAAAAAACAAAAACTTCAGACATACTTAGGAAAACAAAACAAAAAATACAGCTGCAAGCAGCAATTACCGGGGTTCGAGACTTTTTAACGCCTTTGAGGTGAAATTCTTCTGTATCGGTTTGATCCAAATTGAGCAACAAACCTGAGGCTAGTTTTGAAAAAACTAGGTTTTTAATTTTTCTGAATAATTAATGAATGGTTTGATTGAAAGCAATTGGTTCTGAGGGCAAAGTTGTTGAGAAAGAGGGGATTTATCCTGTGATATAAATATTTAATGTTTCTGTGAATATATGAACATTTACACTTTTAGTGGTCTGATAGTCTGATCTCCATGAAACTTTGAATACTTGTTTAGAGTCATGTGACACATGTTTTCACAAAGTTTCATAAAGTTTTTAAGTTTTAATTTACGTTTTATAGGCTGTGGGGTTTATGTGGCCACGCCCCATTTTTAAATGAGCCAATTAGAGCTAACCAAAGGACAAACTTCAACATTTTTTTGAGAATTATGGATCTAAAGAGTCCACAGATTATTACTGCAGTGGTTTGATCGAGATGGAGGGAAAAAACAGAGACTATTTCTTAAAAGCAGGTTTTCAACATATTTGAGAATAATTATTGAGAGATTAGATTGACAGCTCATTATGAGCAGCTCTTTCTAATGATATGCATATTGTGTGGGTGTGTCAAACACCCCGTAATTGCTGAGCCAAAAAACTCATTAGCACCAACTAGTGGCCGATTTTTAAAAAAATTCTTACAGACCTTTAGAGCCATGAGTCGAACATGCCCATCGAGTTTTGTTACAATCGGCCCTTCGTTAACCTTGTCTAATAAGTGCTCAAATTTCATTTGCCGATGGCGGCCATGTTTTTTGAGATACGCCAATGTCCTCATATAGACTTTCGCCAGTTTGGACCAAGTCACTGCATATCAATTTTTAAGCCGATTGGACCAACCGTTGTCTAGTTATAGCTGAAAATATGTTTTTTTCTGACTCGTAGCGCCACCAAGTGACAAGTATTTGACTAAAGATTGAGCTTATACATATGTGTACCGAGTTTGGTGAAGATACCTCATTTAGTTCCTGAGTTATAGTATATATTCTAGTATATATAAAGTTTGCCGTGCGTCGTACAGCAAAAAACTCACCTGTGCATTTTTGTTTGGGCTGATGCAAGTATTGGGTCTACAGCAAACGGTTTATGAGCTAGGGCCAAAAATGTCTGAAATGTCTGTTTTAAGGTAGAATAATAATAATAAAAATCGTAACAATTACAATAGGATTTCAGCGCTACATGCTCGATCTCCTAAAAACACCAGTGAACAAAACTGCTGAAACCTTAACTAAAATTAATGATAGTTCTCTGTACCTCCTTCGGCCAGAAGGCCCTTCCCTCCTGCTGGTCCTCCAGATAGTCCCTGATGATGTTGGTCTTCTGAAGGAACAGACCCATGGAGTTGGCCAGCTCTGTGTCTCGGCCCACCTCAGGGTCCTCCAGCTGGGACGCCGAGAACAGACGGGACAGACCGATGCCCACCAGACCGGCCACGTAATGACAGTACTGAGGAGAAACATCACACAGCCGACAGATGTTTACAGCATTATACATGACAAACGCCTTGCTTTAAAATGCAGTGAGAGCACTTCTGCATTGCTCTGGTGAGTTATACGTATATAAATCTCCATGCAGATAGATAAACATTAAACTAACACGTGGAATATGCGTGTGTTAAGCTAACCTTGTCCCAGTCCTTCATGGAGGAAACCTTCTTCTCCAGGAATTCGGCCATTCCTACACCCATCCTGTGACAGATGTCTGAAATGACTTCACGATACTCCTGGCCTAAGTTCCTGAACTCCACTGAAATCTAAGGAAAACGCAACCAAAGTGTGTATTTAAAAAAAGGATAGAATAAAAACAAAACCACTCTGTCTTATTTCAATTACGTGATTATGTATTTAAAATACATAAATGGCCATTCTTTTTACTAAATTAAATTTGTTGATTTATGTTTTTTTAGTAAGGAATTGCGCTGACCGTGGGGAAGTCCTCCAGCACCCGCCGGTCCTTCTCTCTGCTCTCGCTGAAGCTCCACTCCGGCTGATAGAGGAACGCGTGAAAGTCCTGAAGCAATGGGACCTTCTTCTCCAGCGGGATGCTCATGTCGTCCTCCACCGTGTCCAGAGCTCGTAGAACCAGGTAGAAAATACACACCGCATGCCTGAGAGAGAGAGATTTAACACCAGTCAAGCTCTGCAGTGCCTTTCTAAACAACACAGAGTGACCAAACAGCATCTGTACTGAGCAGCTGATATAAATACTACACAGCAGGTCCAGAAGCATGCTGCACATACCCAAGCGAATGCTTACCTTATATCATCCTACAAATGTGAAGACAATGTACACAGTTTTTTATAAAGATAAGTACAAAATAGCAGATTTATATTATTTACACGTTTGCATGCACACATATATATAAATCTGCAATTCAGCACATATATGTCTGTCTCTGCTTGTGTATATATACATTTATGCAATAGACAGATATGCAAATAGGCATTTTTTTCTGTTATAAAATACATTGCATTGTGCATTATGTATATATATTCGGGCTGCACAAATAATCTCATTTCTAAAGAGATGGCACAATTATACAATCTGATTATCATAATGAATAATCACGAAATACAATTTCAAGGGAATAATCGACTATTATTATTTTTTTGTCATAATTGTGTAGCCCCACTACATATACAGAATAGATTTCTGTAACTTCCATATCTGTTGTTTAAAAATATTAATTATTATGATGCACTTTACATCACATATGAATGCAAGTAGTTATAAAGTTTATTTATATATTTTTATATATTAGTGAACAAGAAGGCAGGTTTTACATACATGTACTAACAACTTAAGAGAGTGACGTTATGCAAGCTGACAGGTTTGTTAAGGTGCATGAAAGATTACGTTAGCATAATGCAAAATACTTTGCACAGAAGTTTCTTAAGACACGTGTTCCTCAAGGTCATTTATATATAACCACATAGTTGCAAACAAGTAAAGCACACTTAAATGTGTCCAAAAACGTACATATGCTTCTCCGCACAACGCAGCGCTGCTTAAGCCCTTGTTTAGCGGCGGAGGTCACGCCTCTCTCCCGCGAGTCTTACCGCAGCTCTCCGTCCAGGGCCTGGATCACCGCCGCGAAGCTCCGGCTCGTCTGGTTCAGATACGCGTAGCAGGTCCGCAGGGTCTCGCTCATGGAGTCCTGGTAGGACAAGCACACATAGGCGGGGAGTCGGTGAGTTCGGAAGGGCTGAGGAGAACGGGCCACCAGCCGCCCTTCCTGCGCGCTGCGCCGCCCGCCGGAGAGCACCGAGCGCAGCGACAAAGAGCGCTTGATCACGGAGAACGGCGCGGCGCTCTTACCGCCGACCCCAGCCATGAGCGAACGAGCTCCTGCAGCTTCTGCTTCTGTTTACAAACACTGCAAAGCTTGTCAACTTTATTTAAACTCCCAGTAAAGTCATTCGCCTGAGCGGAAGTGAAAGGAGCAACAGAGGGGCGCGTGTTTAAGTCACGACTAATATAGCCTATCGGTAATCTGATATGTAAACAGACCATTACAGCGTTTCACCTCATGTTTTTTTATTGGCCGTGGTTTGATTCTCCTCCCCGCTTTTAACGATACAACACACGCGTGCTTTCACAACGACTGCAAAATACCGCGGCAGTTTGCCAAGTACGCACTACTAGCGGAGTCAAGTATGGACACACCTACTAGAGACATATGTGGTGACCGAGGCATAAAAATAGAAATTTAATTAATCAACAATTAAAACTCATATGGACCACAAAACGAGTCACAAAGGTAATTTTTTTTAATTGCCCCTATTATGCCAATTTAAAGGTTGTTAATATTGCTTTATGGTTCTCTTAAAACAGGCTTACATGTATGCAAGGTCAAAAAACACTTTAGTTTTCTCCAAAAATAGATTTAGTTTTACCCCAATTCATAAATGATTCGTAAAACGACTCGTTTGAAGCAGTTCGAAGAATCAGCTGTCCAAACCACTCCTTCCCAAGAGCCTTCACTGCTGTGATTGGTCAGATGGCCCAGTCCTTTATGATTGGTCTACCGCTACAGCGTGTAGGTAAGAAACGCCCATAGCCATAACTGAATGAAAGCAGGATACAGCCTCTTCTTGACATGATGTAATCCACGTGCTAATTGCACTGTTTGTGGGCGGGGCAAGTTGTTCGTTACGCAGAACATGGGCGGATATTATGCAAATATGTTACTTAGTGACGTGGATCCATAACAGAAAAATATTTGATTTGCCGACGACTCGTTTAAACGAATTTTTTTTTTGATAGACAATAACTTTATTTATTGTCTGATAAATGTCTGATAAGAAGACAACCCTTTCTTATTTAAATTGTAAATATTCAAAAGGTCTTATTTAATGCTTTTTATTTTAAGATTTAAATATGAATACATTTATACATAAATGGCCATTCTTTTTACTAAATTAAATTTTGTAACGAATATCTCATTTAAACTAATATCTTTTTTTTGATAGACATTAACTTTATTTATCGTGCACTGTCGGCGTCACAACTTTGCAGATAGTTTATGTTCACATACAGCTACATGACACACTGCATGTTTGAAAAGGCATAATAGGGGCACTTTAATTAATGTTGCATTTCTAAAAATTGTCTATATTATTCTGACATTAGTGTTTCTCAGTTAAACTCATTAAAGTTGGTGGTAACCATTGCCATCACATCACAATGCTGAATACCTAGTGTCACATTATAATGCTGAGACTAACCTCTTGTTTACTTCATTTCCACCCTGATAGTCTGACACAGAACTAAAACCAACTTATACTCTATATCCAATAATAGAGCCTGCTGTAGACCTTTTATAAAATGAAATGATAATTTAACACTTGAAGAACAACTTATTAATAAGTTTAATATTAAATCAATCAATTTAGAAATATAAAAAATATAGAAGGTGCGCAATAATCATGCACTTTGTCTTCAGCAGTTTGTCTGAAACGTACTTGTAATCTGTATAAAATTTAAATAGTGTTTGGATACTAAACCACAATGCACTTTTTAATCTTATTTTTGACTGAGACGCTTAATATTAGTATTAATATTAATGTAAATATTTATGCGTATTAACGTTAGAGACAGCTCATAATATGTACAAACTGAGCAATAAATCTAAGCTAGCTTTTATTGAAAAAAATAATAAATTCAGGCACTTGATCATAGTGTTGAAGTGTGACGATGTTATTTTATATATTTGATTGTACTGCCATCGCGTGGACATTGATTGTATTATTTACAAAGTAGTACAGAAATTTAAAAAATAGCGCAACTTTTAAAACTAGAAAAACAACAACAATCGCAGTTATCCGCGGTGAATAATACAATTCTCACAGAAAAAAGTTAAATGATATCTAAACAAGTAAGTTGTTCCTGTTCATAGCATGCAGAAAACGTCCTTTCATTTGTAGTCAAAAACGTCGCTTTTAAGGGTAACGTCCACTTTTTGGTACCAGCCAATCAAAAGATACTGACACACGGCGGTCGTTCTTCTTGGGATTTGTAGTTCTACGCCTCATTGGGCGCCTCCGCAGCAGTCACACAGCCCTCGTAACAGACTACAAAACGAAACTAGCGGACTGCTGGAGCGCACTGACAGCTTGACATCACGGTGGCTGGCACTTCGTGCGTCTAGAAGTACGGCTCTGAGCTGACGCATTATTTCTCACCTGGGAGCTGACGAAAGCTGACAACTTTAAAAATGCAGTCGGAATCAGGGATCGTTCCCGACTTTGAAGTCGGAGAGGAATTTCACGAGGAGCCTAAAACGTATTACGAGCTAAAGAGCCAGCCGCTGAAAAACAGGTCAGTGAATGGAGAGTTTGACAGATGCGTGTTTTCTGCTGCATGCTTTTAAAAGTGCGGCATGCCCAGAAAAGACCGCGTCTGCTATTGTTTTTGCACGTTTTGTTAGTTGTTCTGATAGTTTAGTGTTGCTGACTGCGCTCTCTCCGTTCTGCTCGCGCTGTGGACAGACGCGCTCATTATAATGGAAGCGCGTCGCGTTTCGTGCCGCGATCTTTGGGTGTTACAGTAGACAACGCCTTAGGATACAACATCATCAGCAAATATTTACTCATGCAGCTGTGTCTGTATGAAGACTTGACTCACGAAACTCTTTTCAAACTTTAGCGACACTTTCTAATCACTTTCAAAAACATTATGTAAAGCAGATCTGTAGGTCAAGACCTTTTAAGATAGTTGTTGCCCTGTTTATTCCGGTGGGATAAATTTTTGAACTGACTTAACATATTAGTATATATTTTACAACTCTATCCGGGGGATAATATACATGGATAACAGTGCAAGTTTTGCAACATACCTACAAAAGATAAAAAATTGAATAAATTCTATACAACAATTTGGGACAACTTGCCCCGACCTGACGTAGTACTGAGACCAAAGTTGAATTAATGAAATAATGTTATTATGCATTTATAGTTATTTCGTTACCAACAGCTGTTGCAAAAAAATATTACACCTTTTTTTATTATTAAAAAAGTTAATAGCGTTTTAAACTGCATTGAAAACTATATATAAAAGCACTGTGTGAGAAAAACAATGCATTCAGACTTTTGACTGGTGACAACTAGCCCCATTATTATAAGCAGTTAATAGTTTATTTTCGCGTTAATTTGACAAACTAAGACAAAAATGTATTTTTGTAAAAATGTAAAGTGCTTTTTGTTTTAATACTTCTACTGTTCAGGCAAAAGTTTGACCAGATCAGAATGTTTGTTCAGTCAACTACATGTATTCTATTATTTTATATTGACATGCATTGCTGTGTTAAGTGTTTTAGCTGTAAGATGATGTGATTTTTGACCTCTTTCTGATATGTGCAGTAACTCTCTGGACACTTTCTGAAGCTTTGCTATCTGAACATTGATGCACGAGTTCTTGTCCATCGACGTTATATTTATATCAAACGAATGCAAACATGCAAATGATAAGTCATTTTTTTGCCCATCAGCAGTAAATGCCTTTTCCCAGACTGTCTCAACCGCGGCAGTCTTCATTGGCAGACGGTGAGATCTTAATTTAGATGAGGCAGACGGATCTGGCCGCCATGAGGTGAAAATTAACAACATAAATATAGAAGCGCAGGCTAATACCTCAGATGCTGTGGGTGAATTTTGGATGCTATTTTGGTTTGTTTGCTAAAATATTGAGCGTAATAACAGGTGTGTTCGATTGCAACTGGATGCAAAATATTGCACTGAATTTAATTGGTTGTATCTGTCATTTAGCTTTGGTGATGACGTATGAATATTCACTCTAAAATTACATTTGAAGCTTCCTAGATGACTTTCTGACCAATCCAATCGGGGTTGTACTAAAAATTGTCGTGGCACTTCTAAGCACTTTTACGTGGGGGTTTCCCTTTAACAGTCTAAAACATGTTAAATAAAGTGCGTGCAAAAATAATAGAATGTCTCTCACTGAATCCATGCGTCTTTGTAGGATAAATATCCATATTTCAAATATAATGCACACACAGAAGCAGTCCCAGCGCATGACTTAAGACGTATGACATATATACGTGTGCGTAATTAATAAGAAGCGTGGAGAGTGAATAAAACAAAACGTCAGTCATCAATTAGAAACACAAACCTCAATATAAAATCTAATTGGTTTAAAAAAAACATGCAAAGTAAAGTTAAATAGGAATAGTATGTTCTACTGACAAATGGAAGAAATGGCGTTCAGTGTGATTATTCTTTTAAAGGGTTGGTTCACCCAAAACTGAAAATTTATTTTAATCATCAGAAAAATAATTAATGAAGAATGATGTGAGTTTATGCTATTACACATACATTTCTAATATGTACATTATTGAAGCCAAATATACACATTATACACGTGTAACTCTTTAAGAGGCTGGTGTGAATTGCAGCCTGTATCTGCCGGTGTCTGGATGTCAGGGGTAGATCTGATCTGGCAGCAGAGTGGCAGGAGCACACTGTAACATCTAATTTGTTGAGCTTACTTGAAAAAAGCATGCAAACCGATTGCCTTAAAAAACTCAGTAAAGTGAAATAGAAGGAGTATGTTGTACTGACAAATGCTTAGTTAGTAGGGATGCTCATTTCGGTTATTTCTCATAACCGACAACCGACGCTCGTTCACCGATTATTAACCGGTTAACTGACAGCATTATTTTAAATGAGAATTTAATTCAAAGGATAAGCGCCTGTGACCCGTTAAAAATAATAATATTAATATCAAAGATGGCAACGTCCACAAAACTAAGTCTTAC
>JAUCMU010000043.1:20203479-20229335 GCA_032275025.1 Enteromius treurensis
ATAAACACTAGGGATGCAACAGTACAGTGAGCCCACGGTTCGGTTTGTATCACGGTTTTCTGGCCACGGTAACGGTTCGATTTAAATACTGCCTATCTTAACCTATTATAACAGGTCATTTAAAATGTAAACATAAACAAGGGGGGCTTGTCTCAAGTCTATTTCAGCTTTACTCTTACTCACGTCGTGAAGTTCTGGAATAATTTTGCTGCTGAAATGCTAACCTATGCAGCCTGAGTCGTGCGCGACTGAACGAATCACTCCCACGAGACGATTCGTTCTTCCCGAGTCACATTAAAGATTTGTTCAAAATGAACGAATTGTTCAAGAACGACACATCACTAGTCTTGAGAATTTCTGACCATCGCCTGATTGTCTATGCGCTTAACACAGAAAATGCCCATCTTAATTCAAATGAAGGTTCAATGCCTCAAATAGGATACCGAAATATCGCGGTTCACGTGGGTGTACCGAACCGAACAGTTCGATAAAGAACCGAAAACCGTTGCATCCCTAATTAACACTAAGTAGTGTTGCTTAATGCTTTTTGGAAACAGTAATACATTTTTTTCAGGATTCTTTGACGAATAGTACAAATAATAATCTCAAAAATAGTAAAATCTTACTGGACCCAATCTAATAATTTTATCAAGCTTTGTTGTCCTATTCGTGTTGAAAAGAACAACAAATGCAAGTTTGGGAAGACGAGAAGGGATGGAAAAAAATGACAATGTTCATTTTTGGGTGAAGTGTTCCTTTAAGAAGATCCGTGTTGATGAGAAACATTTTTTTGGAAAATGTGGTTTTAATGGGTTAGTTATTTATACCTGAGGCTCTTCGGAAGGGATGCTGTGAAGCTGACGTCAGATCTCTTTTCATGCTCTTCTGACTATGAACTTTGCGGAAGGAGAAGCCCATTTGTGATTTTGCCTGTCTCTGTGTTTGCTGGTTTGTTGCTGATTCCCAAGAGAGCATGTTTCCTGTTCTTTTGTGCCCAGTTTTTGGAGAGGTATGTGTAGTTGGATTAAGCAACTGATTAAAATTAGAATACTGCCACCTTGTGGTAATGGCGCTGGTTTTCTTATTAGCAGAGGGGAAAGGGACGGAATTTCTGTGATGAATAAGTGAGCACTGAACTGAGACATCTCGGTAAGATACAGCTCCTGTTTGTGTCCCTGTTTCCAAGGTTATTTGGCCAGTCCCATCGTGCCTTTGTGCTTCTGTCTGCAGATTAGAAAAACAATCAGATTTTCCTCATGTTTTTATCCACAGTTCACTTGTTTCAGACCGTCTCAAACTCGAGTTTTACCTCACTTTGACCATCACAGTTAGATCCTGCCTTCTCTTTGCAGGATGGAGTCTGTGAAGGCGTTTCTGTTAAACTGTCCACTAATAAGCAACAGTGTTTTGCCTTTGTCACACAAGAGAGAATTTCATAGTCATAGAACTGATTTCACGGGTGAAATTTCACAAGAACATTTCCATAATGATATGATAGGGCTGCACAAATTAAGCAATTTTCTAATCGTAATTACAATTATGAATGCCACAATTATGTAATATTTTACGTAATCATTGGCAATTAATAATTCAAAGACTTCTTATGTTATTTTGTGTGCCTAAGATGTGTTTTTTTTTCCTTTCTACAGGCTACATAATGGTTTTTCCATTGTTTTAACTTTAGTTTTAGTATAACATTATAATATCATTCAAAGTTTTGAGTCAATCCAATGTATGATTGACATTTGAGGCTTAATACTATCAAAAGCAATAAACAAAGTTTTCAGCTTGTTTATGGTATAATCATCATTCAGTTTAAATTGTGATAATTGTAACTAATAATCTCAATAAAAATTTCAAGAGAATAATCAAAAATTATGATTTTTGTCATAATACTGCAGCCCTAATATTAAAGTTAAAGAGATGTGTTTATAATAATATTATTATTACTGAATGAAGTGAAATATGAATCCACTTGATTACTTTTAGGAACAAAGCCAAACACTTTCATTATGTTAGATTTGTTCATTTTTCATGCACTATATAATAGGAGAGATTGCAAAAACCATTTTCATTATTACAGTGATTAGGATTATTCAAATTACAGGACAGTTTTTATGTCTCACGTCATCTGAGCTGAGATGAACTCCTCTTGGAGATTTATCAACATGCACAAAAACACTGCTACCGTCATCACCTGCTTAAACATCAGAAAACATGTCGTTCTGAGTAAGTGCCGTTGAAATGATGCTTTATAAATAACAATAAACCGAACACTTACACGTGTTGCTGTCAGTACATCCACATTCCTGAACATGAAAAAGATGAGAAGGTCAAAACACAAGCTAAAAAAAACAAGTTTATTTTAAATCTGTGTTGTCTTTGTTGTTTTTAACCTCAAGGGGGTAGTATTTGTAAACAATAAATGTACTACTATTATTCCACAATTTTAATAACAAAACTGTGCAGGTTTATGTGGTTTATGAGGACACAAATTTGTATAATGACATGGGTATTACAATATAAAGGTGATTTATGAGGACATTTTCAGTGTCCCCGTAATTCAAAAGGCTTAATAAACATACTAAAGGGTGTTCTTTTTGAAAATCTAAAACTGCACAGTTTCCTGTAAGGGGTAGGTTTAGGTGTAGGGTCAGTGTAGGACAATACCACATACAGTTTGTACAGTATAAACACCATTACACCTATGTAGAGTCCCCATAAACCACAAATGCAAGTATGTGTGTGTTCTCTTACAGGTGTGTTCATGTTGTGGTGTGTGTGTTCTCTCACCGGTGTGTTCATGTTGTGGTGTGTGTAGAGAGATGCTGTCTCTGGTTCTGTCTTTATGGGCCGTGCTTCTTCTGAGGGACTGGAGCTCATAGCACCGGGTGGCGTCTGACCCTCAGATGACCCTTCAAATCATACACTGGTCAAAATTCACAATCGCTGATTCTGATGGTTCTGACTAACATCTGAATGAGAAGAGTCATCAGCACTTACCAGGGTTGGATTTGCTGATGTTCTTTGGTTTGCGTTTGCGGGTCTGAATGCCCTCTTTCTTCATGGCCAGAGGACGAGGAACCTGAACACAAGAAGCAGAACCTGAGGTCTGTTCATTCTCTGAGTCCATCTGCCGCAAAGCTTCTGCCGCAAAGACTGACCATTTGTGCAGTCAAAGTGTGAAGTAAACTAATAACAGTGCACTATATTCAGGTATGTTGTGAAGTGTCTCTCACCCCGTGGAGTTTCATGTAGAGTCCGCAGGCGTTACAGACCGGCTCTCCTTCTGCATTACGTCTCCAGAGAGTGGTTGTGGTCGTCTGACAATTAGTGCAGGACAAACCGACCCGCCTGGACGCAGACTGACCGAGAGACAGACAAATAGTCTTCAAATTTGAGTAAAACCTTCAAAATACTGCGATAATACAAAGTAATGCAACAACAAAAAAAACTAAAACCTGAAAACATTGGAATAATGAAAAAGTGCAAGAAAAACCCCACAAAAAAACAACAACATTGCAATTTAAAAAAAAAAAAGTAAAAAGAGATTGCAATAATAAAATTAATAAATAAACTTGCTGAAATCAATGAAAACAATAGTGCAAAAAAAAAATAAATAAAAAAAAAGAAACAAAGTAACAAAATAGAGACTGCTCAGAACAAGTAAAAAAAACTATTGCAAAATGAAAATAATTGCTGCAAACACTGAAAATAAAAACTGAACTTTGCAAAGTAGAAATAAACACCTCAATAATAAAAAATATTAAAAACAACAAAAAACATAAAGCCCTGCAAAAACAAAAATAGTGCAAAAAATGCTGCAATAATTAAAAAATAATGCAACATGAACAAAATAAACAATGTAGTCATAAGCATTAAAAAATAGAGCAAAAAATGCAATAATAATAAAATTCATAATAAACTATAAATAATGTTGACGTAAAGTTCTCACATGCTCCAAACAATTTAATTATACTGTTTATTAATTATGATGGGTCAACAAGATGAAAAATGTGTTTAATGGACTGTACTATACTATAATGTATTATACTTAGTGTTACTTATTATGTGTACTATACTTATTTAATTGACATACATAGATTTTAAGGTCAGGATGTAGAAAGATGACACTCACCAGTCGTCTCTGAGGTTTGATGAGTGGCCGGTTGATCCCATTCATCTTGTGATAGAGACCGCAGGCGTTACACAGATAGTGACCCGTCCCGTCCCGCCGCCACAGAGGAGTTGACATTGCCCCGCAGTTCACACACTCACGACCCTCTGCGAAATCATCCAGCAGCTCTGAGAGAACACACACACATTCATACGTTCACAAAGAAAGTTTATTCTGTGGTTATGAAGAAAAGCGTTTATGTTGTGGAGCTTTAATACAAAAAAAACTGCAATAATTAAAAATGATTAAACAAAGTAAAGTGTTCTACAAATACAGAACACTGTAGTAACAAAAGGTGCAAAATAGAAATAAATAACACTGCAATAATAATAATATTATAAAATAAAAAATGTTAAAAAATGTACTATTAAAAACTTCTGCAAACACTCAAAAAAAAGAAAAGACAAGAATTAATGTCAATAATAAAATGAATAAGTGAAAATATGGATAGAAAAATACAATCAAAAATATGATTTCCGCATACAGAGAAATACTGTGATAATACAAACCGTGGAAAATAAAATAGAAAAATAATTATTGAAACAATTATACAAACAATATATATATATATACAATGCAAAAAAAATAAAATAAATAAAAAACACAAATACAACAAAATAAAAACTGCATTTTCTGCTGAAAAGTATTAAATATAAACACTGCAAAAACACAACACTTTAAAAACTTTCTGTAAACACAAAAGACTGATAAAAAATTAAAAGAATAATAAAAAACTGTGCAAAACCTTAAACAAACGCTGCAACAATAAAAAGTGCAAAATAAAAACCAGATCAAAAATAATCAATGCTAAAATACTAAAGTGGAAAGTAAAAAGCATGACATAAACAATAATACAGTGCAAAATAAAAAAGTCACACATTTTTGAGAACAAATGTAAATTTGAATAAAAGCATGCTGTCCCGGTCGGTAGGAGGCGCTGTCCTTCCTGCGGTCTGTCACACAAACTCAGACACTCTTTATCACTGGAAACACATGACAGACGGCCCCTGAGGGGCCCTTAACCACAACACTGAACGACGGACCAATGTGGACAAATGAGTCAGACGCATAATCATTCATCTCTCTCACTGAGTCATGCTTCAAGCTTTCAAACACCTTTAACAAGCTCATAAATCAACACAGACCAGGATCTGGAGATATTAAAGGCCTGAGACACAACTAATACACTTTCATTTTTATTGTGCACTATTTTTTTATTTTCAGTTTTTTAGAAAAAGTTGTTTTATACATTGTTTATTATTGCAGTACTTTTCCTTTTTCATATTATTGCAGTTTATTTTTACTATTTATTTTGGATTTTCTATTGCATTTCTAGTGCATGCCATGTTCATAATTTATTTCATAAAATGTTTTTTTTGTTTTTTTTAATATTGCAATACTTTTATTTTGCACCATTTGAATGACAGTGTTCTGTTTGTACAGCAAGTTCCGAATGCTTTGAGAACAACATTTTTTGACCTTTTTCAATGCTTTTTCCCCCCTAAAAATATAAGTGCAATATATATATACTGCAATAATAAAACACTAAAGAGTTAAGCTACAATAAAAAGCACTCTGCAAAAATCTACACACCATGATAAAACTGTGCAAAATGAAATAGATGCCCAATGCAATCTCTGATCTTTAATAATATTCGCAAAATGTATAAAACATTTAGAGAACATTTAAAAGTAGCATGCATAATGTCTGCAAAATAATAACACGGAACGTTCCCTTATCATTTGCGTTTTAGAACATGAAGCTACTGTACATTTCAAACATTCAGAAATAATGTTTAACAAAAATGGTATTATGCAGGTAATGTGGGGTTTTCCCCCCCCAGAAACGTTTCAGTTGGACGTTCATTTAACATTTTTTGAACGCTATGTTTCTGAGCGTTCTTAGAACATCCAAAAGGAACGTTGCAATTATGTTTACAAAGTTATGAAATAGAACGTTTGCATAACCTAACAGGAACGTCAGCGCAGCGTTCCCAGAACATCTTTAGTTAGCTCTAACCTTGAGGTTTAACCCGCGCGAATGACAAATAACAGCTAAATGTCTTAATGAACAGAGGTCAAACACTTACACAGCACACACTGAGCCCCGAGACTACACAGAAACACCGAGAAACTCATTATAAGCTGCACCAAAACAATACGAAAGACAAACCCAAAAACGACAAACGAAGGCCATCTCTGGGTTCATTTACGACACACTATTAATAGCACACGATCTCGACAAAGGTCACGTTATTCCTATCGGTTCTTAGCTTTCATAAAAAGTCAGCTCCTGTGGTTTATTTAATATCTCAGGTAAACATGATTTATCTGGTGCACAGATTCGTGATTAGGCCTGTGTCTCGCTCTGAAAGACATCATAGGCTAACTACTAAATGAAAAAAGCGATCGCTAATCAAATCTTTATTACACTAATAAGTGTATAGTTATTGATGTAAATAAAACCTCACGTGGCACAGATAAATGATTATTGATTAATGATTAAACGAAATCCTCAGATCACAGTCATCTATAATAAAGTCCATTCAGGTTAAAAGTGACCTTTTATAATAAATAGAGCTTTTAACCAGAAAAAATAAATCCATAACCAGTTTGTTGTCAGTATTAATTATTCTCATATTATCTGCTCATCAGAACAACATACAAACAAGTCAAACTTTCGCGATTCTTTAACAATGGTCTAAAACGAGTACAACAGAATAATATTAATGAACCAAACCCTTATTAGATGTATTATGAGTAAATATCATAAATGTACTTTATCGGAACTTAATTCATTCGTTTTTCGTTCATTGTTCATTCTTTTGTAGCCTATCAGGTAAATAAATGTAACTGAATTAAAGTATTCCTAGCAGTTTTACTCTAAATTATATTGTCAGTTAATTTTAGTAATATTTTAATTATTCTCTGACGTCATGTGCACGGTAGATAGGACAATATTATTTATTTAGCCGTAATATAATAAATAAACAGAGCATATAAAAGTAAGTGTATCATACGAGTTTGATTAATGTATTTTGATTTGAATGACTTGACTTGAATTTGAATGTATTATGCAGCACTATATTGTCGGTCTAATAATAACATTATGCCTTAATGTAAATATTAACGTTCCCAAGAACGTTTGTGTAGTGTCTCATAAAAGCAGTTTCACGTCGACTTTAAAAAAATAAAACACAAAAGAAATTAAATTCTTATTGAAAAAAAATATTTAGTAGTTTTTTTCCCATCCATATGCTCTCAAACTATAATGTGTATAATGTGTTTTGTCGATTTTAAAATAGTACGATTCATTTTTAACATATTAAATGAGCAAAATGATAAGCAATAAATGTACAGGCGTTAACTTAACACAAAGTGACACTGGTTTAACTGTAAAGCTTTTATTTTTCCTTTAATTGATCTACCATCAGAGCATAATCATCCGAGCATCTGTTTGAGGTTATTATTGTCGCGTGTCTCTCAGACAAACTGTGACTAACTTCATTATAACGTTTTTTGTGAGTGTGAAAAACACATTAAACCCTTTAAACTTGAGACAGAAAGTGTTTGAAGCGGCATTGGACTTGTATCAGGCCCTGCTGATGATAATATAATAATAAAGCCAATTCAGTTATGATCTCTGCAATATAATACCTGACTGAATCAATCTTTACACGCCACACAGAGAAAGTCATTCAAAGTCACAGCTGCGCATTTCTCAGGTAATAGCACTGTTTGGTCTATACTCAGATCCTCGACATTTATTTATTATTATTTTATTTTATTTTATTTTTTGCAATACATAGGCTATTTTTCTATGACCAATTCGATAAAATCAGTGTAAAATCATCTTAATTCTCTGGCCTGCATTATGTAAAAAACTACGTAATGTTACTTGGCATAAATAAAATAATACAAATGATTAATTAAATCAAATTAATTCTCAAATTATAGAGCCCGAATGATCAAATATCTTTTCAAAAGCTGATGTTTACAACCACAAAAGCTTAATTCATTTAGATTTCACCACGTTCATTACTCTGATAATCAACTGTTAAAAAGAAAAGAAACAGAACATAAATATCATTCATTATTACAGAAAATAATATTTACTTTGTAGTTTTTAAACCCACGTGGTTTCAAACCGCACCACAACGTTAAAAAATAAAGTTTTTCTTACTATACTTAAGGCGGGTTTCGACGGTCTTATCATCGACAGAATAGTTTCATCAAAGGAGATTCACGTCGGAAACAAGCAAAAGCAAAGCATTTGCAAGCGTGTTTTGTTTTATTTTAACCCTATCCTCAAATCAGATTATTAATCATAAGCTGTAAAACAATTATTAATTTAAACTAGCAAAATTAAACATGCAAATGCACGTCAGGCTCAAGCATCGATGACAATTTCTTTCTAACATTTCTACCAAGAATTTTATGATGTTCAATATTCATTTATCAAAAATAAATCACTCTATTTTTCTCTATACACAAAACAGAAATAATGGAGCAAGCTTTACAAGATTGTTTTGAGAAACAGAAAGGTTCTTCAGATATTAAATGTTCTTTATGGAACTATTTAGACAAAAAAAACAAAAAAGCTTCTTCTGGCATCGTGAAGCACCTTTATTTCTAAGAGCGCCTGTCGTTGATTTTTTTTGGTGTGAAATTTAGCCTGGCCGTAATTTTTGAGTGACCTCTATTTTACTGATAATTTATTAATACATTTTAAAGTGAAAAATCCTGAAATCATTGTGAATTCTCACCTAAATTGTGGTGTCGCGCGGCACCGTGCGCTCCGCCGCTCTGGAGGCTGTGCAGAACGGAGCCATCAAAGTGCGACGCCGCCCAAGAGCTTCCGATGTTGGGGCTCATGTAAGCCGGGTATCCGCCGTGGTAGGATCCACTCAGACCGCGGGAACCGTAGTGCTCCCTCCCTCCGGCGGAGATGTTCAGCGGGCTGGAGTAACTCGCCGTCGCGGCCCCAGAGCTTAACGGAGTGCTCGTGGAAAACGTGAACCTGGAGACCGGAGAGTGATGCTGGCCACCGGTGGAGCCGTAAGAGGCGACCGTATCCGCGCCCGCCTGCGCCCATCCTGAGTGCGCGGACACCGGGCTGCTCTGCGGCGGCGTCTGGAGGTACGGCAGCGCCGGGATCATCGGGGTGACCCGGGTGGGCGTCACGTACACCGGCGAAGCGGCGGCGGAGCCGGTATTATGGAGGAAACCGGGCTCATAGGACGCGGGTCCGTGGTTTGAGGTCATCGTTACACCTTGATACATATCCACAGGTGAGCGGTCGCTCCACTCGCGAGGACCGTAGCATCGGCGTCGGTCTGACCGGGCTGAGTTCACCCTGCACCCGCCGGGAGCATTTTCTGCTTCGCTTGACCTGACGGCGCAGAGGATGATAAGTGTGGATAGTCTCACTCCTCCCAGTCTCTCCGCCTTCAGCACAGCGCATCTCAGTACCGCGCGGGTCACCGACCTCGCTTACAGGAACAGATTCCCATCATGTCTGCGTCACGCATGCAAATCAGGCCCCGGTCTCAAACGAAATCAGTTAATAATGGCATTTGATTGCAGATTTGGCGAGCTATCCAACGCGTTATGGTTTGCGCTCTGGAGATCTTCAGTGATTATAACGGGTCTTTGTGTATATAACTACTACATTTAATATCTGCAATAGCCTTTATTTGTGCTTGTGCACACGAATTAATTCTGGGATCCCACTTTCAAAGGATTTAATTTAACTTTAAAGTATGGCCATTTACTAGAAAAGCATACGCCACAAAAACTGATCATATAATAAAACACGAAAAATAAAACGAAACAAAATTTATGAAAACAAAACAAAAGGCCTATAATAAAACAAATAAATAATAAAATAAATATTAATATAAAAAAATCACACACAGTATTGCAAGAAATTAGCATTAATTACTAGAACATGGGGAAAATTCACATTTAAAACCCACTTGACTGAGACCCTCAATAAATGATTTGATGAAATTACTTAAATATGACATGATAATTGACAAGCAAAGGAGAAGAAAAAACAGAGAAAAGCTGAGCTTTCGATCTCTCCGAGCTAAAATTCTGATGCAGGAATAGGCTAATTAAAATGTCCATTGATATATATTATTTTAACACAATATTATTTTCCACTATATGTGAGCCCTTTCAGGTATTAAAATGTAATTGAAATTATTTTTCAAATTAAGCTATTTACACTTAATAGGTCAGTAGAATAATAAAAAACAGTATTGCATATCTCACTTTTTAAAGTAAAACAAAAATCGTGTTTTGCTCACTCGCATATTTGATGTATTAGTATTACAGTAATATTTCTAAATATTCTTTGGATTAATAGGCTATTGTGTTTATGTTTCTAATATGTGCAGGAAAAGGAATGGATATGATTGATGTCCCGCGCATCACTGACGTCACGGGCAGCTCGTGCTTGTCGGAAGTCTCACTGTTGTTTTCTATCAAACATTCTTTACTGTCATTCCGCTGTTTTTTATAAACAAACAGAGACTTTCATTCTGTCCATTTCCTTTTTACAATTATGCGTCTCGATATGCGCCTTCCGCCACTTTCACACAGAACATCCGCGAGAGTCTGTTGATTTCTTTTTTAAAACATTGCACTGCATTGTTTTTTAGAAAAAAAGAAAAAAAAAATTAATTGCAATTTTTTTTGGTGCAATGCAACCAAATCCACTATATATACACAAATACGTGCACCAAATATAGGCTATACAGTGCATATTAATATGCTGGCATTAGCAAATTAGTAAAAATAATGGTTTGACTGTATCAATTAAAAAACAACAACTAATATACTAACATATATAGAAGCCTAATGCATTTAAACACATGGCAAACATATATTCTAAGTATTACAATGCATTTTAACTTTTGTTACTATTAGTTATGAAAAGATATAATGCATTATTACAATGTACATTTAGAATATGTTTATAATGCATTACACACAAAAGCTTTAATTAAAGTGTTACAAAACCTAGAAAATTGCTGATATAAAAAGACAATGCAATTAAGATACACTTTTTAAGGATAAACAAAAAGAATGGAAATTGAAAAACCATTGAGACGTTTTAGTAGGTAACGAGTGAATAACAGTCTCTCACACATCAGTCTCACAGAGGATATTATTGATAGTGAGTCCAAAGCAGGGCAGGATGTAGTTTGAGTTAGCCAGGTTCTGGAATACTTGAAAAATCAGCAAATCTACTTCATATCGCTCTGTGCTTCCTCAGCGGCTCCGTCTCCATCCTCAGTGCTGCTGCTGCTGCTGGCCTGTGATCCCAATCACTCATCTGATAAACCAGCCTCCTCTCCTCTTCAATACCTGGTTATATTACAGAGGCTCTGAGATCAAGCAGATGATTTAATTTTCCCTGCTGTCTCTTAGAATGCATTGTTCCTTTGTAGCATCATTTACAATAGTACATAAACGCATTGCTAATTATTTGACAAAACCAACATAAGTTATGCTGTTAGGTGAAATTGCTGATGAACAAAATCAATAAAATATTTGTATCATCTGCAGGAACTATGCAAATTTAAATCAGTTTACAAAACAAAATGATTACATTACAAGAAAACAGAAGTGGTTCAAAGGTCTATTATTGGATATTTATCCATTTTAAAGAATATTTTGCTACAAGCACAATGCTTGGGTGTAGTGGATGGTTGCCAGGGTGTTGCTAAGTAGGGGCTAAAGTGTTCTGTGTTTTGTAAAGTTGACACATAACCACACTTGGCGGTTGCCAGGGTGTTGCTATGCAGGTGCTACAAGTTTCTAAATAATTTTTAATCCCTTGCTGTGCTGGTATGCAGTTGCTGAAGTATTCTGAATGGCCTTTAGTGTGTTGCTATGTGGTTTGCATAGTATTCTGAGTGCTAGGTGGTTGCCAAGTTGTTTCTAAGCAGTTGCAAAGGTATTTCCAGAGCGAGCTAAGGAAGAATTTTCTAAATTGTTGTAATTTTTTTTTTTTAAATGTATAGATTCGATTTTAATACTTTGCTCCCTTACTGGAAATAACATCACATTTCTGAAGAGTGAAACATTAACCACACACGTGAACGCGATAAATATAGGGACACATAATAGAAGCTGCTAATGTAAACATAATTATCATTTAGAATTAATGCTTACAATATAATAATATATACAAAACTATATTGGTCCGGCACGTTGTTTATTAATTCCAGTGATGACGTTCTACTATGTCGTCCATTCACGTCAATTGAATTTGAGTGATCACTGTCCCAACGTACATTGACTCAGGGAACTTAACAGTGACCGAATTCGTGTACTAATGATTCACCAGCTAGGGAGCTGATTGAGACACACCCGATGTCTCACTGTGCATTTGCTTTAATGTTCATAATGTTGCAGTAGTCCTCTTTGTGGTTGTCAGGGTGTTGTTAATGGGTTGCTATTTCATTTTTAGGTTGCTGTGGGAGTTTAAGTGTTGCTATGCAGTTGCTAAAGTAATGCAAATGGGATTATTTTGTTGTTGCATGGTTGCCATAGTATTCTGAGCACAGAGTGGTTGCCAAGGTGTTGCTTTGCAGTGGCAAAGATGCTTCAAAACATTTTTAATATGTTGCCATGTCAGGTGTTTTTTTTTAAGTTGCCATATTACTCTTGTTGGTTGTCAGCGCATTGCTATGCAGGTGCTACAAGGTTCCAAATAATTTTTAAATGTGTTGCTATGTGGTTGCCATAGTATTGTGGGCTGTTTGATTGCATCACTTTGAGCACTAGTACTAGTGACATTTCTATTTCTACCTTTACTGATGTTTTCTTGACACATAAGCTTTTAATTTTATCCCTTTACTGCTAGAAGAGATGTCTATGAATGTGTGTGTTATCTGAACGTTGGGCTCAGAAGCGCCTGTGTAATTCGTTCAGGGCCAGAACACTGTCAGAGTGTGTATGAACGAGGTGTTTCATGATGAAGATGAGGGGAGATAGAGGGAGAGACGGGGAGAAACAACAGACAACAGATAGTATAGATGAGACCGACTGTGGGGGAAGGAGTGTGTGTGTGTGTGTGTTGGAGAACTAAACGTGTTGCAAGACGGAAAACCAAATGGTGGAATGTGAACTAATAAATATCACAATCTTTCTGTCTGCAAACCTAGAGTTTTGACTCTAGCATTATAAGAGAATAGAAAGACACTTTATGTAAGTATAATGTAAACGGGGTGTTGTATTTATATGTACATGCATTTCTGTGTTTCCTTCAAAGCTACATATACGTTGATAGCTAAACTAACTTGCAGTGTTTTTAACATAAAGACACATGGTTGCTAAGGTGTTTAAAGCGGTTTTAGTGTGTTGCTATGCAATTGTTCTGTGGGGCTCTAGTTAGTTGCTAAGGAAAAGGTGGGTTCTAGGGCATTGCTATATGGTTGCCAGGGTGTTGCTATGCAGTTGCTCTTTGATTGCTGGTATATTTTAAATGGCATAAACTATGTTGCTAAGGTTTTCTACAGTAGGTAGGTTCTAGAGCATTGCTGTATGGCTGCCAGGGTGTTGCTATGCATGTGATAGTGTGTTTTTTATTGTGTTCTAATGCAGTTGCCAAAGTGTCTCTATGTGATTATTTATGGTTTCTGAGCATGACACAACATAGCGTTGCTATAGTGTTATACAGAAGGTAGGTTCATATGGAATTGCAATATGATTGCCAGGGTGTTGCTATGCAGGTACTATGTATTCTTAGTGGTTTTTACTGCGTTGCTATGCAGTTGTTAGGATGTTACTATGTGACTACTTATGTGTTTTCAAGACCTTATTTTACTTTGCTATGCAGTTGCTATTGTGTTCAAGGTAGGTTCTAGGGCAGGTCTGTCCAAACTCGGTCCTGGAGGGCCAGTGTCCTGCAGAGTTTAGCTTCAACTTGCCTCAACACACCTGCATGGATTTTTCTAACATGCCTAGTAAGAGCTTGATTAACTGCTCCAGGTGTGAGTAAACTCTGCAGGACACTGGGCCTCCTGGACAGCCCTTATCCAGGGCATTGCTATACTGTTGCCAGGGTGTTGCTATGCAGTTGCAACTTACATTGCACTCAAGGTATGCATTTTAGTAAGTTCTTTCATGCTTTCTTTGCTTCTTATTAACATGGGTTTCCTTTGATGCTATGAATACGTTGATATTTTAAATTAAACACACCGTTTTGTAGTGCATTTACATTCTAACACATAACTAGATGTCTTTAATTTCATGTACTTACATATGTTTGGCCCTGAGGCACCACCGATGCTCTCCTGACATGCAAGTCGTCCAAGGCAGCAATACGAGGCATTATTATTTAGCCGTTCTCTGATGGATGCATGTCCTTGTGTGGCTCTGTGCAGACTTTTGGGCTCAGGACAGGGTCATTGGCCCCACGTGGCCCCTCTTCCTCTGGGTCAGAGCGCTGCCAGACCCCCTGTCTCCAGGAAGAGCATTTCAAAAGAGCATCCATCGGAGGATCAGACGGAAAACACTGACAGAACAAGACCTGGACACTGAGGACAAAACCTGAGAAATGAGGAAACGGCTCAAAACAACCGACACACATACACACACACACACAGCCAAACTGAAAAATGTGTTTGAATGATGATAACTCAAAGATCAGGTAAGCATGCTCTTACAGTCCCATTAACGATTATTGAAGTACTAACTTTGGCGCAGGGATTTCTCCTAAAATACTTGAGGAGATTTAAACATACACTAATTACTTGTCATAGAGTAAGAGTTCAGAAAGCAGCTTAGGACATTTATTTTGAAAATTAAATTTGTGATTTTTCCTTCTCGGAATGTGTGTAAATGTATCAATTATTTTTCTGAGATTACTTTTTCATGTTCCGCAATGCTACAGTACTATGGGTGGTTGCTATGGTGTTGCTATGCAGTTGCTGATGTGTTCCTAGTGTCATATAGGGTTGCTATAATATTCTAGGTTGCCAGGGTGTTGCCATGCATTTGCCGATGCGTTCTGAATAGCATGTGTTGCGCCGTGGTCTTCTTGGTTGGTTCTAGGGAAACACTACTGTATATGGTTGCTAGGGTGCAGATACACAGGGTGTTCAGATTGCTTTAAGTGTGTTGCTGTGCAGTTGCCAGCATGTTGCTAAGCAGATATGAAGGGTGTCCAGAGTGCTTTTTCAGCACGTTATTAAGCAGTTGTCAGGGTGTTACTATGCAGTTTATAATGTGGTTTGAATGGTGTTTAATGTGTTACTGTGGCGTTCTAGGGCATTGCTACTGTATGGTTGCTAGGGTGTTGCGATGCATGTACTAGGGTGTTCTGATTGTTTTTTATTTTGTTGCTATGCAGTTGCCAGGGTGTTTCTAAGCAATTGCTAACGTGTTTTGAATAACATTTGATGTGTTTCTGTGGTGTTCTAGGTAGGTTCTAGGGTATCAGTATTTTTATATGGTTGCTAGGGTGTTGCTATAGAGTGTTCTTAGTGCATTGCTATGCAATTGCCAGGTTATTGTTATGTAGTTAATGATGTGTTGTAAGTGGCATATATTACGTTGCAATGCAATTGCTGTGGTGTTATGGGCTGTTGCCAGGGTGTTGCTAGGATGTTCTGTGTTGCTACAGGTATTAGATTTTTTTGTGGTTTCAATGCAGTTGTTCTGACTCCTGAGTACTGTTTTAATGTCTAGGCAAAAAGTGATCTTGAATCCCACCTCTGGCTGAAGATCTTTTCAGATGCAGCATACATGTTTGACCTTTGTTTGTTTGTTGGCATCTGGTGTGTACGTGATGAAATTAAGAGCGATCAATGACGTCTCTCTCCGGTGCGTTCTCCACTCTTATCTGGACAGTCTTATCTGGCTGAGCCAATCCTCTCAGAATCAGGCCTACAGAGAGCCGTGTGAGTGTCTATAGACAGAGGCGCTCGAGTGTGAGTGTGTTTGATCACTGCTATCTGTCACTGTGTACATGTGTGTGTGTTTGCAGAGCTGCTCTGATCACCTCATCACATCTACAAATGTGACAGAATTGAAGAGGATTATCGGATTACAAAGAAAATCCCTAATAAGATCACTTAATGTCTCAGATGTTTCTCCTACACAGAAATGAGAGGTGTTGAGTCTTTCACTTTTTTTTGAGGTTTTTTTTCTTGGATGTCTAAATGATGTTTCAACTGCGAAAATATTAGAGTAATGTTCACTCAGAAGAGATCTTGACAATGTCTCAACATGCAAACATCTTAATTTTCAAATAAATGCTAAAAAAATGAAGACTTCTGGAATCCATCTTATCAAAATTTTCTCGCGAGATGAAGAATGCATATATCTTTTTTTCTCCAGGCCAGCAATAACTTAAATGCAAAAGGAATGGACCTTGGATCTCCACCTTCTTAAAAAAGTTCTCTCACTTTTCTTCTTTGGGGTTTAGAATGGGATTTCAATAATGTCTCAAACTGTGCTCAGAAGACTTTAGGTCTGCTTCTGAAAATTGAAAATAAAAGAAGTTTTGATATATTTATGGTATGAAAATTGACAAAATATCTTCATGGAACATGATCTTAACTTGATATCCAACTGATTTTCGGGATAAAATTAAAACTGCATAATTTTGACCCATACAATGAATTGTTGTCTATTGCTACAAATAAACCTGAGCTGCTTATGACTTTGTGCTCCAGGGACACAAATTGAGATTTTCACTGTAGTTTCTTGCTGAAAACTGTCTAGAGGTTCTCGACAATGTCTCAACGTGTGCTCAGATTGGCCAAGATACCAGTATCTGCATTCAAAAGTTTTCCATTTGAACATTTATTGCCAACATATTAACAAGTTCAATCTAGTCTTTATTTTGAGGAATTTTAGGAGAAATGTGATAAAGCTGATATTTAAATGAGATCAGTCTCTGAGCAGTGAAAGAGCATTCTGTGAGTATTAAAGCCTGTGTGTTGTCAGTATGAGTTACGGTGTGTGTAATGGGTTTAGGGTCGGTGTGTGTTTGTGTTGTTGTAGAGTGTTTGTAGATCAGCGCTCTCTTTGCTATACACTGATGTTTAAAGCGTACCTGACCTCACTAAACACACAGCGGCGTTACCTTTGACCTCTTGTGTTTACAGCCAATCAGCTATCACGATCACAAGAGGTCACAGAACTCTGGCCTCTGTGATTGGCTCGTTTCCGACCAATCACAGGACACCGCGGTTCACAGTCTGTCTTGAAAACCCTGAGAGGGAATCACATAGAATCAAACAGAAATAAAAAAAATTATACTCTACATGAAGAAAATAAGGTCCAGATTAGGACCAATAACAAATTTTGCTAAATTTGCCCCTAAATGCTCATTCTCTGTTCTGGGTTATAAATATAAACACATGCATGTACATATTTATATATTAAATACAGACTTAAACTTGAGAAACAAAACAAAACAAAAAAAAAAATCTAATAATTTTCCTTAAGAAAAGTAATGCATATCTTTGTTTAAAACAAATAAATATTATAAGAAATTACATTTTTTAGATTCATCCTGGGAGGTGGTTCACTCTGAATTATTGCTCTCTCTTGGCTTTTTTTTTTTTTTTTTGCTTGTGTTTATATATAGAACTCTTGATGAGAGAGAGAGAGAGAGAGAGAGAGAGAGAAAGAAAAAGGTGGACATCCAGAACCTCACCCTCAGATAAGAACAGGCTAAAGTCCGACCACCGAACAAACACTGAACCAGTGGACGAAAGAAACACTGATAAGAAATGAACACACACACACTTCAGGTCTAGTTAGATCAGGGTTTCCCCAACTGGCAGTTCATGCTAATGATGAATTAAATCTGTACAGTAAAAAAATTATTAAATAATAAATACCGTATTACTATGTATTTGATATACTAAATAATTATAAAATTTTTCATTTCATCAATATTTCATTTTTATAATTGTAATAAATGTATATTTAATTCAATTCAATTTGTAAATCTTTTATAATATATTATAATATATTATGATACATAGTAATTATGATTATATGATTATATTATATAATTATGATTATATAAATAAAGATTTAATTAATAATAAATTAAATATTTCTATAATAATAAATATAATTTTTTTTCCCCAAATATTCAATTTAAATACATTTAAAAACCTTTCTAAAAACAATGTATTTCTGTCAATAATGTCAATATTATGATGATGAAAAAAGCAGAATAAAGCGATTTTTCTTATGGGTTGTTTACTTGCACTGTAAAGAGTTTTGTGGGCGGGTCCCAGAGTGTTGCTATGCAGTTGCAAGGGTGTTCTGATTGGTTCTGAGCTCAGATTGTCTCTGGTATTTTTTCATTTGTTTTAATGGTGAAAACAGTGCTAGATGTTGAAATTTATTACGCAATAGGCTTCAGTCTGTGCGTTATTTATGGGCTAATATTAAGTAATGTGGTGATTATAATTGGAAAATGGTTGAATAGGCTCGACTAACCTACAGTTCAGAAGAGAACGAGGTCGAGAAGATATTTATTGCCGTTATTAGCGCTATCGTGGTTGTGACACGTTGTCATAATCAGGTTTTCTGTGGTTTCAGTGGTTTTGTGTTATTAGTGAAGGCCTCATGACCTCTGACCAGCTCCAGTTATACAAAACCACTCATAAAAACGTCAAAAACAGACTGTATATCCATAAAGTTTAACTTTATACTGTATTTGATCCCGTTGAGCCTAAATCTGGCCTTGACCGTGATAATGTAATAAAATCACACATGACTTAAGTTCTGCTTTCCTCTCTCAGCAAGAGAGAAAATGAATACAATATAAATTGGCATTAAAAATATTAATAGAATAATACATTATAAATAAAATCTTAATTAAAAAAAAAACTTTACAAAATATCTAAAATGTAAAATATAGATATGTGTGTGTGTGTGTAACTTAAATTAAGTTAATAAATATACTAAATACTAATACTGAATATAGTAAATGATTTAAAACAATTAAACTGAAACAGAAATAAAAATGATTAAAACATAGGTTAATTAATGTTAAAATTAAACAAAATAAAAATAATATATAAATCGCATATATAAACATTACACAAACACATGTAAGTTAAAGTAGTAATACATTTATAAATGTGAAATATTTTATTTGAAAATAAATTGAATAAAATGCATTAAAAATGAAGACATATTTAAAATAAATTGATTAATCAAAACAAAAAACACTACACCACACTAAAACTTAAAATGAGATGAAAATGTAAAAATAAATATCAATATATATTTAAGTAAATATAAAACAAATTCATATTAAACCATAAATAAAAAACAGTACAATTTTATTAGTGCTACTTAAATAACGCGGTTTATGGACGCACACAATATAAGAGGAAACTATAGCATAGATGAGTGTCTCAATTCAGCAGGTCATACCGCCTGATAAGCGAGGAAACCTTGCTGCCGGTCGAGGATCCGTGCGGTTGAAACACTCACACACGTGCACACAGAAAACACACGGTCAACAATCATACGTGTCATAATAAGAGGCTTGTGGAGGATCCTCTGAACAATAGGGCTCCACAGACTGGGCTCTTATCAGTCTGAGCTCTTATCCAGACTGTCTCTGTTAGTCTAAACCCCCTTGAGCTCGGCCGGACCCCTTATCATCTCAGGCCCCGCTGACGTCAGGCTCCTGCTGATAGAGCCGGGGCCCGCTGAGCTATGGGAATCACCAGACAAGCCCAAAGCAGCATCCAGAACCTCACAGACTCTTACAGTACAGAGATTGCGGTCAAAACTCTGCTTTAAAACAACCAAACCAAACATTTACTCTCCCTGAGATTTCAATCATTTAACAACACATTTGCATGTTTATGGTGCTCTGATGATGGTTAATGGTCATATAGCATGCATGTTTAAAAAACCCCAAAAACAAACAAAAAACTTTTTTAGCAACATGTTTAGCAATTCTTAGTTAAAATATTATTATTTTTTATGTATTTAATAAATTTGCATTTTCACGTTCACATGCAGCAAATAAAATAACAAATAATAATATGGCAGTTTTATAATATTATTAAAAAGTATAATAATAAATAATTACATTACAATAATAATTATTAAATTATTTTAATTCAAATGTTGTGTTTGTTTGCATTTTGAAGTTGTTTAAATGTACAATGTAGAGAGTACAATGTACATTTAATCAGTTTATGGTTTACATGACATGCAACAAATTAAAATATAAAAAAATAAATAAATATTTATAATAAAATACTGTATTATAATATTAAAAGATTTGCAATAATAAATAATCATATTGAAATAAGTTATAAAAATATTAATAGTAACTTATTTATGTTTAAAATGTAACATCTGTAACATTACAAAAATATTGTTACATTTACGTTACAGAATTTTTTCATTGGAAATTTCTATTAATCCATGAATTCTAAAAGAGTAAAATATATCAGGTTTTCCACAGAAATATCGCGCAGCACAACTTTTTCAACATCGATAATAATCAGAAAGTTTTTATGAACAGCAAATCAGTACATCAGAATAATTTCTGAAGGATCATGTGACAATGTAGACTGCTTTTAAATAACATTTCACCATTTCTACTGTATTTTTGATCAAAGAAATGCAGCCTTGGTGAGCAGAAGAGACTTCCTTTAAATATTTTTTTCCAATAACAGAATCCGACCCAAATGTACCACCGATAATCATTCAGGATGCCTGAATACACAAACGTGTATATAAAGTCACTGTGCAGAACACATGTGAACTCTCTTTATTTTCACAGACACTTATCAAACACTCAAAGTATTGTTTAAAATAACAGAAGACATTTGTAATGTGACTCATCACTGGAGATCAGCTCTATTAATATCCTGTTTTTCAAGGACTAAGTCATAAATTCCATCAATATGTAAACGGCAGGTTAAGACGGAAAAATAACCTAAAAACTGATTCTTCAAATGCAGTCTCCTTCAGATCGAATGATTTTGTGTTAGTTCAGTTGTAACAGTCCTCTCCAGGACTCAAGGGGGCGATATATATTTGTATGATATAGGACTATACAATAAGAATGGCATATGGTGTTGCTTAACAGAACATTATTTGGTGTAATGCAATGTGTTTATGTGGTTTAAGGTGCAAAAAACACTTTATTTTCCACAATCTGTTCATTATTGTTACTCCTCTAAGCCCCGCCTCCTGAGTTGGGTCGATTTGTACAAAGCTCGTTCTAAAAAAACGAGGAGTGCTCTGATTGGCCAGCCAGCCATCCAGTGCGTTGTGTTTGGTCAAATACTGCAAGCATATGTAGTGGATGTGTTCCACCTCTTACCATAACATGATGCCGTGTCCCGGCGCTATGACACAAAAACAATAGTTGAGACACAGAATTGCCTCACAATTTAAACAAGTCATTTTAAGGGGGGTGTGGACAAGTCATAACTTTTATAAAGAATCTTTGCTACTTCAGGGACCTTATCTCTGCACTAACAGCTTGTAACATCCCAATGAGAAAGAAACATTTTAAATCACTTCACATGACCCCTTTAATATCCATATGAAGTGTGCCACACCAGTCCTCAAAAGCAAATTCGATCGCCCCAAGGTGGCTGGTCTCAGTATAAACCATAAACCCTGCCCTCTCCTTGGAATTTAATGGGATGAGAGACTTTTATTTCATTTCAAATATTTAGTTTTCAAACATGTTTATTGTCATTACATTTGGATTTTAGCATGTACTTTAGAGAGTTTGGTTTTAGTTAGTTATGGGATGCTATAAAAACGGCAGTGTGAGGTGATGATTGACAGCTGAGAGTGACCGCTTCTCTGAGTGAACTGAGGCACCAACTGAATTTTTCAGGATCAGAAAGATATTGAAGTTGTATTTACTTTATTTTAAAGGAGTCATACAAAGCCAATTTTCCACAAACTAATATGTAATATGTTTGTAATATTGTTTAGTAACTCTGTTCTGTGTACTTCCCCTTTAAATCTTCACAAGCTCCGATGTACAAAAGCGGGTGTTTTCCGAGGCGCTCTCGGAGGATCTTTGTTTAGCCGTATTCATCCTCTGCGTCTTCAGTCACTCAGATGTCGGGAGTAAATCACTACTGCTATGTTCATTAATACATTCAACAACAAATCACCTCAATCTCTTAGGAGTCTTGCTTGTCTCTGCGTCTCGGTCTGATGACGGCTCACTCACACCAACATGCATTTGAGAATGGCTTGATTTCAGAAGGGGCAACTTATTTTATTAAATTAAAAGAAAACTACTGGTGGATATTTATCATTGTAGGGTGGTTGTGTACTCACACTCCCAACACACAGTTCAGTCCAAACAGCTTGTAAAAGTGCATGTGGCAGCGGATGACCCCTTTGACACAAGCCTCTTATATGGCAATCAGCAGACAAAAATTGGAAAAGTCAGGCTAACTGAAAAGGGTCAGGGGCATGTGTTTTCGATCGACTCAGCAGGACTGTGGGCGGGACGCGGCTCTACTTCTCTCTGTACTTCAGTCCCAAGTTGAGATTGTGGTCTCTAACTAACAAAAGCGGGTGTTTCTGAATTTCTGGGCGTTTTCAAACGACTAGGTGTTGCTCAATCATGCCAACAAAACCCCACCTCTTAACCTACCCTCACTAAGACGCCAGTCAATCTGGTAACATGGTGTAAAAACACCCCGACGTGGTAACTCCCATTACCTTCCTGCAGAGACCTATACTTGCCCTAGTTTACTACTGTTCAGACTCAAATCAGCTCAACATGGCTGTGCCCTATTGGGAGAACGATGGCTATAATTTTCTTTAATGAAAGTGAATGAAGAAGCGTCTATTGTCCATGTACAGTAGTTTGATACAAGCGCATCTGAAAAAATATCTACAGAGGACACAGACTGAGCTGCTGTGGAGAAAATGCTGTTCTAAACATGTGACAAGCTTTATATGAAGATTTATGAAAAAACTCAGTAGCCTATAGTTTGAGTTTAAAGTTCACTTCACTTCACACTTTTTAAAGCTCTGACAAAAAGATGCACTGTTTAATGTGTTTGACAAGTGCTGTTTTGCACAGGTTTGTTGGAAAGCCATGAAAATATTTCCATTTTGCTGTCAGAAGTGCATGACAATATACATTTTTCTGACATATTTGTAATAAATGTAACATTTGTGGAATTTATAACCTTCAAGTAAGTGTATTTATATTAGCACTAACTGTAAAGTGACTGTAATGATCTAAATGTAGTAGTTCAGTAAATGTCACTCCAGAAAAAGCATTATTTTTGTTTTTAGCAA
Source organism: Enteromius treurensis (assembly GCA_032275025.1). NCBI lineage: Eukaryota > Metazoa > Chordata > Actinopteri > Cypriniformes > Cyprinidae > Enteromius > Enteromius treurensis. The sequence continues at coordinate 20,226,967 of JAUCMU010000043.1, forward strand.
TGTGATTTGAACATAAAAAAATGCCTACATGCTTACATGCACTTTATTTGTTTAGCCTATTTGTTCAATGCAAATGCAAAACACTGAAATATACCGCAACTTAGCCTAAAAATACTGAGATATGAATTTTTGCTCTATCAAGGAGCTGAAGATTCACTCACACTCCCCGTGGATGTTGTAATATTCATGGGTCTTTGAACTCTCAATGATTTTTAACACCTGTGAAGAGTTCACAGCTGATTGCTGTACATTTGAAATCTGCGCAGAAGGGAAAAGTCTTTGAAATCTCATGCTGTTACGACACCTCTCTCTCTCTCTCGGTCTCTCTCAATCAATAATTCAATCAACATATGCCTTATTGGTATGACAACTATTAAAATATAATTCAAATAACATTCAAGTTTAGCGGCTGGATGTTTGAGTGTCCTGATGCTGGATGTTAGTTTATTCTTGCAGCTTCAGAACCATCTGATTCAGGGTATTGGCCTAATTCTTCCCTGCATGTGTTGTTCGCCATCTACCTCTATACTGTCATTTCAATAGATTTCTTGATGGTGTAAAAGGCTTTCTCGTTCAGTTCATTCACAGACAAATTTAGCGCTGCACTTAATTATAATTTTCAGCCAGAGGTAAGTGTAATTTGGGGCATATTCAATGTTGGTTGTACCAAGTGTGACATTGTGTCTCTTTCCCTAAAGTCGAGGTCTATTCTAGACTGTTAGTACTTTAGTTTAATGGTCAGGTCCAGGTGTGACAGAAAGCATTCCGGACGTCTAGGTTCTGCTGTAGACCCTCTTCTGTTCGAGACAGCAGAACCAGATCATCTGCATATAGTCTTAGCCTCTCTCTCTCTCAGCTCCAGGTGTGTTTTGGCCAGTGATAGGGCAGTGATAAGGCGATCGGTAACAGTGTTTCTGCTGGAGGAGGAATCATGGCCTTGAGCATCAGGCGGAGAGACGGAAAGGGAGGAAGATTTCTCTCTTTTCGCCTCACTCTCTTTGTCAGACACACACTCCCTAAATTTCTCTCGCAGCCGCCGCGACCTTGCATGTAAATAATTATTCAAAAAATGAAAAAAGAGAGGATGAAACAGACAGAAAGCCTCTTTATTTTCCTTTAGAGTTTCTTACGAAACATTCGGCTCACTTCAGATCAAACTACAGTAAATATAATAGTATTATGCTGTGTTGTCTCACTTTCTCACAAAGTCTGCATTTCAATCTGGTCTGATCGACGCTTGATTCTGCCAAACGATTAATCTTGATTAATTGCATCCAAAATAAGTTTTTGTTTACATGTTATCTGTGTGTGTGTACTGTGAATATTTATTATGTATATATATATATAAATATAAAAACACATGCATGTTTATATTTAAGAATGTTGTATTTATATATTAATTACATTTTTATGTAATATAAATGATATGAATATAAACATGTAAAATCATTTAAACATTTTTTAAATATATACTGTATCTGTGCGTCTTTACATCTACAAAATAAATAGACACGGTACACATACATAAATTATGTAAACAAATTTTTTTATTTTGGATGTGATTAATCAGTATTGATAATTTCACAGCACTAATTTAAAAGCAATAAGAATTTAAGGACTTAAATAAAAGTTAATTATAAATACGTAAACAACACATTTATTATAAAGTGAAACAAATGCCATTTGAAATGTACAATCATTTAGTATAATGTGAAATGCCAAAATAAATATAAAAAATATACAGTGATATTAAAAATCAAAAGAAAACATAGAAATAAAAACCTAAAAAAATTTAAACTAATAGTAACCTATCTTTAGTAAATAACACTGAATTAAATCATAAAAAAATTGAATTAAGAATTATTATAATAAATGCTTAAAAAACTAAAGTAATTAGTTTATAATATTAATAATATTCAACTTAATAAAATGAAATTCTATATACAGTATGTCAAATTACGAAAGAACACGCCTGTAGCAAATGAACAGCTTTTTAAAAATGATCCTTAGACTGACTGTATAGGGCTCCGTCCCACTCAGCGCTTCACACACTGCCAGTGCACGCCTCTTCCTCGTCCTCTCATCAGAGAAGAACATCATGAGGAGAGCTGCAGAGCGAGCTGATAAGAGCCCAGCGCTCCATTAGTCTCTCTAATTAGTTTGGAATAGTTTGAAAGTTCAGCTTCACATTGGCCAAACGCCACTGAAGAGTAAACTGACAGAACCAAACACTGCACAGACATCAGTGTGTGTGTCGTCCACATTCAGCTGTTCTCTAACTTAACCTCATCAGTCATAAATTCAGAATCAAATCACAACTAAATGCAAAGAATCTCCAAAACATATGCATGCATAAGTTTAAGACTTGA
>JAUCMU010000043.1:20246299-20266817 GCA_032275025.1 Enteromius treurensis
CTTACAGCTCACGATGCATGTCAGAGCAAATGAGAATCATGAGGTCAAAGGAACTGCCTGAAGAGCTCAGAGACAGAGTTGTGGCAAGTCACAGATCTGACCAAGGTTACAAAACATTTCTGCTGCACTTCCTGAGAGCACAGCGGCCTCCATAATCCTTACATGGAAGATGTTTGGGACTGAATTCTTTCTGTACCCACTTTAGGTCATTTTGACTTCTGGCATAAAACGTCAGTTCTGACAGTTATTATTATTTACTAAGTTATAATTAAGATAAAAGAATACAATTAAGATGCTAGGTGAGGACAAAAAGGTTATAATTATTAGATTACTAAAACTTAATGACGTATCATTACAAAGTAATAAAACACAAGCTACTATTTTTTTCTTTTTATTTAAATGAGCTGATTGAAATACTATCACTGGCATCAGCTGGTTGTTGAAGGAAACGTTTTGTAGGACCAAGGAAAACAAATGTTTTTCACATAGTACAACTGAGAAATATTTTCTAGAGTTGTCAATTTGCACAGTTTTTTTTTTACCTTTTTGTGAGAAAAGGAATAAACTCTAACGCAGACAAATTTAACTTTATTATTGAATTTTTTTTTTGGCAATGTGAACTCATTTGACTCCATATTCATGTCATCCTGACCATGAATCTAATGAGTGTGAATCACTTCTGTAAAGAGCTGCTCTCTTTCTGTCTCAGTGGACCAGGCCGATCCGTACGCTCACATCGCTGCTCTTCACTTCGATCAGATGCTGCAGAGGTTTGGATCGCCCATCATCATCCTCAACCTCGTTAAGGTGAGATCCAGTAATTCTTGTTGCAGAACATCCATGTCAAAATCAAGTGGAATATATGCTTTGCATAAAGAGAAATCACCAAAATGTCAATATTGTAGCGCTGTAATATTGATGGTATTCCTTTTACAAGGACAGACCTGGTTTTGAACAATGGTTTTCTTTGAACACGCAAACAACTAAAGAATTTTTATAGTTATGACATAAAAATTTTCACTTATAAGATCCAAAGCCATAATTATGACAAAAAGTTATGAGATGCTAAGTCGTAATTACGACAAAGTAAAAATGATAAGATAATGAGTCATTATGACATAAAATATGTCATATACTAAGTCATAATTCTTTTTTTTTTTTTTGGACTATTGCAGTTGTAAGAGTTGATAAAATTCATAAGATAAGAATTGTCCATACATTAATTTTATTGAATGTTTGATTATAATCTGCAATGAAATTGCCTTTAGAAGCGGATATGCAGAAAACTCAACTAAAAGCAAACTAAACATTTTATGTAAAGCAAATAAGACCTATTTGTTTCTCTTTTTTTGTATGATTGCATTATTAATATTAATTACAATTATTACTGCATCATATCATCAAATAGTTTGTTGGATTTATTTGGTTAAACATACAGTTAAATTTAAAAATATTATTGCACTTTTTAAATGATCTATTTCAATTTGAATATTTGTTCAAATATAATTTAATAGCGGGATCAAAGCGAGATCCTTTGGAAATCGTTCTAATATCCTGGTTTTCAAACATTTTTTTGCAAAAAACAGTGATGCATTTTTTTTTTTGTTTGTTGAAGATTCATAAAGAAATATAAAGTTAAAAGAACATAACAGAACAGCATTTTTTTGAAGTAGAAACCTTTTGTAACACCAAAAATGTCATGACTGGCACTTTTGATCAAACAAATGCTTCCTTTCTGAAAAAAATATATATTTATTTCTTTCACGAAACGCTGTGTGCTTCAAATTGACACTTTTAGAATCTAATGCACTTGCTGTACAGCAACAGACTGCACACATGCGCTCAACGCTGATGTTTTTCATGAGTAAAAGCTACTATTTCCCCATCTCTCACGTTGGGTGTCACGAGAGACGACAGAACAAAGCCCCGAATCACAGTTTGAGCCAAAAACACACACCATGTGATGTCCGTGTGAACGCCGGGTGCCAAAAATGGACCAAATTTAACACGAACTTCAGCCTGACAGGTTGAAAACGCATGTGCATGTGTGTTTGTGGCATTGTTTCAGCGTGTGAATCACCATGTATTTTCCGTCCAGATAAAAGCGTGTGACAAAAGAGACTTAATGACTCAAATGAGGTGCATTACATGCCAAGAATGCGGTCCAATTAACTCTGCACGCTCGTTTAAGCGCCAGACCATGCAGACCGACACGTGGCGGTTTGTGTGTGAAGTGCATGTGTGTTGGTGACCTCCAGCATGAACTCTGTGTGCGTGTATTTGTCAGTGGCCTCCAGCGGAGTGTGTGTGTGTGGAAGGCAGACAGCATTGTGGGCCGTAGGAGGACTTCTCTGAACGCTGGAGTCGTTCAGTAGCATCTGCAAATGTGGCCCAAGGATTGAGCATGTAAAGAAGACATGGATCACGTGTGCTGCTGTCCGCTGGCATGTGCGGTGGACAGATAATGTCTTACTAGTGTTCATCGAGGATTAGTCATGGCTCCCTATAGGGGAGCGGAGGGACGTGTGTTTGAGTCATCGTCCACAGCATGTCTAGCATCCACATCTTGTACAAAACAGCCTTAAGAACTCTGATTCATTATTGGTTTTAGGCCTGCCACAGTAGTCAATATGTGACCCTGGAGCACGGAACCAGTCATATGAAAGCTAAATAAATAATCTTTCCATTGATGTATGGTTTTGTTAGGATAGGACAACATCTGAGATACAACCATTTGAAAATCTGGAATCTGGAAAAAAAAATCTAAGTATTGAAAAAACTGTCTTTAAACTTGTCCTAATGAAATACTTAGCATTGCATACTGGTAATCAAAAATAGAGTTTTGATATATTTATGGAAATGTACAAAATATCTTTTTCGGGGCTGGAGAGCATCTTCGTAAGACGTTGAGGTTAAATTGTTGAACCAGCGTGTGATGACTGTAAGTTCAATGGATTTTATTTCCGTCAGAAACGAGAGAAGCGGAAGCATGAGAAGATCCTGAGCGAGGAGTTTTACCCCGCCATCATCAACCTGAACCAGTTCCTCCCGCCGGAGCACGCCATTGAGTACATCGCCTGGGACATGGCCCGATACACCAAGAGGTGTGTAACACTGACGTCTGAGTCTGTGAGAACACATGAGGGCTGGGCAATATGTTGCACAGTATATTTATGCACATCTCGTTGCCGGTTCTTTGAAGCATCATGTGGCACTGAAAAAAAACAGCCTATGGTAGGTTAGGTAGGTAGGTAGGTAGGTTTTGAAGCTGAGATGCTGGTTTATGTTGGTCCTTTTCCTGGTTTATGCTGGTCACGTACTGGGAAAGGACCAGCTTAATCTGGCATCCCAGCTTCAAAACCCACCTAACCAGCATATGTTGTTTTTTCAGCAAGGTGGAGTAGTGATGCTGAAAATTCCCAGAAACAAATGACATGTTAACAGATATTCACATGGATGGTGAGAAGAAGACACTTCTTATTAGGGCTGGGCAATATATATCGCATGATGTATTCATGCGCATCTCGTCAGTAAATCCAGTTCTTTGATTCGCTGTAAATCTTCTTGACCTTTTTTCAAATGGAGCGGCGGTTAATAGACAGCCGTAGATCACTGACACTTTGCTGACGAGATGTGCATGAATATATTGTGCTCACCAGTCTGCATATGTGAAAGACATTAGACATTAAAAATTGCTAAATATTTTTACAACGTAAAATAAAAGTCGTCTATGTGAATATCTATTAAAATGTAATTTATTTCTGAGATTTTTAAGCAACATTCCTCCAATCTTCAGTGTCACATGATGATACAGAAGTCGTTCTAATATGCTAATTTGCTGCTCGAGAAACATTTCTGAAAACAGTTTTGCTCCACAATATTTTTGTGGAAACCGTGATGCATTTTCTTTTCAGGATCCACAGTTAAAGGACAGCATTTGTTTGTAATAAAAATCTTTCTCCTGCAGTAAGCTGTGTAACGTGTTGGATCGTCTCAGTATGATCGCTGAGAGCGTGGTGAAGAGAACCGGATTCTTCGTTAATAGGCCTGACTTTTATTGCCACACGTTACGTCCTGATGAAAGGTAAATGCACACATTTAAATGATCTTTACAACGTCTGTTTGGGAGCTTTATTATATAAAGGCTTTATTCCACAAATGAGAAATCTGCTAAAGATGCAAGAAATAATAAAAAAACCAAAACTATCTAAGCAAGTAAATAATGTGGCTCATTTAAATTCACATTTATTCACATTGATAAAAATGTCTGTTCTGTCAAACATGTTTTTTCATGCAAATGAGTTTTGTTGCAGAGTATTCTAAAATGTTTGCTGCTGTGGTTTATCAGAGCAACGTATTAAAGGAACCGGTCACCCAAAAATGAACATGTGCTTAGAATTTACCCTATTCCCTGAAGTCATCCGAGATGTAAATGAGTTTGTGTCTTCATCCGATCTGGAGAAATGTGATAAAACATCACAAAAATCCGCAGCTCTCCAGTCCATCAGTTAAAAAATTACAAGCATCTTAATGCTGGGTTTGTTTAAGTATCTTTGTCTTCTCCAGATGTTAACTGATGGACTGGAGTGCATTATTGTGATGTTTTTATCAGCTGTTTGGACTCTCATTCTAACAAGATATCTCAAATATTTTAATGTATATGATCTCCATTTACAATTATTTATTCTAAATATCTTTATAATGCACTGCATTATCCATAAAAGGTTCTAGTAAAGTTTTACCAAAAATGGAAGGTTTCCTGTAGCCTTTTCACCACTGAAGATCTGCTGGCTTGTATGTGGATTCAGGTGAAAGATTTCTATTTCGCATAAGGGAAGAATGTGTTTCTGTAAGGTTATATTGCTCCAAACACTGAATGAATGGCTAAAGGAAGAATAGCACTATGCATTAGAGAGACTCTTAACTAATATAACAAACCAATGGACAGCAGCCCTTTCTATTTAGATTTTTTTTTCCTCCTTGATGAGCTCTATATGTGTACAGTACAGCAGATGCTATCCCTTTCCTTCTCATAAGAGTTCAAAAAACCTCACGGATGAGTCAGGGCTGAGGCGAATAGCAGCACTTTTGTTGTTGTATAGCACTTATGGTGCACGTGTTTGACCGATTGGTTTTCAAACACTGGAGGTGAAAGTGTGAGGCGAGCAGCAGTTTTTAACCACTCTCTTTGTTGTTCAGGTGGGGAGATCTCGGAGGGAAGGTCACACCGAATGGCAGGTTACAGGTTTGTCTTTCTTAAGAGTCTAGACTCTCAGCTTCTGCACGTTGGTCCATTCAGTGTCCATTCAGAAATTAAGCGCCCGTCTGACTGACATTAAATGGCAGTCACGCTCTGCATGATTTGATATGTTGATGTTTAAATCTAAATGCATTCTGTCCAAGATTCAGTGTTGTTTTTAATAGGTTTTGATGTAGAGAAAAATAACTGTGAAGAAGTCCTCTTGTTTGCATAGGTTTTACATTTGTAAAATATTTAAAACCCATCTTAAGACATATCTTAATAGAGTTTTTGATCTGTAGGTATTGAACATATTTACATATATTTTATGAATTTGAATTCATTGTTAAACACACTACACCTAAAATAAATATTAACTGAAATAAGATAAACTGTATAGACTATATAGACATATATAACCCCTCTCTGAACTACTAAATATAACAAAAACACACAACAAAACTAAATGTAATTAATATTAAAATGAAAACAGATTCAAGATTGTTTTTTTGTTTTTTTTGTGAAAAGATTTATTTAAAACATATAAGATGTCTGTTTTATTTTTATTTTGTGCATTTTCTGTATTCTATTTAGATTTTTCTCTTTTATACGTTTTTATTTTACAATATTGTAATAAACAGTGTTTTTGTCTTTTTTTTGACTGAAATTATTTAAAGGTATTAGAAATATTTGGCTTGCAACTATCAGTCAGTTATCGATGCTTTTTTCTTTTTTTTTGCCCCTTGTATATATATTCTAACTATAGTAAACATATTTAAAACCCATCTTAAGAAACATTTACTTAGTGATGCTACGTTGAACCCTAAGTTTTATTCATTTTTTATTATTTTTTTTATTAAATTTAAGCTGTGTGTGTGTATGTATATATATATATATATATATAAAATATTAAATTTCTTTCAAAGTGCATGTCTTCTGCTCACAAAGCCTGCATTTATTTAATCAAAAATAGGCATGTTCTTTGTGAATATCTGTGAAAAAATTATTAATTAGAGGAATGATGCTGAAAACTCAGCTCTCATCACAGCAGTGTCCCATAATCCTTCGTGATCCGTGTTGTTTTGACAGACGGGTGTTTTGAGGACGAACTGCGTGGATTGTCTAGACCGAACGAACACGGCTCAGTTCATGGTGGGTAAATGTGCTCTGGCGTATCAGCTCTACGCTCTCGGGATGATCGACAAACCCAAGCTTCAGTTCGACACAGACTGCGTCAGGTATCTGCGCAGACACACATACTACATCAAGCAGATGTTGTTTCTGTCCACTGATGTTGTTTCTGTGTGTGCAGGTTATTCGAGGAGCTGTACGAGGATCATGGCGACACGCTGTCTTTACAGTACGGAGGATCTCAGCTGGTCCATAGAGTGAAGACGTACCGAAAGATCGCGCCCTGGACGCAGCACTCCAAAGACATCATGCAGACGCTCTCCCGTTACTATAGCAACGCCTTCTCAGGTAAAGAGCGGAGCACCTGGAAGCTGCTTTCATCTATACCAAGGTGGTATGCCGTGGTATTATGTTTAACAAGTCATGTTATAAACATGTCAAATAAGAAAAATCTAACTAAATAATCAAATGATACAAATTATATATTATTTTATTTGTTTTTCTATCGTACTGATCAAAAATGAATCATAATATTTTTTTTTTACAAAATACATTTTAAAAGGGTCATATGATAATATCCCTAAAGTTGCAAAGATTAAAGTTTCAAACCCAAAAGGTCATTTTATTTATTTATTTATTTCAGTATTTTACCTACTCATAGCCTATATTAAATTGTGTTGACAAAAAATATCTCATTTTATTGGCCACATTCACACAGCAGCAGAACACAGTTGTTGAGTACAGGGAGTGACAACCGCGTTCTGTAACAGCAGTTTTCCGGCAGTTTTTTTTTAATGTGATTATCTGTATTTATAAAAAATATTATGCAGCACAAATGTTTTCATTATCGATACTAATCAAAAATGTTAATTAAGCAGATTAGAATGATTTCTGATGGATCATGTGACACTGAAGACCAGAGTTATAATGCTGAAAAATCACAGAAATAAATGACAGTTACTCAGACAGAAAACAACTATTCTAAATTACAATAATATTTAACCATTTGTGCTGTATTTTCGATAGCATATATATTTAATTAGATTTTATATTAATGAATTAGATAATTTTATTTTATTGCTAATATTTTTGCCTTTTTAATATATTTTTTCATGATTAAGCACATTTAAACTTCAGATCCTCATTACAGTAATGCAAAGAAAAAAAATCTTTTACATTCATAACTAGATTTTCAAAGATTATTCTTAATTTTTCCACATACCTATCTATAGAAATGTGCGTATTACATAATATGATGTTAATGTGTCATGTTTCATAATTTAATGATGGTCTGGAGCTGGAGAGAGAAAGAGAGAGAGTGGGCGAGAGACCTGTGTGAACCATTAAGTCCTCCATCCACATTCTCTACTTCATGAATTATTGAATTCCGGGCCGCTTTGTTTGAATTATAATTATTAGATTTCTAAATGGCTGATCTCACATGTGATGTGCCCTGTGCAGAGCTTGAATCTCTGCAGAAACGTGTGAATGTGCCGCATGCACTGGCTTATTGTCAGGGTTTGCTGAAAAGGGATTTTCTGAAATCACTCTGCATTTGGGTGACATCGTTGAGTTATTCCATGTTTATTGTGTTTCATTTTTTTGTATTTCCTGACAAGATTGGATCTTTTATAGGCCTGTGTGTCGTTATAGCAACAACCCAGTTCTAGTCTCTGTGGTTACAGCGTCTCCAGACTCGAATCCCATTGATCGAGGGTGAACATTATTGGGTCACACGGTTTGTTTGCTCATCGCGTCATCAATTCCTCGCGGGATCTCGGTTTGCGCACACAAGCGTTCATGTCAGCGTCTAAACTGCGTGATGTTCTCATGATAATGTTATGATTTTAGGATATGAGTGAAATTTAATGTAACCCTTAAATGTGCTGTAATTGTTGTTTGTTTAATTGGCAAGGGCGCCGTGTTCTAATCAAGCACTGAGATTATATTGCACCCGTGTGAATGCTTTTGCCTTCAGCAACACTTTACATAAATAAACCTGTGCTTGTGTGCATCTTTGTCTGTGCACTGAAACATTTTTATATGTATATTTTAATAGATTGTAACAACCTATAATGATATAAACATATCTTAAACATGAACCGGGAATATTGGTTGAAAAGATCATGGAGTTTAGACTTAAATTCGTTAAGTTATTGACGAAAGACATGTGTGGACAACGAGTTCCAAAGATTAGCAGCCACAACAAAGAAAGATCTCCCTCCCATAGATATAAGGCGAGATAGAGTTTGGCAATATTCCAAAGTTGGAAAAAAAATGCAGCTTTGGAGAGTTTAGTAATATAATCATCTAAAGTTAGTAAAGAGTCAAGAATGATACAAAAGTATTTGATGCATTTTATGCATAAATTGACTTGGATTCATAGTCAATTCTAGGCGGATTAGTTATGTTTTTTGTTACAGTTGGGTAACAGAGAGGTAAAATTTCTGGTTTTGTGAAATTCAAAGAAAGTTGGAGCCAAGCCAAGTCTTTAACTCACTGACACATGACAACAGAGTAGCGGTCTTGTGAATAGCCAGGCAAGAAGAAGAAAAGGAGCATAATATAAATGATAAATAATGATGGCCCTAGAACGGAGCCCTGTGGTACACCCTGTTTAAGTGGGACAGTTTGTATGATGATGAAGTATCGTCTGTCTGTCGTATAGGAGGACAATCTGGCTAACGCACCAGAAAGGAGGAGGTATAACCCTTACTAGAGTGGTTTCAGTACTGTGTTGCGAACGAAAACCTGACGGAAGTGTTTATGGTGGGCTAGGAGTGACTGCAACTACCTTTTCAGTGTTTTTTAAAACAAGCAATAGGTTGGAGATTGGACCATAATTAGCATAGTCAGCTGGGTCCAGAGTTGGTTTTTGAGAGTAGGAGTAACAGCAGCAGTTTTTGAGTAAACCCGGAACAGTGGCAGAGATAAGAGACATGTTTACAAGATGTGTAATAGAATCAGAAATAACAGAGTCTTTCAAAAGGAATGCTAGTGCAGGGTCAACCGGCATGAAAAAATAATTGGATTTCAGAATTTTTTTATTAATAAAGGTTTGGGTTAGGAGAAAAAGTTTTAAATGTGTCATTACAGTTATTTTATTTCATGTTTTATTTGAGTTACTTTTTTTTTTTTTTTTTTTACTGTTTTACAGTTTGTTTGTTTGTTTTTCATGTAACACGATTTTTGTTTTTGTTTTAGTTAGTTGACTATAATAACCCTGACGTATACCATGTTTATGATAAAGACAAAAATACCATAAAAGCAGATCTTTGTTTATTTGTTAGATGTTTCATTTTTGAGAGAGCTGTTAGTTTAAGTTAATATACATTTTCTTAGGCAGGCTAGTTTCACTGCAGAAAGGAAAATTCTTAACTCTTTGACAGATGCTCTTAATTTAAGCCTAAACATAAAAAAGGCTTAAGTACGTTAATCTTGATGTAAGAATATTTTAATATGTGTAATATGAAAATTCTGAGGGAGAACATGAGGGCTTTTTGTGGCACACTCCTTAATTAAAGGAATGGGTTTGTGGTTTGTTTGAATGGCTCATTATTCCTGCTTCTGCCTGTTTTAGAGCTTCTTCAGACTCTTTTCTTGTTCTCCATGTTGTATTTATAGCCTCGTCTCATTTAAGCTCTCCTCAGGTAAATTCTGCTGAAATGAATCACAGTTCAGTGCACATGCTGTTCATCAGGACAGTCTAATGGAGCTGCGTTCTAATATTTCTATATTACACAGGTGAATCTGAAGCACATGTTGTTTTTTTCACTCAAAATCAAAAGAAAGAAATGACATCAAAACATGACATGAAAAGCTGAAGCCAATTTCAGCACCATTAATACTTTTTTGCATCGTGACATTTTCATGAAGATTATTGTCATTGAAAATAACTATATTTTAGGACCATTAATACATTGTTTGATAAAGTTAAATTATTGTCATTAAAAAGAAATTTGGGACTATTTTAGGACCTTTTTTCTTTTTTTTTTTCATTTCTAGGTTTTGGAGTGAGATTTGGGCAAATTCTTGAAATTCACCTCTTCTTTACTGATTGATAAATCTGTTGTAAATGTAAAAGAATATATTTAATGAAAATAATGTAATATAAAGTTACAAAAAAATAAAATACAATTAAATAAATTACCCTAATCTAATAAAATAAATGATATGTCTGCCAAATGAATAAATGTAAAAATAAAATAATAAACTATATATTCATATAAACATAAAAACATTTTGTTTATTAAAAATAATAATAACATTAAATTGTATTAATTATGAAATTAAATACAATAGCATTTGTACAAAAAAAAAAACACTTTTGTTTGATTATAAGAAATTAATTAGAAGTATTTTTAAGCCTTTAATTAACTATAATAACCCTACTTGTAGCTTTATAAAATAAAAAAAATGTCTGCCAAATGAGTTTGTAAATATAATAAAATAAAATGAAATACAATTAAATAAAAAAATACTAAAAAATCCTCTGAATTTTTTAGTCAAGGTACACTAAAACAGTTGTAATGTATTATTTCATGAGCATGTCAGAGATTGGCTGGACTGTCAGGCGTTTCCATGTAATATTTTGTGGATCAATGTGCTTGTGCATCTAATGTCGCTTGTCTCAGTTCTCATTTCAGCTTTATTTCATTAGAAAGATGCCAAAATGGCCTTGAGGATAACGAGGAACGAGTGTAATTGTGCTCAGTGCAGTCAATTAACTCTTAATTACGCTAAGCCACAGCACATGTAGAGGACGATGGCTCAAACACGCACCTTTTAACCTGTGGGTATTCTCAAAAACAAAGACCTGGCAGATAAAAACAGACGCAAACCCTGCTGTGCATCTGATTCTGTCATTGTTTGATTTCTCTAAATCTGGTGGGCAGGCGAATTTCAGACTCTCCCAGCTTCAGGTTTAATGGTTTGTTTTTACAGGCATCACAAAATGGTTTGTAGTTTGGCTAAATAAGTACTGTAAATAAATTTAAAAAAAAGTACTTTTTCTAACAATTTATATTTACAAAAGATTTGTGACATGAGATTAAATAATATTATAAATAAATAAAATACAATAAAATAAGTACATTAAATAATAGATTAAAGAATATAAAATACAATTAAATAAATAAATAAACATTCATTAAAATTGAAAGATAATACAAAAAAAAAAAAAAAAAAAAAAAGACACTTGAAGTAATTGTAGTTAATGATTTAAAATATGCCACCAGCATTAGTAAAGTCATGGGGTGATAAAATATGTACTTTGAATATAGTAAAATTCACTTTGGTAAATATAATGTAAAACATTTGATTAAATGAACATAGTTAAATAAAATAAATTAATAAAATAAAAAAATAGTTCAATGAAATACAAATATTACAAAAGCAATGTCATGGGTTTGTTTTTCAGGAAATTGGTCAAATGTATACCTTCAATATTATCAAATTTGCTTTGAGTAAAATGTCTGCCAAATTAATATATTTAAATGTAAATAATAAATAAATACCAATAAATTAAATGCAATCACAAAAAATAAAAAAACAAAATAAAAAAAATATTAATTCAAATCATATATCTATAATAGTACATACAATTATGCAATTAAATAAAATATGAATAAAAGTTGCTCTAATAATAATAATAAATAGAATAAAATAAAAAGCAATAACAAAATTAAAATAAATTAAATGATCCTGTTGGTTAAAGCATGGCACTAGTAAAGTCAAGGATATAAAGGCTTCATTCCCATTGAATGCATGAATTGATAAAATGTATACCTATGTACTAAAATAAAATTTCCATAAATTGTCTGCCAACTAAATGTACTGCAATGTAATGTGAATAAAGTAAAGTAAATAAAATGAATAGAATAAAATGCATGCTAATCTAAGAACTGGGGAAACTGAAGTAACTCTCTGATGGTTTGTGCGTTACAGATGCAGACAGACAGGACTCGATAAACCTGTTCCTGCAGGTCTACCAGCCATCAGAGTCCAAGCCTCATCTCTGGGAGCTGCCTACAGACTTCTACCTTCACCACAGTGATACCATGATCCTCCCACACCATCGGCAAAGGTGCTTTCCGCTCAATACTGTCTGAATATCAACCTGTGCTGTGCTTTCTCCAGACGCTCCAAAAACCTCAGCCCTCTTAATGCATACAAATTGTGTACATTCTTTTCAATGAATCATCATTTTATAAATATAATCTAATCTAATGAACATATAATCTGAGAATTATTATATTATTCCCAATGTGATGAATAGCTTTTAAGCAACCATGAGTTATAAAGTCAAAAGAATTCAAAGTACGCAACATATATTAGAGCTACATATTTATTTCTAACAAATCATAAATATTACTCTGAAAATGTTAATAAAATGAATAAATTATTATTTCAAATAAATTCATTTTATTTGCATCAATAAAAAAAGTGTTAATTTTTTCATGCTGCACTGCTTTATCAGTAAACGTATATATTAATGTTCATCACCAATATTCAGTTCCAAGAAATGTTGGGGAATAACGGCTAAATATAGTTTACAAACATTTTTGACACTAACATAACTTCATAGATAATTTAACAAAAAGTGTTTTGACACTGATGGTGTTCCGTACAAACCCGGGTCAAAACACCCTAATGTGAAGCCTTATTTTAAATGTTTATATCTCCTACAAAACAAAATGTATTTTAAGGCTCTTAAAGCATTTGCAAAGTTTCAATGCATTACTAGTTTTTTAGAAATTCTTATGCATCGGTTTTCGTGCTGCACTAATGTTCATCAACTAAATTCAGTTCCAGGAATTGAGAAAAAAGGCTAAATATATTTTACAAAAGTTTTGACACTAATGGTGTTCCACACACACCCGTGTGAAACACCCAAACATGAAACCTTATTTGAAATGGTTATATCTTCTAAAAAATGGCAATGCAATAAACCTTTGAGACTCTTAAAGCATTTGGAAATGTTGGTTGCATTACTAAAAACTATGTGCACCTCATCTGGGTCGAAATTCACAGAAGGCATTGTAGGGGTAAGAAAACGTTTCTGTAATCTGTATAAACCTCAAAAGCGTTTTTATTTCTAGCGTCTACAGCTTTAAGTTTCTGTCTGTCTGTGATTTATTTTTTTATTGCTGTGATGTTAAAGAAGCCTTTATGTGGACCGTGACCCACTTTAGTTTCCTCCAGCCATCCGGCACATGGCTTTATGATGACCGCTTGCATAATGAACACAGGTCGACGTGACAACTATTATCGGACACAAAAAGAAATGAGAGGAATCTGACCTGTTTAGGGAAATTGTAGCGTCAAGTAGTGTCTGAAATGACAGTTCATGTTCCAGAACAAATAGGACGTTCGTGTTTGTATGTATTTCTGTTCAGTTCCCCATCGCCGGGACAGTTTGCGCATTCATATGAGTCTTTATTAATTACTTGCTTAATATATATTTTAAGTAATATTATTATATAAATGCTATGTGGTTATATAAATTGTTTTTATATACAGTTAGGTCAATAAGTATTTGATCACCCTGTGATTTTTCAAGTTCTCTTACTTAGAAATCATGGAGGGGTCTACAATTTCCTCTGTGAGAGACAGAATCTAAAAGAAAACTCCGCAAATCACACTGTATGACTTTTTTAACAATTTATTTGGGAATTACTGTGTCAAATAAGTATTGGATCACTTGCTTATCAGCCAGATTTCTGACCCTCAAAGACCTGTTATTTAACTTTTAAATAGTCCAGCTACACTCTGTTCATGATTCTAGATTAGTAGCACCTGTTTGATGTCTTTAGCTGTCATAAAGACATCTGTGCACACCACAGTCAGCCAAAGTCTAAGTAGCAACATGGACAAAACCAAAGAGCTGTCAAAAGACACAAGAGACAAAATTGTAGACCTTCACAAAGCTGGAAAGGGTTACGGGGTAGCGGTGAATCCCCATCAGCTGTTTTCAAAAGGAACCCCAGCTTATGAACAAGTCAAAAGTGTAGAAACAGTTAGATTTATAATATGTTTTAAAGATGTTTCTTATGTTCATAAAGGCTGCATTTATTTGATTAAAATACAGGAAAAAAAATTACATTGTGAAATATTTGTACCATTTAAAATTGGTTTTAATATGCTTTAAAATATAATTTGATTCTGTGATGTGCAGCTGAATTCTCAGCATTATTACTCCAGTCTTCAGTGTCACATGATCCTTCAGAAATCAAACTAATAAACTGATTTATTGTCAGTGCTGGAAACTGTTGTGCTGCTTAATATTTTTTTGGATTCTTGAAAGAATAAAACATTAAAAAGAAGAGACATTTAAAATAGAATTAGATCTATAATAGTACATAGAATTTAAATAGAATCTTTTTCTAACAATATACACCACACTATTCAAACGTTTGGGGTCAGTACATTTTTATTATTACATTTGAAAGAAATTAAATCTTTTATTCAGCTAGGATGTGTTAAATTGATAAGTGATGGCAAAATATTTATATTGTTAAAAAATATTTATATTGTTAATAAATGCTGTTCTTTTATAAATTTTTATTTATCAAAGAATCCTGAAAAATAGTATTGCAGTTCCCCCAAAAATATTTGCCATCACAACGTTGATAATTCTAATATTTAATCATCATAATTATTATGATGATTAAATGATCATGGGACACTTTAGACTGGAGCAATGATGCTGAAGATTCAGCTGCGCACCACAGAAATAAATTCGATTTTAATGTATATTAAAATAGAAAAATTTACATTGCAATAATATTTCACAATATTAACATTTTCCTGTGTTTTTGATCAAATAAATGCAATAAACATCTTTAAAAAACAACAACTTTTGACTAGTAGTGTATACTGTATGTAAATTCACAGTCCTGTTTGGTGCTGATGTATTTGTGTTTTTCTCTGCAGTTACACACACTGGTGGACTGACGGAGTTCTGACGTTCCTGCCATTACCGTATGATGAAGGTGATCGCTTACACATCCATAAAGACTGATACGAGAGAGATGAGCTTACATATTAACCAGAAACACTGAGCCAAGGCTGCCGTCATATCAGTCAGTCCTGATCCAGTGAAGCTTCCTACTAATCCACATCCGGCTCGCGAGAACACGCCAGACACTCTCATAATCACCCTTGATTTATAATGATTTATTTGTGAATGTTTTTTCAATTATTTATTTACTTACATGTTAAATTTAAGTAAAACAATTTATATACATATTACTGCTGTCAAACATGTGTGTACATTAATGAGAAAAAAATGAACTTAAATAACTTTAACAAATGGCTGCAATATAAAAAAAGAGTGCAACATTTAGGGGGTCTGAATACTTTCTGTACCCACTGTGTATTATTATGTATATATAAATACACACACATACAGTACATATTTAGAAAATCTTTTGTTTATACATATACTTATAATTAGTTATATTTAATATATAAACACACATTAAAAATATATATATTTATATATAAATTAATGTGTTTGTATTCAAATATACATAAATAGTACACACACCTATATATTTATATATGTATATGTGTAAACAAAAACATTTAGATTGGATGCAATTAATTGTTTGTCAGCACTTAATGGTAAATGGTTTAAAATGTAAATGCATATTTAAGTATGTGTTAAAGTAAATATATAGTTTATGTGAATAACTATTTAAGTAAATATTTAAATAATTAATTTAAAATTGAAAGGAAAAATGTAAGCGTATTAGTGAATATTTAGTCATTAATATGAATAAGTGAATATTGAATTAAAGTAAATATTTAAGGTCGTGACTTAATTCATGCAGTGTATGGAACTACACACAAATATACTGCAGATTTAAGCCTTGTGTTTGTGTGTGTTTTAGCTCGGTGTGAGGAGAACAGGAGGAAGGTGATGGTGAAGCGCGTGAACCGATTCGACGAGAGCATCGACATCTACACAGAGTTCTTCAAACCGTATGAGCTCACCTCATTCGACGACACGTTCAGCATCGCCATGACCAACTCCGCCCGGTCAGCTCCGACACACACACACTCACTCTCTCTGTCTCTATCTCACACACACACACACACACACACACACACATCAACACAACCAAAACACACACCTGGTCAAAAAAACCACAACTGCGGTATGCTTGAGAATTTATTGGATTATTGGACACAATGAAAAAAAACATGAATTTGGGAATTGTTAGAAATATAATAACAATAGTAATAACAATAATAATTATTATTACATTCATCAGGTTAAACCAAACTTTTACTGTGATGGTTTGCTGTGAAGAGCTTTGAGTTTAGCTTCAGGGTCTTCAAAAGCTGTTTCTGCACAGAATATATTTAGATTTTTTTGCAAATGCAGATGGTTATTCATGCTTCTCATCTCATCTCTCAGGGAGTTCATGCCAAAGACTGTCGGCCTCGACCCGAGTCCGTTCACTGTCCGCAAACCAGAAGAGAGCGCCAAGTCAGTGCTGGGGTGAGTATGCTCCACCGTCTCACAAACACAAGACCATTTCTGCTTCCATATGTGTTCTTATCTTGAATATTCAGAGCCTGTGGTTCTGAGCTTCTCGTTCCTGCAAGGAAAACTCAAAAACAATGATGCCGACATAAACACCAAATAACTTATTATATATATATGGATGTGTACAGTATGTGGGTGGATATGTATATTAGTGTTAATAATAATAACATAAAAGTGTGATCTTGTTTTTTTTTTTCTTTTCTTTTACTTTGAGCAACAATGGAGCAATACTTCACGTGTCTTTTGGGGTTTCTTCTTAGCAGCAAAATATAAAAGTTCTAGCCTAAATCGTTCGGTTTGTAATGCATACCAAACTGAAAGCCTCGTACTGAACATACCGAACGCTTCTTTACGAATATGGATTGCAGGGCTTTTCAGAGTGGCTTTGAATGTTTTATGAGTTTGTGGATGCTGGTCTTATCTGGTCTGGTCCGGTCTGATTTGCTCTGGTACGGTCCGGTCTGATCTGATCCGGTCTGGTCTGATTTGGTCTCTCAGCAGTAAGTCCAGTAAGGAGGAGGCGGTGCTGCAGAGGAAGACGGCGGCCAGCGCTCCTCCTCCTCCCAGCGAGGAGCAGATCTCCAGCAGCTCTGAGGATGACTCTGAAGAAGAGCGTGAGGAAGATGGGCCGGCGTCTCAGCGCTCCACACCCATCAAACTGTCTGAGCCGAGTGACGGCATCCGCACGAGTGAGGTACAACTCTACACAAATGTTTCGTACAGTATGCAAGTTCACTCACATGATAAGATGCTATATCCCACAATGCAACAGTGTACCATAAATGCATACTCTAAACTTTTAACAAATAGTATATACTGCACAGCATTTTAAAAAGAAGCCAGTAGTTTCCAACTGTAGTAGGCTATTTGTGCTTTTACCAGGGTTATAGTTAACTAAAACTAAATTTATAATAAAAATAAATAAATAAATAAATATGTTGTGGTGCTTTGTAATGTTTTTGCGCCTTTTGTGGGGCTTAAGAAATTACACAAAATAATATATGCACAATGGGAATTGGATCGGTTTCTTCTGACCAATACCTGATCTGGCAGAAAAAATGGCATTATCGGAGCCGATACTGATGCTGTTTTTATTTGTTATACTAATTTTATTGGTTGTAAAATCACGGCTATATTTCATAGGAGCAGTATTGCTTGTGTGTGTGTTCCAGCATTTAGAACGACTGAATGAACGTGTTCCAACTGCCTTAAAGAAATTTAAACCTAATGTAAAACATTTCATTTATTTTAAAACGTAACGTGTTGACAGTGTGACTACTGTACTTTGAATATTCATATTTTGGGTACAGTGAAATGATTGTGAATGAAGAATGATACAAAATAGTGAGTTGGTTGTGGTGCATTTGTTCGAAAAAGGGTAAAATACAGTATCTATAATTTATTTCAATTTTGTAATATAAGAAAATGTTCAAATAAATACTAATTCATTACATTAGCTAGATTAATTATATTTACAGTAAATTATATTATTTGTTCACATTATTTATTTTTTATATTAGGATAAATATAATTCAAATGAGTAATATTTGAATTTACACACACACACAGATATACCTGCATATTTTTTTGGTATAATATTGTATTACTGTCTGTCAGTTTTCATGCGCTGTTCAAGGCTACAGTATATTGACGTCATTATATATTTCATTTGTGATTAAATTTTTTCTGTTATATCCCTGCTACTGTCCTGAATCTTTCGCTTTACTGGAACAGGTTGCACTAAATATTCATGTTTTGTTGCACGCTTAATGGACAACATAAAGGCAACATAAAAAATGCATGGATTACTTTTTTTTTGTTATGTATATATTTGATGTATTTTTAGATTTAGATTTATTTGTTGCATATTTCACATTTCGCAGTTTCTTTTAAATGCATTTAGTAGCTGAATGAACTTTATTTTAAATGCAAAGAAAAATTTACATATGTGTTTTTTTAATTTTATTTATATATTTAAATTTATTTTCCATATATTTTTACTTGTGCATGTTTCTCATGGGTTCAGCAGCGCTTTGTCTCTCTCTCTCTCTCTCTCTCTCTCACTATGTCTCTCACGGTGTCTCTCGATCTGCATGTGTGACTCAAGGTTTCTGTCATGTTGCCATGCCGACAAGGCCGTTTAGGTTTATTTACCTTGGGAGACACTGAAGGAAGGATTGAGGGAAGAACAGAGGGATTTTAATAGATGAGAGACGAATGAATGAGCGGACACTCGGGACTTTAATGAATAACATCAGTGCAGACTCCTCTTCTCTTCTCTTCTCTTCTCTTCTCTTCTCTTCTCTTCTCTTCTCTTCTCTTCTCTTCTCTTCTCTTCTCTTCTTCAGAAAAGGCTGAATAGCTGCTTTTTACTGATCTGTGTAATGCCATATTGCTCTGTTATAGCATTTAATTTTTTTTGTTTGTGGTTGCTCCTGCAGGCTCCCGTTGGAAGAACCTTGGAGCATGGTGTGGCTCCTGACGCCAGACCTTGGGATCTTCATCATCTCTCTGATCACCCTGATACTGTGTAGCCGTCTGTTGAAAAAGAGAGAGGAGGGATCCATACCTCAAATGTCTACCCTTCTCCAGGAGGTGAGCTGAGCATAGACCAGGCCTACTGTTGATCTATTGTTTTGTTTGAGCAGCTTGTTATGAGACACTGGTGAGTAATACTGGTTTAGTCTGAGCCTCACTCAGCCCACCCATGGCCTGCTGTGGTGGCTAGTGATGATGTAATACACAGACGTTGTAATTTCACTGGCTGGCTGCTATAGAAGCCAGGATTTTATCATTCTTCTGGGAAGCAAATATTTGTTTTCATACGTCCAGATGGATACAAAGAGCGTTTTAAAGGCAAAACCTTTTTTTATTTAATTTTGGAAAGTAAGGTTCATAATATAACAATATTCATAATCTTCAAATAAAAAAAAGCATATGATAAAGTGGTCCCAAAAATATTTGGACACATAAACCAGACATAATATTGCACTAATACAATAATGCAATAACACATTGTTGTTGTTTTTTTTGTAAAAATTAATTATTTTTTATTATTTGTTATTTTTTTATTTACTGAAACTTTGGCAAGCAAATGAGATATCCTCAGGATCTACTGCATTTTTTGCCTTATTGCTGAATCTTACTACAATAAAGTAATTTGTACTTAGTAGCTTTAAATGCAGGTAAATTCTGACCACAAAGTGTACATGCACCATATTATTATGGGAATCCATTTGGGAATTATCGGTCTATTTAAGTTATGTAAAAATGTGGTTGCTCATTTTATAAGTTAGATGGAACCTTCCTGTCTAAGTGTAAGTTATAACCTCCAGACATTACATAAAAATGCCTTGCAAGACTAATGATGACAATGATGCCACATCAGGTATATCTTAGGTATATATGTGTTCACTTATTTTGATTGTGTGTACACAAAAGTTTATGGCCCAAAAAGTTTTACTTCGGATTGAAAACAAATGAAATGAAAATACTTTGTAATGCAAGTGTATGTGTTACCCTTTCAGTCGAATCACTTCAACGTTACATATGGGAACTCGCCAGAGAGACCGATTTGCCTTTGAGCTTTT
>JAUCMU010000043.1:20266917-20294172 GCA_032275025.1 Enteromius treurensis
TATATATATATATTAAAGTCTGTATATTTTAAATATATACATATGTACACACACATGCAAATCATAATGTCTGGTTTATTTTTTATATTTAATACATATTTAGATATCTTGAGATTTTTTATTTAGACCATTTTATTTAAGAAATAAAATATATTGTCATTTAAAAAATATATTCAGTTGTAAAATTCCATTCCATTCCATTTATACACACACACACACACACACACACACACACACACACACACACACACACATAATATATAATATAACATTTAAAATGTTTTTATAAGTTTAAGATATTTTGTTCTTTTAATATTTATTTTACATATTTTATTTATATTAAACATTTTTTACATTACATATAAAACAGTATATGTGGTATATGCTCTGTTTATATCTAAAATATAGGGTGAAATATATATTTTATAAGTAGTATAATATAAAATAAGTGAGATATTATGAAATATGCAATATGGCTTTAGTCAGATTATATAAGGATCAGATTTTTGTATGGTGGTTTTTAAAGTTCATTTGAGTAGATTCCAGGAGTAAATTACAAACCAGAGTGACCAAATAATGACGTTAAAAAAAATTATTTTCAGGAAGTCTGTCATAATAGCAAAGTATACCCAAATATTAATGTTAATACATTAGTAATAATCTACAAAGTTGCTTTCCAGGCTTGCTCAGCTTTACATTCTTTAACCCCCAGCCATTTCTTTCTTTATTTAATTGGACTCTCCTAAGCAAGTTTGTTATCGTCATTATGTTATAATTAACTTGCTATTGTTGCCAGGGTGCTGCTATGTGGTTACTAGGTTGATTGTTATTTTACAGAAACACCTCTCTTACATTCTTCAGCTCACACAACTCTAGTTCAGTCTTGAAGTTGGGCACATTCTAATCTTTCTGATCAGACTTTGTGGTTATAAGCGTTATGTGTCTCATCTCTCTGTCTATGAGTCTCTGAGAAAATGGAGCTTCAGAAAGGAGTATTAGACTGCTCTGTTATGATGTGAACAGAACATTCATCCCATGAGCTCCACTACAGACCGTTTCTGCTGACTGTTTCTGCTCTAAATCACTTGTAGAACATGTTCTCTTTGGCTCAGAAGTTGTGTGAATTTAATACCCTTGCATCTAAATCCTGTACAGAAATAACTGTGACCGTATGGTACAGTGAGGGCTTGGTACTCTAATAGTGACATTTTAAATGGTTACTGAAAAGAATAAACTACTCAGTTTTTTAAAAAAGTATCCTGGTGCTTCGAAGCTTGGTAATGCAGGTGGATAGTGGCCATTATATTGATGCTCCATAAATATTTAGCGCGATATGAGGGTGAGTAATTAATGACTGAATTTTCATTTTTGGCAGAACTATCTGAGGTTCACCCATCACACAAGTGATAACGGATTTTATATAAAATACAGTGACATCTGTTATTTCACAAATCATCACAATATGTGTAACGTGCGCTCAGTATTGGATCAAAAATTGATGTACTATCTCATGCACATCAGTTGCAATCATTCACCCGTGGATCGGTGATGTTATGCGAACAGCTCGGTCGCGCGCAGATGTAGGCGGCGGCGTGCTGACGTCATCAGGCTTTATTAGGGCCGCGCGGATCCGCTGGCGCCAGTCAGTGTTTCAGCTCGCGCGCTCCTCGTGCATTAAACCAGACCCAGGACTCATGTCCAGGAATCCGGACTGGAGTAAAGGATTCACCTGAAGAAGAACACGCGAGCAGTCAGCAGAAGAAACTCTCTCCGTCTCTTGTTTTCCTCCATGTAAAGGAAAAGGTACGACAAACGTTTGCTTTTTCCGATTGTGAACTCAAATGAGATGCTGCCTTTGAACCGCAAGTTGTGAGAGCTTGTGCAAAAACAAAATGCGTTATTTGGTCCTTTTTCCCGAAGCTAAGTCAGTTTCAGCACCACGGAGAGCGTTCACCGCATTTAGCATTTTTCTAGTTTGATCTTTTTTTCTTGTTTAAAGCGACGTAGATTATAAATAGTTAAATCCTTTAAAAAAAAAGAAAGTTGCATTTGTGCTTTAACACTCCTGTAAACCAATTATTATTTAAAACTGATCTTAACATGGTCCTTCTTCGTATTTCTGAGCATGCAGTCCCATAAAAAGATGTACATCTGCCCATATAGGCTTTTTCGTTCATGTAAAGGAAAAAGTAGGACAGCAACTGCAAAATTTTTTGCGTATTTTAATACTGTAGAGTTTAATAGATTTTTATGCACAAACGTTGTAATTGCTTCTTTCGTCAGTGAAAGTGAACCTTTTGGATTCGCCAATTACAACGACTTTTGATTTTTAATAATCTAGCCAACATTATTGTGTGTTTTAAAACAGAATGTTCAAAAAAAAAAAAAAAAAAAAGAAGGAATACGAACATTACTTAATATGGGTCTATGTATTATTTTTTGTTCAGCAAATTAATTAATTAATTAATTAATTAATTAAATTTGTTGTTTTTTTTGCCGATTTTATACTTAAGTAAGAGTTTACAACTTTTAAGTATAGGTTTAGGCTCAAAATGCATGCCTTATTCCGCCTTGTTCTAGCTAAAACAACATTTTGAGATTCAGCACCACGGACAGCTCCAATGGACTTTCAATGGCAAATTATATTTTGTATTTTTTTCTTTTTCGTTCAGCATATTCAATTTTTTTTTTTTGCTGATTACATACTGAACTCAGATTTTACAGTTTTTAAAAGTTGTTTATTTTTTACTGAAATGCGCAATTATGTCATGTTCTGAACCAAAAACAATCTTTTGATATTCAGCACCACAGACAGCTCCAGTTGACTTTTCAATGGCCAGCTATCAAGGCGTTTTCTTCATGCAATTTAATTTCTTCATGTTTTTTGTTTAACATTACGTTCAGCAATTGGGCAATTTTTGCTGATTACATCAAACTTGCTATTTTGAATATTAAGTCTCTACTGTTTTTAATGAGTTTTTCCGTTCTGACATTATTGTGTCCAGGCTGAGTGATGAACGAGAGCGCAGCGCTCAACGAGAGCGGCATGGGTTCGCCAGAGCCCTCATGGCTGGAATCCGAAGCCTTTGACTCCAACCGGACTCTGGCGCTCTCTTCGGCAGCCCTCGAGTTCCACGTCAACCCGTGGGACATCATGCTATGCCTGTCCGGGACAGTGATCACCTGTGAGAACGCCATAGTGGTGGCCATCATCTTCTACACACCGACGCTTCGCAACCCTATGTTCGTCTTGATTGGCAGCCTAGCCACCGCCGACCTGCTGGCTGGCATGGGATTAATCCTTAACTTCGCTTTCCAGTATCTGGTCTCATCTGAGACCATCAGCCTCATTACAGTTGGATTCCTGGTGGCGTCCTTCACGGCGTCCATCAGTAGCTTGCTAGCCATTACTGTCGACCGCTACCTGTCTCTCTACAATGCCTTGACGTACTTCTCAGAGAAGACGCTGCATTATGTGCATCTGATGCTGGTGGGAACATGGAGTGCATCGCTGGGATTGGGACTGCTGCCCGTTTTGGGCTGGAACTGCTTGGATGATGCATCCACCTGCAGCATCGTGCGCCCGCTCAATCGCACCAACCTTACCCTCCTTGCTGCGTCGTTTTTCGTCATCTTCGCCCTCATGCTCAGCCTGTACTTTAAGATCTGCAAGATAGTGTGTCGCCACGCGCACCAGATCGCGCTGCAGCAGCATTTCTTCACCACCTCGCACTATGTGGCCACCAAGAAGGGCGTCTCCACACTTGCCATCATCCTGGGCACGTTTGGGGCCAGCTGGCTACCCTTTGCCATTTACTGTCTGGTCGGGGAGCGCGGGTATCCACCGGTGTACACATACGCCACGCTACTTCCCGCTACCTACAACTCCATGATCAACCCCATCATCTACGCTTACCGCAACACAGAGATCCAGCGCTCCATCTACATGCTCTTCTGCGGTTGCTTTCAGACCAACGGCTCATACCGATCCAGATCGCCCAGTGAGGTTTAGATCCTCTGTGCTTTGTTTTTAACCCTGTAAGTTTTTGGAAATGGAACAGTTTATTGCACATTAGTGTTTTTGGTCACGGGTTCAAATCCCGGACGAGCCCCCAATTTCTTACAAAATTATGGTAAGAATATAGAGGGAAAAAATATCTAAATATTATTATTATTATAACTGAGCAAACATATCCTAGTCAAAATGTAAATCATTGAGATCTTCATATAACATGTGACTATCATAAAATCACATACATTTTATTAGTCTCTATATTTTCAATGATATGCATAAGTAAGATGAGATTGAAACAATACAAAAATATAATGCAATGCTAACTTAGAGCTGAAGAAATAAAGGCACTCAGAAGATGTGAGATGTTTTGAAGGCTTGTGAAGATCATCGCTCTGCTGAAAAACAGGGAAAGTAAAGCTTCTGGAAACAAACGCTGCTCAAAAGATCCCGAGGATCAGATTTGAGACGTACTGATTCTACTAGAAAATGATTGATGGAGAATCAAGTAAAGCTGAGCTGCTTCAGTCCAGTAAGAGTTCATCTGGAGATATGACTGCAGTTATTCTGACGCTAACTTGATCAAAATCAGTACAGATTCGACACGAGAAGAGTTTCTACAATTAAACAAAAAGAGATTTTACTGGATAAAAAACTCTTAACTATCAGTCTGACTACAGAAGGCATTGTGTTTTGCTCATTCTGTTCTCTGAAGTCTTATAAACTTGCATATCAGTAGGCTTTATAAGGTTAAATTACCTTTCATGTCGCCTGTACGTGCATAAGTAAGAATATGGCGCTCAAAGTGTCTGTTGCGCATTTGCACTTTACTGAGACCCAGGTGTCTCGACACGCTGTGAACAAGCAACAACTCGTATCAAGAATGTATATTTATATTATTTATAAGCGACATGTTGCACTTTACTGTACAAATCTAAATGCCAAAGCAGTATTGTGTAGGCCTACATGTTTGACGAGTGACTCAACTCATGTGATGGGTTTTCTATTTTGCAAAGTTGTCCATGACTGTACATTTTATACAAAACAATGAACACAAAATAAAACATGAAAAGCTCAAATAAAATGGTCTGTTTTTCTTTCCTGAAAGTGTGTTTGTATGTGTGAGTGTGTATGAGGACACACACAATAATCCCCAAGTAATCCATAGCACTCCCGTCCATCAGTTAACATCTGGAGAAGACAAAAGAAAAGAATCATTAAATCATTGCTTTTGCTTTCTATTCATAATATTGCTTTCTACGCAGAAAAAGTCCATCTGCTGTTGTCTCTGCTGTTGACATCCAAAATCTGGACACATATTTGTTTAGAGATGTTTGAACTATTTTGATCTGTGCAGATTTCTTCTCTGATACAGACCAAAACACCTTTTCGTTGAATGAAGTGTTATGGATTATGGATGCAAAATCATACATCCGCAAGTACTGTAAATCGTAAAACTAATCAATACACCTTCGGGGGGTTGTCACATGTTCCCTGAAGCAGATCTATGGGTTTTTGTAACAAAAATATAACTAACCCTAACTAGAAATATTTTTGTTACAAAAACCCATTGACCTGCTTCCAGACAGTGATGCAATGATACATTTCTCCAAATCTGATAAAGAAACAAACTCATCTACAACTTGAATGGCCTGAGTGGGAACACATTTTCAGCAAATGTTCATTTTTAGGTGAACTATTGCTTTAATTAAAATTATATTTCCTTTTTCAACATACAGTTTTTGAAAAGTATGAAAAAAAAATCTATTGTGGTTATTTAATATATTGACACTCCCAGTTTCCATTACTAAAGTTAAAATATACATACAGTATACAGTATATTGGGGGTCTCTGGATATTTTCTTGGATGGTGAAAGGCTTTTGAGTCATAAAAGTTGAGAACCACTATTTAAATGTAATTATCCATATAGAGTGGTGAAATTACGCACACAATTTGTAATAATTGTTTAAACTGACCAAAAATGTGAAGTCATACCAATCCAAAGAGAATCTCTTGGTTTGTGCCGTCACTGTCACTCTCAGCACCTGCTGTTTCTGCTGATTAATGAAGCTGAGAGTCATGAATTTTTCCTCCTTCAGCACTAATTAAGTTCACCAGTGAACAAGATGTGTCTGTACTCATACAGATTCATTCATTCACTTCCATCATTGCTGAAGCAGGTGGAGCAGGAACATGGAAACATCTCAGCACTGATAATTACATCCTTCCTTCAAGTTTTAAGGTTCCTCTAAGGTCACTGTATCCAGACTAATGGATGTAGAAGTGTTCTAGGCATGCTGTATTGCTGGGCCAATTTGAACCACATTAATTGCTTCGGAATTGATTTTGCTTTTTGGTAAATTGTTCCGCTATTTCTTCTCATTCAGGGTCATAAACATGCATGCAATGTGCATTTAGAGATCTGTTTCAGAAAATCAGTACACATTTCGAACATATTTTTGTGTTTTTGTCATATCAGCGCTGTCGTGACGTTGTTTCTTACAGGTCCAGCTGGAACAGTCACATGACTCAAAACTAGTTTCGGAGAGGTAAGGAAAAGACCTTACATGCACTAAATTAATGCATTGAAAGATCCTGTTATGATGTTTAGATAAAATAAAATTACCGGGGTCAAACAATAACAACAAAACAGATAAATGTTTAATGCACCAAAAGATTTAGATAAAAAATGACTGGGACAAAAATAAAACATAAAATCAGAAATGTAAACTTGAAAGACCTCAGTAATGAAATATAAATATAAAGTCAGAAATAATCAAATTTAAACAATAATAAAATAATAATAAACCTTTTAAATAATAAAATGTGCGTTGTTCACAATACTTGCATAAAAAAAATATTTAATGTAAATTAAAAACATGTTTATTCTGTGCTGTACTTTAGGGTTATTTTTTTCATTTCTTTGTAATTATTTCAGAGTGAAAATTGTTTTAAAGCAAATTGTCTTCAGTTTTTCTTCTTCTTGATGGTAAATTGATTCTGATGTCATTTTGACTCTCTTGCCCTTGCGCTGACATTAATAGACGGTCGTTGACATACACAGACTAAATTTGAACATGCAGCTTCTGAATCATACTTAGTCTAGTCATTGAAAATTGCATGATGGTCTTGTAAAAAAGGCTCTTTGTGATGTTTGTGACTGAAATAGATGCTGAGCTTTTGGTCTGATTGTGTTTTTGATATAAAACCTTCAAGCAGACCTCTCTTAGAGTCCAGAGCGAGGGGGGTGTGTTATCTGTCTGTGTTTGTACACTGCGTTATTCTGATGGATGTGGGTGCAACAAACGGCCTTCATCAGCGTCTGTGAGGTGGTGGGTGTTTGCTGGCACCTCCATGACATGCCGTCCCCAATAGTTTGGGGCTGGATGGAGTAAGTGAAGCAGGAGTCTTCTCATGTTCCTGTGGCTCACACAGGAGGTCATGGGTTTCATACATTAATGCATTAACCGCTACTCCTTTAGTTTAGTGCAAGTCTCTTTGGATAGAAGTATAAAGTGCAAAAGTGCAAATGTAACGTCATCTGCACAGAAAAACAAAACTAGCAAACAAACAAAAACTGCTCTGGAAGTAGTTTTCAGTAAGAAATTGTTGGTGAATTTTTCAAATAAATAAAATGTCATGTTAAATAGTTTCAGCATATTTAGCATAGCTTTACAGCAAAATACAGATTTAAATTAAAATAAAAAAGGCTAGTTTATAAATATAATTGTCATGCCCTTGTCTGTGTTCTATGTCACAAGTTAGTTTTGGTTTCGTTTTAGTATTTCCTGTTTGTCCTTATTTGGTCTTGTTCCTGTTCTTGTTAAGTTAATGAGTTTATCCCTGCCACTGTTCACTGCCCGGCTCGCGCCTCGCCATTCGGCGGAGTCCGCTACCAAAAGCGGCGTCTTATGAGGTTCCACCAAAGCCAGACACTCAAAAGCCGTTCAGAAGTTCCACGGCTCCCAGCCCGCGGTGTCAGAGTCCAAAGCCGGATTTGTGGGCCGACATGCCAGCTCTCATACCCGCTGATGCCGATCCGCCATTTCCAGTTCCTAAATCACAGCCAATGGAACCGATCCCAAATTCAGTTCCTGAGTCACAGCCAGTAGAGCAGATCCAGTTCCTGAGTCACAGCCAGTCCCTAGATTATGGCCAGAAGTGCCAATCCCAGTCACAGTTCCAGAGCCTAGGCCAGGAGTGCCGATTCCATTTCCAGTCCCTGGTTTGCGTCCAGAGGTGTTTCTTGATCCCAGTTCCAGAGTCCTGGCCAGTAGAGCCGATTCCAGATCAAGTTCCTGAGTCACAGCCAGTAGAAACGATTCCAGTTCCAGAGTCTTGGCCAGGAGTGCAGATCCCGATTCCAGTCCCTAGATTACGGCCAGGAGTGCTGATCCCAGTCACGGTTCCAGAGCCTCGGCCAGGAGTGACGATTCCGATCCTTGTTCCAGAGTCACAGCCAGGATTGCCGATCCCCGATCCAGTTCAAGATTTACAGCCAGGGGAGCCGATCCCTGTTCCAGAGTCACGCCCACGAGTGCCGATCCCGATTCCAGTCCCTAGAATGCGGCCAGAAGTGCCGATCCCTGATCCAGTTCCTGATTTACGGCCTGGAGAGCCATTCCCAAATCCACTCCCTAAGCCCACGCTGCATGAGCGCCTCCCTGACCATGCGCTACAAGACCGCTCCCCTGAGCCTGGTCCTTCCCAGGGACACCCACACGACCCGGGGCCCTTACGGTCGTCTGACTTCCCCAAGATCCAGAGACTCCGCCCCATGTGGCCTCCAGGACACCCTCCCTCCCTATGGGTTTAATATTTCGTGGTGCGAGGACGCACCTTCCGGGAGGGGGAGATGATGTTGTGCCCTTGTCTGTGTTTTATGTCACGACTGTATTTAAGCCCAGTGTATTCTGTCTTGTACTGCGGTTCCGTCAAGGTTACTTTGCGTTGCTGTGTTTGTAAGTTTTCTTTGTATTTTGGAAGTCTTTTAGTAAAATCAACGTTGAACGCTATGATTCACGTCTCTGCCTGTTACATGCACGTACAATGCCTTACAAGAATAAGTTACCAATAGCTCAACAATATTTAACTTTCTTTTACAGTTTTATTAACTAGCTAGAATGTAAATGCATAAGCATTTTGGTTCATGTAATTGTACATGCATTCATTTTTAAATGTATTTTAGATATCTGATAATTAATGAAACAAATAAAGGCCCTCATATGCAGTATAGCTGTATAATGTATTGTTCTTTACTTTCCTAAATGTCATATTGAAAATAAAAAGGGCATCAAATATACACTTGTGACCCTGGAAATTATTAAAATTGAGATTAACACATCATCTGAATAAAATGGCTTTCCATTTAAGTATGGTTTGTTGGGATAGGACAATATTTGATACAACTGTTTGAAAATCTGGAATCTGGATGCAAAAAACAAAAGTCCAAGTAAACTTCTAAGCAATGTACATTATTAATCAAAAAGATCTGAGAAATGTATGATAAGAAATTTACAAACTTTTTTGTGCTCCAGCCAGGCTCACATAAACTATTTCTATCATAAACGGGATTCTACTACCTAAATACCCTTGATTAAATACAACGATAAACTAAGTGCAAAACTGCTAAAAAAGTCCACAAAATTCACAAAACTAACAATTGGTTTCAGAGCAGAAAGAGCGGCGCTGTCTCAGCCGGTCTTTAGGCGGCAGATGTTGTTTAAATGTGATTGACCTCTATCAGGGTGCCATCATCATCTCTAATCTAAACTTTAGGCTACGGTCGGTTTGAGATCTCCGACGGTGAGAATCAGCAACACAGACATTTATGAGTGCCGTTATTCCTGTTCTGATGCAGTATCTCTTCAGTGATTCCCGCGGTGCTTTGTCTGCGCGCTCTCCATGTTTTATTCATGTAAGCCCACGCGAACCATCTGAGTCTCTAAAGCGGCTCGAGTCATCTTAGCAACACGCCCACTGAACGACACTAACCTTCATCATCACCCCCATCATCATCAGCGTCATCAGTGTCTCCCCTCCTCTTCACAAACAAATAAAATAACAACGAAATGCATGTTAAACATTCAAGTGTTTTCAGTAGGCTAATCTAGCCAAATTAGTCTAATCTTTTAAAACAATATGCTTTCAGGTAGGAAAAAATGCAATTAGTTTAATCAAACAATTATATACAAACATCTTGGTAACATTAAGTGCATTTAAAATTCTAAACGTTAACTCACACACATTTATAGTAACAGAAATAGGCAATGTGTAATTTCCAGGAAAATATTTAGAGCCCAACACACAAACACACACACACTCACAGTAGTGTACTATAGGTGAAAGTGCAGACTGTAGTAAATACTTCAGTCTCTGCGCACCAGCAGCTCTGGCAAGTAATAAATGCATAAAACGTTGACGTTTCTGCACACGCCGTTATATTTTTCATTGTCACATTCTTGTGGTATTAAAGTGGTAATGAACTGAGAAACCGAAATTCCCTTGATCTTCTGATATAAGATGTCATTGTACTATAAAACATCCTGTGAATTTCAGAACTTTGTTGTTAGTCTCAAAACAGCTTATTGCAGCCAATCTGCAGCTTGTGCATAAGCACCGCCTCTGTAGAGAAGCTCAACACCTGCTTCTACATCTGCTTAGCTCCACCCCCCCATTGTACTGATTTAAAAAAATGGAAAACACAGGTCTACGCAGAAATAAACAAGACGCTGTGCAACACCTTCCTTTTGATCCCAATGTTAGGAAAGAGTGGATGAGCTGTCCTTTGTTCACTTCAGTTGCCTGCGGATTCGTGTAAAAAAAAAAAAGCCCTAAATCAGGGCAGCGTACATCTGTGAAGGACGTTGTAGGCTGTCAAACACACACAAGTTCAGTGTTCAGTACATTTATGGATGTTTTGAGCAGTGAAGGCTTGTTGTTTGTCATTTCTCTGATCACCAATGCAGACATGGTGTAACGTGACACATAAAAAGACAGAACTAAGTCATGATAATCACTGGATGCATCAAATGCCTCGTTTGTAATGTGTTTTATTGTTTTGGTGACGCGGCATCACGTTATGATGAGATTACTGTAAGGTTTAGTCTTTGTTTGGGGTGAAGTAGAGATGTAAACAATTTAGCCTATGTCATGTAACTCCTGTTTTTGGACACATAACTGAACTGACATTCAATGTAAAAGTTATTGCACCCAAAAGTAACTTAAATTGGAGTTGTGTAACATAAACAAATCTGAATAAGCCCAAACAGAGGCCTGTGTGTAATCCCTCTAAAATGGTCACTCGTTTCAGTTTGAATAAGGTAATAAATATGTAATGCATCATCTATATATGTTTTTGAGTATGGAATTATACTAAACCCAACAAAACTAAATTCACAATTGTTTTTTAGCAATTCAGAAGACGGTGGAAGAGAATAGTGACATTTTTTACAAATTTCATCCTTGACTACTTAAATACCAAATACCACTGCCAGAGAGTTTACTTCCAGATCACGGTGTGGATTGGAAAGGAAGGTAACATGGAACACAGTAGATTGGGGATGGAAACTTGTGGATAGCCGGTCCTTGCCAGTTATGACCAGTAAGACTGCTGTCTCAAAAAGCCTCCTGCAGATGATCCACTGTAATTGCACAACTACCTGCCGAACGCAACAGTGCAGTTGCAGGACATATGGACTATGGACCATGCATGGCCTCTTGTGGACCATGTCAAGTGTTATGAAAAAATGCCCCGTTCACCCATGCCTAAAACCGCCACTGAATACTAACGTTTTTTTACTAACCGTGAGTTCAAACGCTAAGTAAGAAAGCTGTGACCGTTGAGCATTGGAAAATGTCCAACATTTCACAGTTCATTTTTTCAGTTATTTGAGTGCCTTATCCAGGTATTTGAA
Organism: Enteromius treurensis; assembly: GCA_032275025.1. Taxonomy (NCBI): domain Eukaryota; kingdom Metazoa; phylum Chordata; class Actinopteri; order Cypriniformes; family Cyprinidae; genus Enteromius; species Enteromius treurensis. The sequence goes on from JAUCMU010000043.1 coordinate 20,278,847, forward strand.
GTGCACTTATTCCTCTTTGGACTTTTCAGTGTGAACGCACTACTCACTATTTACACTACAAAACATCGAATAGTGCACAAGTACACGATTTGGGACCAGCTATAGTCATTTTAATGACCTCACACCCGCCATTTTGAAAATGGGGCCTTTCATGGAGTCAAACTTTGGTGTGTTTTTAAGTAGGCTACATCTGATACTACTGTAAACCACTGAGCCATATTTGCAGCTAATTATCAGAGTAATCATACGATTTTTTTATTCCTGTAAAGATGACTGAAAAGTAGTTGAAAAGTAGAAAAGTAGACCAATAGCGTGCAAGGACTGTACATAACTGACCAATGTGAGAAGGCAGGATCTACAGAGAACGGTTGAAAACATGCCTAGGCTACATGCATTCTTCTTCTTCTTTTAATTTTAATGAATCATCATTAAAGTCAACATTAAAGTAATAGAAATGGTGTTTAATAAAATAAGACCTTTGCAGTAAGTGTGTCGGTCTGTGACAGCAGCTGCTTCTGTGTTTTTTTTACTTCAGATGACTTTTTTCAGGGGTTGGTTATTGATACTGTAGCGCCACCTAAAGGTCACAGCAGCTCAGTACAGGTCTGGTGCGCTTCTGTGAATGGCCGACAGACGGCGCTAGTGAGCCTATCAAACCTCAACATGAAGTACTGTTTGTGCTAACATCTTCTTAAATGTTAAGGATTTTGTTTGATATATGTAAAAGTAACAGTTTAATTAAAAACAAATATTAACAATAACTTGTTAAATGTTTTAAAAAGCACAAAAAGCAACTAATCTTTAAAAAATGCGACAACTGAAAAAAAAAAAAACCCCAGCCAAATCATCCGATTATTCAGTTAGAATGGTAGTCCAAAGGTAACTAAAATAAAATTATTGATTACTGTTTAAAAGATTAAATGTAGGAAAACCGGTCAATAACGTGCATGGTCATATTTCTACAGTATATAGACATTTTGTATCAGTACCTTTATTACATTGTGTTTTTATTACGTTTTTTATTTTTAGTTTATTCAGAATTTGTATGTATATATTTATATCATCATTCCATTTTTGAAAATTTCAGAAAACTTAATATTTCTCAAATAAAATAAATAAAATAGAAATGTCAAAATTCTATTTAATATAATACATTTCTTTATGAAAAAAACGAATGGGCGTCACTAAAATAATATTATCGGCATCTAGTTTCAGTCTTGATTTAGCATTGAAGGAAAGTGGTCAACTTTGAGTTTGAGATGCATTACTTTTTACGGTTATGACTCGAATATTTATGACTTAATTTTACATTTAAAAAAGTAACACAAATGAATAAATATTTATTTTTCCGTCATATGAATGGATAATTCAGTATCCTGTCAGAACCTTGAACATTAGTTTTTATTAATTCAAGCAAACTGTTACAGTAAACAGTTACATACGATACACGGTATACAGTATTTTAAATCATGTTTAATCTTTGTTTCTGAATCTCTTTTTTTCGTTTGGAACATAGAAACAGCGAATGCTGGAGAAATGCAAGCAAAAGTAGTAACAGCACAATACATTCAACTCATCAACATTTATACAAACCATAAGGCCTAAGAAAGAGAAACCAGCGTTCAGTCCCAACAGAAACAGACACACAGACAACGAGCGTTCACTTTCATCTCTTCTTCACTCACAAAGTCTGCTTTGAAATATGACTAGGTCTGTTCTCATGTTTTGGCAAACAGTTACTACAATTTAATTTTGTTCATAAATTGAAAACTGCAGTAAGTTACAATTTATAGACCTCAGAAATAAAAGGCCACAATGTTTTTTTTTTGTGTGTGTATGTGGGAAGGTGTCAACATTTCAGTGGATGAATCTCGTGAAAACATGTCACATTTCACCCTTAAATCGAAGAAATAATTTAGGAAAACATATCCTAAAAGAAGAAAGAAAATAAAGCCCATTTTAGGGCTAAATGACCATTTTAGAATAAATTTTTATATCTAAAAAGGGCATTTATTAATTTGGAGGATTTTTTTTTTTTTACTTTTTAAAAATTATTTATATATTTATTTGTATTATTTATAAACAATTTTAAATAATAAAGAATATAACATCTGTGTGTGTGTGTGTTTATATAATATGTAAATATATTTTATTTATACATTTCAACACATTTTCCCTCCAAATTAATAATTATATATATATATTTATGTATGTGTGTGTATGTATATGCACAACAAAATGCAAGAAAATAAATGAAAAAAGAAATAAAATATAAAAATGCATTTTCTTCATGGGAAATGTGTTTTATTACTTTTTTTTAAATATTTTTTTGTTTTTTACATTTTTCATGGTGAGGTGAAATATAACCTGCACAAGAGATTCACTCATGTATTTTAAGTCGTCTTGACAAGTTAATAAAAACACTCCTTCATTTTTTCCTTTGACTTTGCCCATCACAAGCACAAAATGACATCAAACATCACATCTTTGAAATGGAAGAACAGTTTAGATGATATAAAACGTATAATAATCATCCGTCACATTCTGATATGACACTTTTGATCTGCCGCATTGAGACGTTCTTGCTGTGGCCAGAAGAGGCCGCTGTCGTCTCTGTATAACAAAACAAGAGCTTGAGTTGTTCCTATTGAGAATAAAAGACAGACGAGTTCAAACGAAAGAAATATGACAGATAAAAAAAAACCAACGTGGTTATTTTCATTCATCAATTGCACAACGAGTGGTTAAAAAACATTAAAGCAAAGCATTCTGGGAACATGGAATGCAGTCGTCTGCAGTCACGATGTTTCCTGAATTGGACTGCGACGGATCGGAGAGTGTTTGTGGGAAAACTCTTATTGAGAAGAAGGTTAGCTGAGATTTCATTAGGGCCTCCTTCCTTGAGGCTCTTGATCCCGTGACTTTACTCCATCCAGTCGACCTCGTCGAACTCGGAGTCGTCTTCTGAGTCGCTGTACTCCACGGCGATTCTGCGTGACAGGATCGTAGCCACGTCGTTCCCAACACGCTCGTGTTTGGCCTCTTGTTCCCGCTGCTCCTCCACCTTCCTCAACTGGATCCCTGAGACACAGAGTACAGCTCGTTACGCTCACGCCTGCATTTATGCTTTTTATAGACTTACAGTGCTCATGTACACACTATGTACTTATTATAGTAATTATAATACCTATGTACTAACCCTGAACCTACCCCTAAACCCGAACCCTAGCCCATGCAGTGACCTTATGTTACCAGTACTTTCTTAGGTAAGTACACTGTAAGTACATGTACGTACACACACTGTAAACTAAAGTCCAACCCATTCAAGGTGCACATTTACATTTTACCACTTCTTGCTTTCCCTAGGAATCGAACTCGTAACCTTGGCGTTGCAAGCGCCGTGATTTAGTGTTTATATACGATCAAGTAAATTAAATATTTATCACAATCCCAAGTTATTTCTCTGACTGATGAATCTACATTTTTAATTATAGATTTTAAATTATACTAGTTCAATATTTACATTTATTTATACGTGTTATTTAAATCATATTCATTTTTTACTTCAATTTATTTATTGAATTTATCACTTTTAATTATTTTTTTATTTTATTATTTTATTCTATTTATTTGTTGCATTAGTATTTTTTATTAATTGTATATTTTTTATTATTTCGCTTTATGAATTACATTACATATTAATTTTATTCATATTTATATTAATTATGTTTTTCATTGTATTAATTTATGTGTTAAATTATTATTGCACTAATAATTTTATTAATTATATTTTTATTACACAAATCTGTAAAATTCATATATTATAATATTCATAATATGCTATTATTTTTAATTGCAGATTTTAATATTAATTTAGTAATTCCATGTATTAATTGCATCAATTATTGGTGCATATATTTTAATTATGCATTTACAACAATTTCAATACTTATATATGCATTTTAATGTATTTAATAATTTAAATGAAATTGTTTATGCATTTAAAATATAAAGTATGCTGCTTAGTTTTAAAAAGTGTGTGTGTATATATATATATATATATATATATATACTACAATAAAAAAAAAATTATACAAAAAATTGATTGTGTGTGTGTTTTATTAAAAAAATATATATATAAGTATGAGTAAGTAATAACAATCTACTTATTTTTTTTCATTCAGTTTCTTTAAAAACAAAAAGGTTTTAGATGAATCACAACAATAAAATGTTTGATTCAGACCAAAACAAAAATAGTAACAAAGACAAATATGGGCTGAATTTAGGTTAGCATACTAGCATATTAAAATATATAAAGATATGGCAAAAATACAGCAGTATGCTAGATTTTCTAAAATTTGTTTTCCGTGTATTAAAGGTTTAGGCGGGAACTTCTCATCCCATGATGCACTGCGAATGACGTGATCAAATCAGCTATGAAAAACTTATAGAGAAACTTATTGATTGTAGATACAGAATAATTATTACAAAAGAAAAAATATACAGTTATATTGTACTGTGCATCTATTTTTAGTGTAGATTTTGGACAAAGTGAACTTGAGCAAAACTCTGCCTACCTTTACGGATGGCCTCCAATAGAACGCTGCGGGCATCGCTGATTGGCGGCAGGTTGGATGGATACCTCTTGACCTCATGACCCGAGTGAGTAGGTGGCGACGAAACTGCTCCTGATGGGAAGGAAGGCATGATGGGCGGGCCTGAGGATGAGCAGGGGGAGGAGCTTCTGTTTCCTGGCAAGGGCAGAGGAGGAGGAGGGGGAGGCGGTGGCAAAACGGCTCCGTCTCCGGCTGTGGGCTGAGTCCTGTCCAGCTGTCCGCGGGCAGGGGAGGAGTGAAGGGGCGGGGCCACAGGAGGGGGGGCGGGGTGTAGGACTCCTGGGGCGATCTGGAGGGGGGCGGGGGGAGGAGGGATGGCCGGGGGCTGCTGGGAAGGTAAGGGTGGGATTGGAGGCGGGGCTGAACCACGCATTCTTGAACCTGATAGGCTGGCTGGGAGAGGAGGAGGGGGCGGGGGTAAAGGAGGAGGAGCTGGAGGCGGGTCATTGGAGTTGAGGAAGATAGGTGTGCGAGCCGGAGACTGCGTGATGCTGTCCGAGAAACCTGAGCTGGAGCTGCGCGACAGAAATACAGGGAAAATATTACTGCAATTGTCACACTTAAATTCAGCATTAAAGTGATCAAATAATTTGGTCCAATTAAAAATTTGATAATGTTATCTAACTAGGCTTTTTATGAAATATTTGTGTTTGCTACTCTTTTTTTAAAAATATAAAAAACGCTATATATTTTAAATGTATTAATTTATTAATTGCATTTATTTATTCCATAAATATTGTTGCATTAGTTATATATTTTGTTCATTTGTTAATTAGATATATTACGTTTATTTTACACAAAATATTAATTACATAATTAATTATATTGATTTATTTGTTTGTACATATTTCGTTTTTATTATATATTTATTCATACAAATGTAATAATTTAATATTTATTAAAATATTTAAAATATGAATTATATTTAGTTATTATATTTGTTTATTATGTTGTTTACTAACAAATGTAAATGTACTAATTCGTTTTATTTAAACATAATTCAATTATATTGATGTATGCACTTATTTGTTGAATTAACCATTTTTGTATTTATGATTTTTTTTACAATTAATGTATTAATGTAAGTTGAGTATGATGTCAGTTCATACAGAATGTTTCTTTCATTAAAATAATTAATATTTGTCTTTATTATTATGTTTATTTATTGTTATTCAAAACAAAATATGATTATTTACAAACTAAGTTGAAAATAATGCATGCATATGGTCTCCACAAAAGTATTTATTAGCACTGATTAGCAACCTCACATCTCAAAGTAGGCCTTTATGGGGTATCATTAAAAATAATTTCTGAAATGAAGTGGAATGTTACTTGTTCGATCGGTGTTTCTGTTTTGCTATGCCTGTATATAGAGCTCTGAGCTGGAACAGAGAGAGAGAGTGTTTCGTTGCTCTGCTGTAAATGTAGCTCCTTGATTACTTTATTGATTTGTGTGTATCTCACTGACACTGACTCTGTGTTTGTTCATGAGTTTTTACAAAACAGCCTCAGTAACATTATTGAGTGAATCTGAAGCTTCAGCTGAAGCACAGATAGGATCTGGAGCAGCTCATCAGTCCTGAAACACAGACTGTTTATAGTTCAACTTTTTATACACTACACTAACTCACACACAGCGATGCTCAGTAAACAGAACACCTCAAAACTATACCTCACTTTATCTGATGTTTGCATTAATGTACAAAACGTACAAGTATGTGTGTAAGAGTGTGTGAGTGTTCACGTTTTTGTGACAAATGTCACAAAATGACAAGGTATTGCAATATGAAGGTGAGTTATGAGGACCATTATTCCCCATTATTCAAAAGGTAAAACATGTCCCCATGAGGAAATAAGCTTATAAATCACACAGAATGAAGTTTTTTGAAAATCTAAAAATGCCTGTAGTTTCCTGTAAGGGAACCCTACCCCTACCCCTACCCCTAAACCATTACGCCAATGGAGAACACAACATGTGTGTTTGTGTGTGCACCTGAGAACAGAGGCTGGTTTGGCGTCGGGGGGGTATGTTGGTGGAGGGGGAGGAGGCTCATGCGGGCGGCCGTAGTTTCTCTCTCCCGTACGGTTCAGGAGTTCGTTCATCTGAGAGTACGGCAGCGCGGCCAGAGAGAACGGCCCGTCCAGATGATTGATGTACACCTGCCTGCAGAGACAGAGAAAAATCTGAACTTTAAATACCATTTAAAATCTGGCTCAAAATATTCCAATCAGTCACAGAACTGCATAACACGGGGTCCTCTCCTAAATCACGAATTTGAAAAGAAAAGGACAAATATCCGTCTCTTACCATTTTAAAACCCTTAAAAACCATGTAATGAACCCTGAAAAAAGTCTGCATGACTAACAACATCCATCCACAACCGAATTATAAAAACACACAAACAATTATCTAACTTATTAAGACTACCTATCAAAGGAAAACCCAAATTTGAGCAAGTAGATTTCTATTAATTCAGAGTTTGAGTCAAAATTATAAATTTTTCTTTCATGCCAAAAATCATTGGAATATTAAGTAAAGATCATGTTCCACGAAGATACCGTAAATATATCAAAACTTTATTTTTGATTTGAAGATGCATTCCTAAGAACTTCAGTGGTGATTTTCACAGAATCCAGATGTCAGAAGATGTCAAAACTGACCTGATCCCACAAAAGTGTCCCTTTAATGTTCCAAAAATAAAAGTGTATTAGCCTAGCCTCTTATGTTAAATATGGAAATCTATTGAGAGGTTTGGAAATTTGATTCTGTATTTTTGCAAAGGTAATTAGAGGATGGGTGTCCAGAAACTGGCCTTTGATCGTGGTAGGCCGCTGATCCGTTGGCTTCTCTTTGTTTTTCCTCTTCATCGGCCAGCTCTGCTCCCAGAGCCATCTTCTGCCACTCCTTCCTTCGGTCGTGAGGCGCTCGCGGGATCTTCTCGGGATCATGAGGACGGTCGATGTTCTTCTGCTAGAAACACACACACACAGACTGAGAGTTAGTCTGGTCTTCAGGAGCTCAGTTGCTTGGCTTGTCTCTTTACTGAGAAGCAGAAGCAGGTTTAGCAGCACAAGGAGAAGAATCCAGGTAAGAGTTGACATATCAGCAGATATATGAACATAATCACTCAAACACATCCTCTCATGAATTAGTCAAACCTGTTGCTTGGTCTTTGTCTGTATGTCTATATGTATGTGTGTGTGTGTAAAAAATTTTTCTGTTTAGTTATTCTGTTTTTAGCAATAATGTTTATTTTATGATCTTCCATTTTTTATTTATTTTTCATATTATTTTTATTTGATGTATTTTAACTCTTAATTTAATTAATTAATTATTATAATTTGCGCATTTTTAGATTCCATTTTTCATTTGAGTTTTAATTATGTTTTTAATATTTAATAATATTTTTATTTAACTAGATTTTTACAATTTCATCATTATATATATATTTTGCGTTTTTAGATTCCCATCTTCCATTAGAATTTTAGTTGTTTTTATTATTTAATATTTTTAACTAGTTTTTATTATTTTTTATTTGATGTATTTAATTTCCAAATTTAATTATTATAATCTATGCATTTTTAGACTTAAATGTTCCTTTCCATTTTAATTTTAGTTATTTTTTTAATATTTAAAAATGATTTTAATTAACTAGATTTTTTTTATTTTTCATCTGATGTATTTTACCTCTAGATTTAATTACTATAACTTGTGCATTTTTACATTCAGAGCACGTACAAGACTGAAAATTGAACCTAATGATCTGAAGAAAAATGCCAGTGATATTTTAAACCAAATTATTAACTGTGTATAGTTTTTTTGTTCCCCATCATTCAGTTAAAAAATGATTCATATACCATATATGAAACTAATAAATAAATAAATATGGGTATAAAATCAACCGAAAAAATATATATTATTCACAGCATTATTGTTGTTTTATATATATATATATATATAGTCAATTTTAGGGGTCGAATCTGAGCAGATTCAGGAGGTTGAGGAGATTCAGTTTTAAAGCGAATCATTTTTACACTCACTCCTGATTCACACTGAGCATCTGATTCAGAGCGAAGGGGAAGTTAAGCACAGCACACAGTAACACACACACACACACACACACACACACAAAAGCTGGAGAGGTCAGACAGACAGGAAACAAACAAATCTGGATGGTTTGTGTTTCTGTTTGACTTAAACCAAATCAAGACTCCTGAAGAGAATTTGTAAAAGAAAACAGCCAAACCAAATACACACGCATGTCACTGAGATCTCCGATGAATCATCTGGAAAATACTGAGTTTGATTTTAATCTTCTGATATGTGCTAAATAAATTCTGAATCATTTATTACAGACACATAGTAATCCGGAGTATTAAATGAATATACATTCAGTTCAATAATTCAAAGTGACTGACTGCATATACACATTGTTTTACCAATGTATTTTTGTGTTATTTACAGGATCTTTATAGTTCATTTTAAACTAAAACCATGAAAATAGTTGAAACAACAATAAAATTACTGAAACAAAGTAAAGGTAAAATAGAAAATATAAAAATTTAATTAAAATGGCACACCTTAACTAAGGTGAAAATGAAAAATATATTAAAAATTATATATTAAAACGGCTACTAAATTACTACAATTTTAATTGTTTCAATTGTAATGAAAATAGAAAAAAGTCAATTACAGTAAAATGGTAAAAACAAATAAATTGTTAAAACTTTCAAATGAAAATGAAAAAATAACAACTTAAAAATAATTTAGTATTGAATATAGCTAAAATTTAAAATGGTAAAATGGTTAAAAACTGAAATGGTTTTGCCATTTTAGCAATTAAAATACTAAAACTAACTAAAATTGGAAAATATATCAATAAATTAACACCACAACTAAACTGCTAAAAAATTCAAATAAAAAATATTAAATTAAAAACTAATACAAATTACTACTAAAATGCAAAAATCTATAATGTAATATAATCTAGTATAATCTAATATAAAATGTAATAATATAATATAATATAATATAATATAATATAATATAATATAATATAATATAATATAATATAATAAATGGTGTATGGAGTGTTTTTCCAGCTGAAGCGTCAGTGTCTCAGTGTCTGTGCGTCATACACTGATTGTTTGTTTCTCGTGCAGGTCAGAATGAAGCGGCCGAGCGGAGTTGAGATTGAAGCATCTCTGATGGTCACATACCTGCACTGGAAGGTCTAAATATTTATAGACCTGGTCATACATGTGGGGATCCTGCAACTACAAAACAAAACAACAGAAGAAGACCAAAGGGCTCAGATAACACAATATTCCAGAAGAATACCTACAAAACACACATGAAAAATAACACAAAGAAAAAGCCAAACAATATAGAGTTCACAATACTGGTATCACACTGGTATAGTAATATAGAGATGACCCATTAATTATTGGTATCAATTGATTAATACTGGAAGCAGAAAACACACACACACACACACATACACACAAAGTAAATGTAACACACACACACACACTTAACTGAGCATGAGGATGTTAGTCAGTAATACTAAGAATGGATAATTAATATCATTTTAGTTTTATCAAGCTCACAAAATCAGTGAATTGAGAAAGTGAATGAAGGCTTCTGTCAAACCCTATGTGAGCGTCCATCCTCTCCTCTCTCTCGTCCTGTCATCATTCACTGACTGAACCGCTGACATCAGCACTCTGTGTGTGTGTGAACTGACATCTGAACTGAGCTGATGCTTGTAACTCCATTGTGTTCATCTGTTTTGTCTTTCATTCGCTCTGACAGGTTAGAAATGATTCCACTGATTCCTGGATGTTTTACACATCTATAAAATCCGCACAGTAAAAAATTATACTGTCTGAAACACCTGAACATTAACTCTTTATCTTTATTTATTTTTTTATTTTTTAAAATCTACATAAATTTGATTATACTTTAAACATTTAATTTAATTTAAACATTGTGAAGAAACATAACAGTTCTAATATTTCTCATGGTTAATATCGCCATGAACTCTACAGACAATCTCAGATACTCCATTTCCCATAACACCCCATGCCTAGGAACTGATTGCACACAGACCTTTTATTTTCAAACATTAAACCAGCAAAAATTAATTCTGATAAAAAACCACAGGTGTCAGCTGTAAAATATCTGACCATTCATATTTATTTTATTTTATTTATAAATTTGATTATACTAACAAATTTAAGGCCGTTTGAAGTTATTGTTTTATTATTATTATTATTTAAAAAATATTAAACAAACAAAGAAACATTAAAGGAATATTACTTATTATTTTTGTATAATTATGTTCAGTAATAAAAGTAATATCAATACTGTAAAACTGCATTACTCTCTGAAACAGTGCATATATTTATTTAATTAAATTGCTGCTTTTGCCACTTGATAATCACACAAAGACGTGTTTTGGGGTTTATTTTGAGTGATCATGTCTGTGTAATCGACTCTCTCCTGACAGGCAGCAGTCTGCATATAAATGAATCTATTATTGTACTTGCACTCAGTTCTGAGTGTGATAAAGATGGCATCGCCATGGTAACGGAGTGGGAAACTAGCATCATCACTGGTACTGGATGCCACAAACTGGCAGACGGCTGCTGTCTGTTACACATTTTATGGTGCATTTTATGTATTTGTCAAAGATGTTTCTCCTAAAATTCCTTGAGAGAAATAGTGTCTTGTTGTTATGTAGCTGTACAATCATTAGCTTGACAGAAATCAGTGAGAACTGTTTGAGTCCAAACCAAAATCTCTGACTTATTTCAATAATAACTACGAGAAGCACCTGAGACATTAAAAAGATTTGTGTGATCTTTTTTTTTTAATTATTATTATCATGTATGGAAGCTTGTTTTCACTATGGAAACTCTAACCCAAAATTATCTAAAACTCAAACTCAGAATTACAAGAAAAATAGAATTGAAAGATATTAACTCTAATTTAGAATTACATGGGGGAAATGTAGAATTGCAAGATATAAATGCAGAATTGCTAGATTTAAACTCGAACTCAGACTTACAAGTAATATTAGAATCGTAAGATGTAATCATCAGATATAAATGTAGGATTTCAGCTCAAAATCAAAGAACTGTGAAATGTAAAAGTAGAATTGCGAGATGTAAAGTCAAATTTAGATTTGCGTGATTTTACAAGACAAAAATGTGAATAGCGACTTAAAGTTACAATTGTGAGATATAAACATATTCAGAATTTTGCGACTTAAACTCACTCATAATTACAAGAAAAAACATAGAATTGTCATATATGGAGGTAGAATTGCTAGATATAAACTCACAATCCGAATTACAAGAAAAAAGAATGCAGGATTTGTGATATTTAAATTGTGAGATTTAAACTCAAGCTCAGAATTACAAGAAAAATTTAATTGCGAGGTGCAAATATAGAATTGCTGGATATAAACTCAAATTTAGAGTAGCAATATTTAAAATCAAACTCAGAATTACAAGTAGCGAGATATTAACATACTTCAAATTGTGATATTTAAACTCAAAATTTCAAGACAAAACTTAGAATTGCGAGATATAAATGTGATTTAAATTTAAAATTGCCATTTATAAACTCAAACTCAGAATTACAAGACAAAAATTAGAATTGCGTGAAACAAAGTCAAAATTACAAGAAAAAAATTAACGAGATATAAACTTACAATGGCAAGATTTAATCTTATAACATCATAATTTTAAGGGTATTTTTCACAAATCTGTTTATTTTGTCCTTCTGACTTTTCCCCCCAGAAGTCTAACTTGTGAGATAAAAGTCGCATTTACCTTTTTGTTAATAGTTTTATTCTGTAGTGGAATCAGGCTTTCATAATAACACCATTCATCTGATGCATTTAAATGAAAGTGGGTTCAGTGTTGCGTTTGAGTGTAGTCTGTGTTTGCATCATGCTTTCAAAGCCACACACCACGATCTCTGCAGGAGACCAACTCCTGCTGCTCTGAGCTCTTCACCAGCAACCAGAGCGATACGAACATCACACACACACACTTACACACAGCCTGTCAGCGGCCACCAGTAGCACAGTCAGAAACAACCAGAAATAACTTGAATCGTGCTGCCGATCAGTTCAGGCCAGGAGACACACACACACTCTTACATGCTCTCTCTCTCTCTCTCTCTCTCTCTCTCTCTCTCACACACACACACGGCTCCTCAGGGAGAGACACAGAGGGTATCTGAAGTGAAAATATTTCAGGAAAACCTATGTATGTTCAGTCTAACTTTCAGTTTAGGACTCAGAAACTGCAGTTTGACAGCTAGTATCGTAAAGTACTGCAGTAGCCAGTTTCATTCATACCATGCAGCTGAATAATTACAAGATGCATAATTATTTTTTCTTTTTCTTTTTTAATAATAGAGTTTGACTGGGTTTAATGATTGTCTCAGTACAGTGAGTTATTTACATTAGACAAATGTGCCTGTGAGAGAAACAGCTGCTCTGTTTTGAAAGCCGCTGATCTACTGTCACTGTAATGTATAGTTATGCTGAGTTAGTAGTTCTGGTTAGTTGTGTCTGAGAGAGACTGAGATCAGTTTTCCACACATCAGTCACTCCTAATGTCATTGAATCGCATCTAATCGAATGCAGCCGATCCCACTTCCACTGCATTTACACACTTAATATGAATGAATGGCGGGAAGCAGCAAATTACATTCTGTGTGTGTGTGAACACAATCACTGCAAACACTTTTTCTGCTTCAACTGTTTATATTCTACATACTTCATATATAGATTTCAAATATATATATATATATATATATATATATATATATATAATTTATGTAGTTAATCATATTCATATAAATGTTTTAAATAAATGTTTTACAATATTTTTTCATGATGATAACTGGATAACACTATGTTCTTATTTTCTTTATTTATAATATTTTATTACAATTACATAATATAACATGACAATTATATAATTATATAATCTAAAATATTTGTAAAAACATTAAACATATTTTTAAAATAATTACATAATATTTATATATATATTATAATATTTTTCAAGACCTTTTCTTATAATCTTCAAATTTGTTATATGTAGTATTTTAAAATATTACTGAACATATAAGAATATATATTTGACATCAAGATTTTAATGGTTAACATGTCCATTTTGTTGTAATTTTGCTAGTAATTATCCGACGCATTTATGAAATTTTAGATTAAATTATCTCCTCCTTGGATTGCCACCTTACCGTGGTGGAGGGGTTTGAGTGCTTGAATTATCCTAGAAGCTATGTTGTCAGGGGCTATATGTCCCTGGTAGGGTATCCCATGGCAAAGTGGTCCTAGGTGACAGGCCAGACAAAGAGTGGTGGGATTGGGGCTCGCATGCAAGCTCCTGGTGGCTAGGTCTTACATGGGGCGACAAAGAGTGACATGGGGCCATCCTACCGTGGGCCCATCACCTGCAGGAGGAACTGTAAGGGGTCGGTGCATTGTGGGTTGGGCGGCGGTCAAAGGCGAGGACCCCAACGACCCAATCCTCAGACACAGAATCTGGCTCTTGGAACATGGAATGTCACCTCGCTGGGGGGGAAGGAGTCTGAGTTAGTGCAGGAGGTTGAAAGGTACCGTCTAGAGATAGTCGGGCTCACCTCCACGCACAGCTTGGGCTCTGGAACCACTACTCTGGTGAACAAGAGGGTTGCTTCCCTGCGCCTTCGGGTCGGGGATAGGTCTCTCACTGTTGTTTGTGCCTACGGGCTGAATGGCAGTGCAGAGTACCCGGCCTTCTTGGGGTCTCTGTGAGGGGGGCTGAAAAGTGCTCCAACTGGCGACTCCGTCGTTCTACTGGGGGACTTCAACGCACACGTGGGCGATGCTAGTGATACCTGGAGGGGTGTGACTGGGAGGAACGGCCCCCCCCTGATCTGAACCCATAACGAACACCATGTTCGAGCATAAGGGTGTCCATCAGTATACGTGGTACCAGGGCACCCTAGGCAGGAGGTCGATGATCAACTTTGTGGTTGTTTCATCTGACTTCTGGCCATATGTCTTGGACACTCAGGTAAAGTGAGGGGCGGAGATGTCCACTGATCACCACCTGGTGGTGAGATGGATTCGTTGGCGGGGGAGGAAGCTGGACAGACTCGGCAGGCCCAAACGTACTGCGAGGGTCTGTTGGGAACGTTTAGCAGAGGCCTCTGTCAGGGAGGTCTTCAACTCCCACCTCTGGCAAGGCTTTAAATGGATCCTGAGGGAGGTTGGAGACATTTAGTCTGAGTGGACTATGTTCTCCAACATTGTCAATGCGGCTGTTTGGAGCTGTGGCCCCAAAGTCTCCGGTGCCTGTGGTGGCGGCAACCCCCGAACCCGGTGGTGGACATTGGAAGTAAGGGATGCCGTCAAGCTGAAGAAGGATTCCTTTTGAGCCTGGCTGGCTTGTGGGGCTCCTGAGGCAGCTGGTAGGAACCGGTGGGCCAAGAACTGCAGCCCGGGTGGTTGCAGAGGCAAAAACTTGGGTCTGGGAGGAGTTCGGTGAGGCCATGAAGAAGGATTATCAGTCGGCCTCGAAGAGGTTCTGGCAACCTGTCCGGCGCCTCAGGAGGGGGAAGCAGTGCCCTGCCAACACTGTATACAGTGAGGGTGGGAATCTGCTGACTTCAACTGGGGATAT
>JAUCMU010000043.1:20299406-20315569 GCA_032275025.1 Enteromius treurensis
CGCCACCACTTAGTGATACATTTTGTTATTGTTGTTTGTTCTGATGGTGTATTTAGAAAACCTAAGTATTTTCTTGTAGCTGTCAATATTTATTTTAATAATGTTCATTTTCATATTTTACTTTATACTGCACTTTTTATATTGTCCGTTTTTGAAAGAGGGCAAAAATAAGTGTTGAATGTTGACCCTAATGACTAATGGACCTGTGTTTGGTTTATGCATGAGTCCAAACTTCACAAAAAATGGTTTTACATACTCATACTCACTGATTTACATAAGGCCCTATAACATTAATAACGAACGTATAACAAAATAAAGGATCGATAAAGGATAAAGGATTTTTCAACTATGGCCATTGTGATTATTATTGCATTTTCATTACTTTAAGCTATTTGTAAGTCAAAACTTTATATTTAAATTCAGTGTATGTAAGTAATTGTGAAATTTAGAGTTAATTCTGTTTGTCTTTTATTCCAGATCGAAGGGACCTCCAGTGGAGTCCAGACCATCTGGCCAAGGCCTGGTCAGATCACCAGAACTTTACACCTGCTCTCACATTCGATTCAAGCCTCGATTAAACTGGGGATTGGATGCCGGGAACTTGCCCCATCCGAGCCTGGGTTCTCCCAAGGTTTTTTTTCTCTCCATTCCACAATTGGAGTTTTCGTTCCTTGCCACCGTCGCCTGTGGCTTGCTCGGATGGGGGCATCTAATCCCAGTAATTCGCCATGGCCCAGAAGCCCTTCGAATTCCTATTCAGCCAAATTTTCATTTCCAATAACCTCAATGCTCATTACAAGTCCAACTAAGGCCTCCCCTTCCTCCCAGGAGGGCTTTCGGGGTTTCGCCATAATCGCAGAGCTCCGTCCGACCATCGTTGCCCTAGGGTTAAAACCCCTGGGGCTCTGGGCTCGGTTGGGCTCCCGGCCCTCCCCCCGGACAGCACGCCAAACACGCCCATCTTTTAACGAGGAAGTGTGAACTTGTGAATTGTTGATGAAAAAAAAAAAATTTAAATTTCAGTAAACTTCTGCGTTTCAGAGATTTCGAATGGAAATGCAGTTAGTGTCAAGAGTGTGTTTGGTGCTTCATGTTTTTGGTTTTGGTCTTTGCCCTTTTTTATAATTTATTTGTCTATATTTCTCATATTGAGGTTTATTTCCATCACTTGTTTCTCATTTGCTGAAAAACAGCTGGTGATACTGAGGTTGATGGGAAATTAAAATGTAATGAAATCATTTGAGTGGCGCTGTCTGATGTCAAAGCAATCCCAGCCAGAGCGAGAGCTGCTATCAGCATCATTGTAAATCCTCTAATTGTCCCAATTACTGTCAGACAAAACAGGACCATACTTACTGCTACAGTAATTTATGCTAATGAAGTAATTTTGCATGCAAATGCAATTGATCTGTTGCATGACCAGTGTTCAGGGTCTGCTGATTATGCGTTTTTTTTGTCTTTTTTTGTTGTCATGAGAAGAGTCTGTGAATAGAACTTATGCGTGGTGCTTGTTAACTCAAGTATCATTACAATTGTTCAAAATGTTCAGACTTTCACCCGGTGGATAGAAAACGATTGAAAAAGACTCTTATCTTCAACAAAATGCAACTTTTTAAAGTTCAGAAGGTCTGAAGGGGCAGTTTTCTACATGCATTGCATTATAAAAAATATGAAAAACAAATAGGATAATATAATGTCATTTTTTTCAGACACTTAATGGAATGTTAGTTTCAATTAAATAAAAGTGCTGTCAAACAATTAATCGTATTCAAAATATAATAATAAATAAAAACTGTTTATTTATTATGTATATATAAATACACACACTCTTATATTTTATATTGTAAATAAGTAGATTTAATTTGATAAACACAACTTATTGTTCTTAACTATATACATGCATGTGTTTGAACTTATATTTTATTTGATTTTGGATACCGTTTAACAGCACTAATACAATTTTTTTTTTTACATACGCTTTATATGTAATTTTCATAATTCTATTGTTTTTGAAATATGTTTAAATGTACTAAATAGCTGATAATGCAATTTCTATTGAAAATGTTTGTAATTTCACATTTGCAATGATAAGCTGTTTAGTAGATTTAAAATATGTATATATAGGGCCTGAATAGAAATTACAGCCTGATTTGTTGATTATTTTCATGAAATAAAATTATTCAAATGTACATGACAAAATGATGATAGAACTTGCTGAAATAGCCTAAAAGAAATCAGTAGGACGTTTAAGTCAGTCTTAATGTAGATGTAGGCTAGAGAAGTAAATATTTTTATGATATTTTGGGGGTATTTTTATCCGTTTTGCAGTTTGAAAGACGTGATCCGTGTGAAGTCATGAGGCACGAGCTGCATAACATCTCAAGTTTTGCTCCTTTTGTGTTCCTCAGATGAATCGGCTTCATGTGGGTTTGAGGCGACACAAAGGTGAGTAAATGATGAGGGCTTTTATAGGAAAATCTTTACATGCAGAAGAGCGAAAGCCACCGAGGTGTCAGCCGTTGATATCTGCAGAGAACGGAGCGATGCGGATGAATGAAGGCGGCTTTTATAGCCTTTCATGCTGATGTGTTTCTGAAGGAAAGAGCGATGAATCAATGTGTGTGCGTGTGTTTATTAGAGAATTTTTTTAATGTTTTCATCTGCTTTTACTCAATGAATTCATTGAAAAAGACAGTAAATACAAGTCACAGAAATGAAAACTGTTCGTGAAAAGCCCAAAAACATTTTTTGCAACTTTGATTTATATATGCTTTCATTTCATATATAACTCAATGCCATTCTTTGAATACACATACAGTATATATATTGTTCCCCATGGACTATCGCCTTGCCTTCTGATTCGGACTCGGCTTTACATGGTAATCGACCTTTGCTTTGGAATATGTTTACTCTTTTGTCTCTGCCTACGTTGATTCGGTCTGCCGGTGATTTTGATCTTGTCTGTCTTGACCCTGAGCCTAATAAACCCTTTTGCACGTGAACTCGCACGCTTCACGTCCCATTCATGACATATATATTTACATTTCTGCGTTAAGCAGATGCTTTTATCCAAAGAGCCCTTTTTTTTGTCAATTGGATTTGCAACACTTACTGTAAAACAACCCACTGACTAACGGCATTTTTGAGATGATTCTGACGTGTTGACTGACCACTAGAAACGTTACTCATCCGGGTGAATTATGGGTCATAATGAGCCTCAGTTTGACCACAGACCAGCAGAGACAGAGATAATTCAGATCAGATGCTCTCCATAAAGCATCAAACATTTACTCTACATCATGAATTCTGTTCATCACAACACTTGCAGAGCAGAGACAAAATAAACTGTGTTGGACATTTTGGATGGAATAATGTTGTTTTAATGTTAAAACAATATTTAATGCTAAATGGCTATAAATGGGCCAACATTAAATCAATAGTAACATTTTAATTCACCCATGACACTGAAACAACAAATTCAACCTGGATTTGATTTGCCCAACCGAAAAACTAAATACAACAGTGATTTAAAATGTGTTTTTTTTTTTTTTAGAATTAATAACCCATTATGAGTTTCTTTAAGTTATTTTTTATATTTTATTTATAATTTTAGCTTACCATTTTTACAACTTTTTATATAAATTCGTTTTTGAAGGTTTTGATCTTTTTTTATAATTCAGACTTTGTTGGTCACAATTCTGCAAAATTGACATAATATATGTGTGTGTACTGTGTACATTTATTAAGTATATATATAAAAAAAAACACACACAGTATATATTTTGAAAATATTTACATGTATATATTTATATTCATATAATTTATTATTTATAAAAATATGTTTAAAGTATAAACATATTTGCCTTAATTATATGAATGTGTGTGTATTTATATTCATAATTAATACACATACATACATATATATATGGGAAAGTATGTATCTCTGGTGATCTATCAGTTCATTGTCACCTTCTCTCTTTATTTATTATAATTTTTAAAGGTACAATTATTTAAAAAAAATTATATAACAAATATTTAATATATATTTATGCATTTGGTAGTCAATTTATTCAAAGTGTCATTTGATTGCATTCACATTTATATTATTAAATTTCAAATGATTATTATTAAATTTACATGAAATTATATATTATAATAATTTAATTATTTTAAATTTGATTCAATTATTAATTAGACCCTGTGAATAAAAATAAATATTTTCTTGCGTAATATGTACATTATTAGCTGTTTCAAATGGTTTGATGGTGTCCCTCAGCAGGAACATCAAGGTCCCAAAACTCATCTGTCAGACTGGAGTGCTGCAGACCCTCCAGGGCTTTTCACTTCGGATCTCTCCGTGTCGGACTGAAGCAGAATCGGACTGACGGAGCATTTGGGATGGATGTGTCCTCACCGACACGGATCACTTCACGGTAATTTTGCTCAGCATTACAGTTATTACTCTCTGTACAGCTCACAGAAGAACTCACACTGGCCCGGTCTCCATTATAAAGAGACTGGAGTTCATGGACTGTGGCGTAATTGAAATTGTTTCAGGCTGATAAAAACGATGGAGGAGCATGAGAGAGAGAAGAGGTCATCATGACTGAACTGCTCATACATCAGACTGCTGCTATTAACATCCAACCCACCTTTACACTCACTACAGACAGCAACAGTCCAGTTCAGGAGCTAAAAACTCTAGTCATTATCTACATAAGGCAAACTCCTTATAACCACGTTATGACCCTGGACCACTAAACCAGATTTATGCATCATGTATGATTTGTTAGGACAGGACAATATTTGGCTGAGATACAATTATTTGAAAATCTAGAATCTGAGGATGCAAAAAAATCACCTTTGAAGTAGTCCAAATTAGGTTTTTCTCAATGCATAGCAACTGAATTATAAATGTTGTTTATTTTGCTCACATAGCATTAAAAAGGCTTATTTTTTGTCTAGCAGTCCTAGGCCTAATGATTCTGTAGATAAATGTAGCTTTGATCACAGAAATAAATAACATGTTAAAATTGGAACAATATTTACTGCATTTTTGATCAAATAAATGCAGCTTTGGTAAGCAGAGGTGACTTCTTTCAATGAATTATTATTGAATGTTTTCAGACAGATATGTTTAATCAATTGATGAAATGATCCCGATGGGCTGGTGCAAATCTAGTTTTTCTGGCCCAGAAATGACTGTTTTAGTGTGAAATGCTGGCAGATTAAGCTCAGGCGTCCTGTCGGTGGATAAGAGGAGTCTGTCTCTCTCTCTGTGTGTCTGTTATCAGATATCTCAGCTCTGTTGAGCTTCCAGAAAACATGCTGTCAGTTTCAGCAGTCGAGAAACTCAATCACATCCGATAACAGACTCAACTGTGTGAGTGTGTGTACAGTATGTGTGTGTACTCACACTCCTCCTCTTTGGGGTCAAGTTGAGTGACGCTGATTGACAGGCGGTCGACTCTCTCCTGAAGCGAATTCACTCGAAATGAGAACGAATGAGCTTCATTAAAGAGCTCGCCGAACACATCCTCTGCATATTTACCTGAACACACACAAAAACACCCCAAAACAAAAGTAAAAATGCATTATTTTCATGACAATTAACCTCAGTTTTAGTTTTTCTCGTTATTCTCTGACATGGTTCTTATTACTGTAATAAAATGAGATTTAATGTAAATCAGAATTAATTTAAGGCAGTTCAGCAATGATCAATGCATATACATAATGTAAGTTAGCAAGTTATATATAAAATAATAAAAAATAATCATGTCTTCATAAAATATATAAAGTATGCAATACAAAAGAAAAAATATAAAATAAATAAAACGTATACAGTTTAAATATAATTTCCTTTTTAGATTTGTATGATAAATGTGTAGAAAGAGAAATTCTAAAATGAAAAAAATTAAAATTTAAATATTTCTGTATAATAATTTATTATATATAATATAGAATTATACAATGTATATAATATAGTAAAAATAATGAAATAAAAAACAATAAAGTTAATAATATAAATAAAATAGATAATAAAGATAATAGACATATACATTATTTTTATGCAAAATATAAATTTATCTTTAGATAAATGTTACTGTCCTGCATATGTTCCTGTTTAGTTCCTGTTTGTCCTTATTTGGTTTGTTTCCTGTTCTCATGATTAATCACCTTCATTGTGTTCACCTGTGTTGTATTAATCATCTCATTATTTCCCCCCTTGTTTGGTTCTTGCTTATAAGTCCTCAGTTCCCCATAAACCTATGTCCTGGATTGATGTTTATGAACTGGATTATTATTCGGAATTAAATAATATTTATGTTTACTCCTTTATCCGGAAGTCGTCATAGTTGGGTAAACTTGAAGAGCAGTGAATGGGATCTTACCACAAATATATATTTTTGCATTCCCATTTGCTCAAATAGCAAAAGAAAAACTCCACAATGTTGTTGCAGCAAAGGGTCCATTGCTGCAACAACATCCTGTGACAGAATCCAGGACCAATAAAGATGAGCTGGGCTGAGAACTTCTTGCAGGACTTCCTCCAGAAAAATATTTAATCTTTTTTTTGTAGAACGTCATGCTGAATGTCAAGCATGACCTTTGTAGCAATTTGTGGAGGACTTCCAGTATCGGCCACAGCCCCTGATTCCACTCCAGTGTCACCTGCAGCAACTGAGTCCACTCCAGGATGCTCTTCTGAGTCCACTCCAGTGTTGGCTTTAGCTCCTAAGTCCGCTCCAGTCTCGGCTCCAGCAACTGAGTTCCATCCAGTGTCGGCTCTAGCCCCTAAGTTCATTTCAGGATGCTCTCCTAATTCCGCTCCAGTGTTGGCTGCAGCCTCTGAGTCCACTCCAGGATGCTCTTCTGAGTCCGCTCCAGCGCCTGAGTATGCTCCAGTGTCGTCTCTAGCCCTTGAATCCATTCCAGGATGCTCTCCTAAGTGTGTGCCAGTGTCGGCTCTAGTCTCCGAGTCCACTTCAGGATACTCTCCTGGGTCCGCTCCAGTGTCAGGTCCAGCAACTCAGTCCACTCTAGTGTTAGCTCCAGCCCCTGAATCCGCTCCAGTGTCGGCTCTAGTCCCTGAGTCCACTTCAGGATGCTCTCATGAGTCAGCTGCAGTATCGGCTCCACTCCAGCATTAGCTCCAGCCACAGATCCCAAACCCGGCTCTCCTTCATCTCCTCCTTTATCTTCGTTCCTCCCATCCAACCCACCTCTGTCTCCACCCGCCCTCCCCAGGGTAGAACTGTTAGGGCGCTATTGCTACACCCCGTGACAGTTACCATGATGAAATAATTTACAATTTTAAAACATTTGAAACTTGTATATAAAGAGAGATAAATAATACAATGTGTAAAAAAAATTAATAATAAATCTGTTTATTAATTAATTAAAATAATTAGGCAAAAATGATTAAATTAAATTTAAATAAAATATTATATATAATATCTTTTTTCATAAAAAATATTCTTCTTTTTTTCCATTTAATTTAGAGTTAAAATATATTCTGGACAAATGTGTTTCATCCAAATTTAATGAGTACAGTGAGCAGATACAAAATTTTATGGCATTGCAGATGTGTTCCAGCACAACATTAAAACCACTTTAATATGTATTTAGAGAGACAGAAGAGCATGTCTGCAGAGATCTGGACTCACTCAGGCTGCTCAGCTGACGGATGACGTTGGCCAGAGAGATGTTGGTCACACACTCCAGCTCATTTTTGATGCTGTGCGGCAGAGCCGTGTGACACAGGTGACGAGGCTCGATACTGCGCTTGACCAGCGGCATCCTGATGCTCTCGCTCACTCACCACACCTGACAAAGAGAGAGAGTGACAGCTGTGAGAATCAGTGAGTCGCGTGGAGAATCACAGCTGTTCGATACGCTCAGGCAGAAATAATCGCATTAAGAGTGAAAGATTCCAATCACTACAACAATCTCACACAGAACCATCAGAGAAACAGCCAATACCCTGAACTAATTGGCTGAATTAATTATATTATATTTCCATTTGTACTTCTATTGTTAGCCTACAACACAGTCACAACTGTATTTACTTAATAGGCACAAATTATACATACATATATAATACATCTTTTTTTACTCACTTAAAATCAATTATAATTTAAAACAGGTAACATTAATTACAAACATTTTTATAGTTAAAACTATTTTATTTTGTATAAAGAGTATATAATATTGAATATAGGGCTCATGTAATATTTAATTTGACTCCTGCTGTGGACAATCAGGATTTTCTGTAGTTTGTGTTTTAGCGCACTGACGGAAGGTGCAGAGGAGTGGGTCTGAAGGAGCTCGTTTGTCTTGTTTAATGAGTGTCACATTTAACGTGCTTCTCCTGATGAGTTCTGGCGGGTCTGATGAAGGATCGTCAGCCGTTAAATCAGTTTCTGTTCGTCACATCCTTCATCACGACGGATCTGCTGCTTCTGAATGCCTCATAAACATTCAGTATGTACTGTACACAAATACCGTATTCCTGTAAACCTCTGACGATCATTGCTGTTTGACACCAGTAAACCAGACGTTCACCAAACAAAGCTTTGCGAGAGCAATCTGATCAGATAGTATTCTATTTAAATCAATGTGATGAAGGAATTATGCCAAAACGTGATCAAAAAGTAGTCTTATTATATTACCTAAAATATGTACCTGTATATTAGGGGTGTGATGGTTGTTTGGTTCAGTACGCATGCATACCAAACAACTTGTTTTGTTCATTCTTAGTTCACGTTAACTAATGTAGTTAACTAATGAACCATATTCTAAAGTGTTACCAAATTTCTATATATAATACGTTTACATTTTTATTAATGTTATTAGAAAATGACAAAAATAATGTTTTGAAATGTAAACTGATATTTCCAAATGACACGCTACCGCAAAAGATAGAAATATTATATTTCTTATATTAGAATTCTTCAATGAAACTTAATAAAGTCATCTTTAGAACAGCTTGGCCTGATGATTCATCCTCAGGAAGAGCAAAGTCATGCATTAAACTCTAATGAAATAATGGACGAGCTGCTGATGGCTAACACAGAAACACAATCTGCCGTCACTATGGCAATCCCGCGCTGGGATGCCAGTCATTGTCCTTTCCTCAGTGCCAATATTCACACATCCCAGAATCCTCGGGGGCCACAGGTTTTTAAGGCAATCCCAGCATCCTCTGGTACGGTAATGCATTTTATTTTTCACTATTCACAAATGAATAGAAAGTTCAAAAGAACAGCATTTATTTGAAATAGAAATGTTTTGTAACATTATAAAATTATTCAATTTTTTGATACTGCTGTTTGTTACTATAAATATGAAAATATCAGTTTTCAAGTAAGTCAAGTAAAAAGCAAAAGTTGAGGGTTTTCAGAACAGTTTGGTTTTTTACCTGTTTTTTCTTTCATCTGTCTTATCTTTTAAAGACACTACAGAATGCTCCAGAATTTGATTTGGAGTGTTCTGCACTAAAACTGACCCTGAGCAAACACTCCACTGCTTTTGCAGAAAGACAGAGACCAATCACAGAACGCTGAATGCTCCCGCAGCAGCCAATCAGAGCGCAGGACGTCTGTCGACGCGTTCGGCCCGACAGCTGGTTTCCATCAGAGTCTCCTGAGGTTCTCACATGGGAAACAAAAGAGTCGGAGAGAGCAAGACTCTTACGTAACACGCTCACATAATCGCTCGTGAATCTGTGGCTCGGTCTCGTAGTGTCTGGATAACAAGCAGCTTCATCGAAAACACTAAACACTCGTTTGTTATGGTGTCAGCAAAGTTTGCATTAAAGCACGTTTCCTTTGACTTGCTGTATTGTACGAGCAAACGAATGCATGGACTGTTTAAATATATACATTGAATGCAGTGAAATTCACTTTGGATAAAAGCGCCTGCCAAATGCATGGGGTTCAATGCAGAGCGGATCGCATGGCATGCTCTATCCCACAATGCAATTCACTAAACTACATCTTCACTTTCACAAGTGATGGATGAAGCTGGCACAAAACCACACATTTTAATATCTCTTTTTTGAGCTATTATTTGGGGGCGGACTGCCAAAAGGCATTTTACGCCAAATTAATTTAGGAGATAACTAAAGTAAATGTGGAAGACACATTTTGAATATACAGTATATAGAAAAAATTCATAAAAAAATAATAATAACTAAATAATAATGTTAATGCAAATATAACAATTAATCATATCCAAAATAAAAGTTTTCATTAAAAAAACATATATGTGTGCTGTGTATATTTATTATGTTTATATAACTACACATGTATGTATACATTTAAAAAAAATGTCACCTTTATATATTAAATATATTTATTTATAATGCAATGTCTATAAATACAAATATAGACATGTAAGTATATCTAAATATTTTCAAAATATATGCTGTATGTGTGTGCATTTATATATACATAATTAAAATACAGAACACACACACATATGAAAACAAAAATGTTTTAATTGCGCTTCATTTTGACAGCATTAGTTTATATTAAGAGAATAAATATAATATAATATATAAGTATCAAAAAAGTATAAAAACATTAGACATAACACATTTTGTGTGTGTGCATTATGTTTACTTTTTTCTTACATTACATTTTAAGATTTAGGTGTAAAAGACAAGTTAAAGGAGTGTATTATATTCATCTTCATAATATTAGTATTTTTGTATTAAAGTTATAATGTAAATGTTAAATTTAAAATTCCAAATGTTCCACGCTATGTGTAGCAACATAATCTGTGCATTTATATTACATATAATGTGACCAAAAGTACAGCAATATTAATTGTTTTTAATTCATTATATTAATGGATCTTGCATATTTAATACTATTTATATTTTATCATGTGTATAATATATTTCATATGAATATTTTAGAAGCCTACAAGACAGCACTAAACAAATGAAGAAAAATGTTTATATTTATTTAATAAAACATTTCAATATTTTTCAAATAAAACTGTATTATTTATTATGCTATTAATTCCATTGGGACAGTTTCTCACACATTTATATGTTTATTTATTCATTTCAGTTTTGGGGTGAATTACTTCTTTCAAATGAAGGACTTTTGTATATGAATGTGACAGGACAAGCGACCTCAAACAGTCATGTTGAAGTGAAAGTGGTAGAAACGAGTCTGTTATAGCTCTGATCGTTCATCAGCGGTGAGTCTTTGCTGGATCTGACGAATGGAGCAGACCCGGGATCAGTGTGTTCTGTGTAATTGAATGTGAGTAAACGGCCGGGCTCATGTTCGCTCCGACCTTCACCACTGATGTGTCAACCTGCATGAATAAATAAGACGCCTGAGCCGAGGCTGATATCCCATAGTGCTTTGCTCTTATCTGTGTCTACGGCCGACTCTGAACACGCACACACACAATGCTCAAACGCAGTCCACAAGCAGCACCAGTCGCCATGTGAGCTGCGAATGAGACCCTCTCATTGATCCAGCTGTCCAAATTAGAGCTGCATGATCAGAATTAGCTGTGACATCCGTGGGAACGACCATAACGCTGATCATTCAGACAGACTGATTAGCATCGCTCCAGTCAACAGTGCTGTGAAATACCACAACACTGATGAATCCTCGGAGAAATCACAGATCTGCTGCTTCGGGAACCAGACGCACTGGACTCTGAGTCTTAACAAGAAGAGATTATTGACAAATCATTTAATCAATGACCTCAATATCTCCTGCTCTCGAACACTTCAGACACACGATGATGCCTCCAAACACTGTATGTGAGGAAAAATTTATATATATATATATATATATATAATGGTTATATTATGTATATAGTTAATTTATATTTATAAAACATTTCGTTCCATTCCTGGATTTTGATTGGTCAGCAGATGTGTTTTATTCACGATATAGCACGGCTATGAACGCCTCACCCAACGGTTCTCTGTATCACTGAGCAAGACCCTTAGCAACATAAATAATAGTCTCAGCCTCAGACGTCACGCCCACGGAGCGTTGGCTGAACGTCTGATGCATATGGTACACTTCTCTGGAAACACTTCAGCAGTGTCGAAGTCGTCATCTGACTGGTTGCATTTGAGCGGATTTCCGGGGGGCGCAAGTGTCACGTTTATTTTCGGTCCGCCGGGAAACAAAGCGCAGACGTGTAATTGCGGGAAAAAAACCATGTCGTGTTTACATGAGTGACGATAAGCATTTATTAAGATCAGTTAAACGTTTGATTCTCAAAAGTATGCGATCCAGTTTTACTAGTCGTGTGTCTCCTCCTATCTATTATGGAAGATCAAGTGAAGTACCTAACTGAGAAGGGGATCATTCAAGTTTCTGGCAAACATGAAACAACAGACGCTGACATCGCAGCTGGCCGATTCAGTATTGTGTTCGGTTCTCGAAAATTGCTTGTGGGTGTTAAAAAAGTAGAGAGATAAGCTTCAAACAGATGTTTACCGCGAGCGTCTCATTTGGATTTTCTATCTGACTGACTTGTTGCACGCCGTTCTGTTGTTGTGGGAACATTTCCACGCCCCGAAATGTGATGCTGAACGAAACAAACTGTGATTGGTTGTTTGACATGTCAGTCAAACGGCCTTATGGGCGGGGCCTTGCCAAAGAAAGCGGCTATGAATTCCAGACCTTCAGCAGTCAGTCTGAAGGTCTGGCTACGCGAGACTACAGTGAACCCCCTAGACAGTGAACACACACTGATTCTGAACACGTCTCTCACTTAGACTTGACAATGGAGTATACTTTAAAGTCTTGGGCACTCAACTGTTTGTGAAATAGAGCTTTGTGCTCGTGTATCCTACCACTCTCATCCGGCACAAATATTTTCATATTTGCGATGTAATGTATCTGAATGCTAAACTATTATTTATTATGTAAATTACAGGCTTTGTACTTCAGTCACGCTCCAACAGTGACACAGAGGTGAGCTCGCTGATGTTTGGTTCACTGTCAACTGTGCTGTCAAGTAAGAAATACCGGAACTAATATGTGTGTGTGTTTGTGTGTGCACTTGTACAACTAACTTGTGTGAGGGCCGGTTTGAGTTTTAATAAGTCCAGATTTGAAACAGATTTGAAGGACAAAGTGCAGATGAAGAAGCTGGACGTCAGAAACCAAAGCCATCAATAATAGATGTGAGTTGTAGAGCTGAACAATGGCACTCGGAGGAAACGCTCGCGGCTGTTTAGCTGAGAAGAAACTTCATTACGCTGAATCTGCTGACGCTGCGCTTCCGAGAGTTTGAGCCAAGGATGAAAAATGAACATGCAGGTGCAGCTCGCTCTGCTTTAAATGTTTGAGTTTCTAAGCGTCCTCCACCCAGCAGGCTCAAAGGACTCTGGGAAGTGTGTGTCCGTCTATTTGAGTCTGTTTTTATAGGATTAGGGCATAAAAACATGTTTATTGAAGAACATTGATAGATATTATAAACTGTCGATTGCAATTCTGACCTTTTTCCCAGAACTGTGAAATATAAACATGCAATTGCAAAATACAGGGCCCTATCATACACCCAGCGCAATATGGTGCAAGTGTCTTGCTAGTTTCTGCAGTTCTGCGCCGTGTTGATTAACTAGCAAATACATTTGCTCCCATTTGTGCACTAAAAAAAAAAGGTGTGTTCAGGTACGTTGTTGGAGCATTGATATTTTAAGGAACTGAAAATAGACTGCTCTATAGACCTCAAACCTGGTCTGAAGTCTGACAGATGAGACTCTGCGGCAGGAACGGAGACTGTTTTTCCCTGCTGTTATACTAGCAAAAGTGGATTCGGAAACACGCTGCGTGCATCAGCACCTTGCACTTTAGACCATACGTTTAGATTGTTAAAATAGGGCCCATAGAGAAAAGCAAAGAATTGTGTGATAGACATGCAAATCTAAGAAACAAACTCACAACTGCAAGTTATAAACTCAGAACTGTGTGTAATAAACTTCATATCTCTCATTTCTGTCTTTATGACAGTTGTGTGTTTATATAGCGTTGCAAGCCTGAAGTTGAGACACTGATGTGATGTCACATGGACTGTTTTACCGGTGTTTTAACTACGTTGATCTGGGATCATTGCCAGATGGCTCTGTGATTTCATCAAAAATATTTTAATTTGTGTTCTGAAGATGAACAAAGGTCTTATGGGTTTAGAACGACATGAGGGTGAGTAATTAATGACAGAATTTGGCACAGGCTATCTGGGTAAACGAGGCTAGCGGACGCTGCCGATGGGCACAGTGTGCCAATCCGGCCTCTGGCACAACAGAGCTGCTTCTGGGCATTACTACTGAAGCAAGAGTCTGTCAAGAGCACAAACGCACACAAAGAAGTGCCCTAAGAAAGCTCAGCAAAGGCCACCGGGGTCGTACCATTCTGAAAAAACGGGGGAAGTGGGAGTTCATTCTGTGCACAAACAAGGCTTTTATTTTACAAAAACAACACTGTCTGTTTGAACAAATGTCAATGGGTGCATTGTGGGTATCATGTGACCCGTGTCTATAGATGTCTGTCTTCAAGACACATTAACATCCGCAACAAAATACACTTGATTACAGACAACAAACAGTTACACGCCAGTTTGAGTGTGCAGCATTGTAGATGTGGATTAAAACCATGGATGTCCAAGCCATGCATGTATCCCCCTGTAAACGACATCTGAGGCGGCATCATATGTATTTTTTAACAGAGAGCACAGTCCCAGAATGCATCACGTTGAGCACAGAGAATGCATCTGAGATATTGGATGAAGAAAGAAGTGTGGACCTCAGAGGTTCTTTGTTGGCACTGATGCTTCCATAAAGCACCCTCCACATCTATGGAATCTTATCATTAGAAAAAAGGTTCTATAGATTATAAAAATGTACTTCAAACATGGTTCTTATCAAAGTTTCTTTGGGGAAACAAAAATGGCCCTTTAATTGCATTGCTGTGAAAAAAACGTACGGTATTTAACTTAAAATTACGGTTTTTAACTGTAAATTTTACTTAAAACCTAAAACTTTGTTACCGTATTTTTTACGGTCGAGGTTTTCCCTGTAACTTTTATGTATTTATTTTAACAGTGCAACATATGCAAGACTAGTCGATTTTCTTTTCTCTTTTTTTTAACCTCTTACACTCTGTGGCTATTTTGGGGAATTCCCCCTGCATGGCCTACCAAATTAAAAAGCTTCCCATACCCACATGCAGAGGTGTATATACAAAAGATTGGTATCATTTTAAAGGAAACCTTTTGAAATTACATAAAACACTGTTGAAATTGATTAAAATTATTGTATATATTGTCTATGTTATAATAAAGACAAAAAAAGAGGCGTTTTTTTATTTTTTTGTTGTAAACTGAAATTTGGTGCATGCAAAGGGTTAAAAATTCAAGGCAAAATTTTTGGGTTGTTGGGTTTACATATTTTAATTTACGTGTAAATAACTTTGTTACAGTAAACTAAATATCAAAGTTATTCATAACTGCATAAAATAGAGATTCTAAGCTTTCAAACTGTACCACATATGGGGTTATTGGTGCACACAAAGCGTTAAAAATTCAAGGCACAACTTGAATGTAACTATTATTCTGTTGCTGCCACCATGTTGCGGAGATGCCGTGTTTCATTCTAAAAGTGAAACTTCTTTGTTTGGGCTTTAAAAAGAGGACACAACTAGAAATCAGTAATTCATTTGTATTTACAATACTGTTCCAAAACAATTGAACCCAAATATTCAGATGTGTTCAGTGCATTTGATGAAGAACTGATTCCTGAACCTGATAGAGTAGCCTATGCTGGCAGTACACAAAGACTATAACATGGGGCAATTCCAATTTCTCATGCTTCTGACTCACAGCCTGTAAGTATGTTTTGTTATTTAAAGTATATACTGTGGGTATGGAAAGTATGCAGACCCCCTTAAAAATTTCGGTCTTTGTTATATTGCAGCCATTTGCTAAAATCATTGAAGTTTATTTTTTTTCCTCATTAATGTACATACATTTTCTTTTTTGCAGATTTATTAAAAAATAAAAATGTAAATATCACATGGTCCTAAGTACTGAGACCTCACAGCTCACAATGCATGTCAGAGCAAACGAGAATCATGAGGTCAAAGGAACTGCCTGAAGAGCTCAGAGACAGAATT
>JAUCMU010000043.1:20315669-20330918 GCA_032275025.1 Enteromius treurensis
TTCCAATTCCAATTCCATTCCAGGAAGTGAATTGGAATTTGCCATTCATTCTCAATTCAATTCATGAATGGCCCCAAGCCTTGAGGGAGAGTCTCTGCAGCCAAAGACAAACATTTGCCATAGAATTTGAACTGCTCACTTGAACAGATTAAGGGGTGGTATTATTACAATACATAGGGGAGCGAGATCATACACACTTGTTTTTGCAGAAAAGGCTTACTAAAACAAAGTTAGTGTGTTACTCTTTTGTTCCTTGGTTGGTAGATGCACAGGAGACCTTTTTATAGTACTTAATATGTCACGTTTAAGTTATGAAAACACTGGTCAATACATGTAAGAACTAATTAACAGCCAATACGGTAATAAGAGGTATGCTAATGAGCAAATAGTTAATATTGAGTATTACTTTGATAACTTCGAATAAATGTTCTGTTAATGTTACAAGCAAAATGATTAGAAAAATGTTTAAAGAATACAGAAAGACAGAAAGTTACAGTATAGCCTGTATTATCTATACTTCCAGGTAAAACCAGAGTCTGTCATTGGCCAACCTGAAATCACACCATTGGCTGACGCAGTGTTGCTACGCATATCATGCACCACACATTCTGTTTCCATTTTATCCACACATCAACCTACACATGGCTTTCTTATAGTTGTGTGCATATTAAATGGATAGTTGACTAGCCTGACTCACCGTGGTCGAACTGAATTCTGGGGGATGGGTGTTGGAATCAGTGATGCCCAGAAAAACTGTTGCAGTTGAAGACATTGTAGGTGTTCCTAGATCCCTCGCTTCGACAAGCACTTTATATTGTTTTACTTTCTAAAATACGGGAGGACCGAAGAGATGAGAAATATTGAAAAATGCTGAGAATGTGCATTCGACATTAGTTACTCACATCATAATCGAAGCATCCCGTAAAGGCGAGCTGTTTGACTGTAGTGGTACCAGGTAAGTCCTTTAGAGTAAATTTTGGTGAGGCAGGTTCTTGAGACACCACCTTCATGGTGAACTGGGAATTAGGAGTATCCTTCTGATCAGGGTCAAAAGCTTGTAACGTTGCTTGGACTGTGCCTGTTAAAAAAACAACGCTTAGAAAGAGAAAACAATCTGCTTGCTGTTTATTTTTAACAGTTTCGTTTAAATAAGCGGGACGTACGTTTTGACTTTTAAACGTGTTAGTATGTATACAGTACATATTAGGGGGTTGGGCTGCATGATAATCATTGTGCGATATGTAATGCGCATCTTGACAGTAAAGTTGATTCTGTAATCAACAGTAAATTTCACCAGGTGGGTGATTTTACATTGAGTTGCGTTTACTGAGGAAATCTGGGTCGTGGCCTAATGTATAGGGAGTTAAACTTTTAATCCAAAGGTCGTGGGTTTGAGTCTCAGGTCTGGCAGCGATTTTGGGTAGGGGGCGTGAGTAACCAGTGCTCTCTTCATGTTCAGTACCACGACTGAGGTGAGACCCTTGAGCAAGGCAACGTTCCCCAACTGCTCTCAGGGCGCCACAGCAATGGCTGCCACTGCTCTGTGCGCGCATGTTTGTTCACTTCTCACAGCTGTGTGTGTGCACTTAGTTACATGCAGAGCATAAATTCTTAGTGTGGAAAACCATACCTGGCCACATGTCACGTCCTTTCCTATCATAATAAACCGCAGTGTTTAGAGTTTAGCTGCCATTTCCGCAGGTCTAAATGTCAGTGGGATCATGTTTATTCTGATCATCTTCAGCGCGCGCAGCTTAAAACAGAAATGCAGAACATTAAGTTAGGGATAATATACATCTAGCAGGTTGTTATCGCAGAATAAAGTCCGGCAGGCAGCCCTTTCTTCTTTCTTTTTTACCTTCTGATTGGTCATTTTCACTTTGCGCAACAAATCAGCTCGTTCAACAGCACACATGTAACGCTTTCAATTCGACAGCTCCCAAAGTTTATTACTCTGTTACTCATTTTCCCTGTGTGTTAACATCAATAATGATGACTGTCCAATAACAGACATGGCTCTTATTCTGCCCCACCCCCAAACATATGATTCGACTCTCAGTCAACTATTGGCAAGATTCAAAAATTGTCCTTAGTCGGGGACACCCCAATACATATGACTTCTTTAATCTGAAAAGATCAAGAGCAATAAGACTTTTAACAAGACTAGAGTGTGTAATTTCGTTGTCGCCAAGTGGAAATAGTAGAAATTGCCGCACTGGGGTGGCACACTTTCAGAAGGTACAAATTTATTGTTCAAGGTACACTCTTACATGTGCACTCTTTAGTGGTAAATAAGGTATAAAGTTGTACCTTTAAAAAGGGTACTGGCCCAGTGACATATTTTGAACCCTTTTTTTTTTTTTAATTCCAGAGCATGCAAAACACTCCATCTGCCATTGGCCCCAAACGCACGCCATTGGTTTAGCCAATTTTGTTGAGCTGAGCTGGTCTGGATGCTTAAACAAACAGAGCAATGTTATGAAAGCACCACAGAACGTGTTTACGCTTTTCAAGGAAAGCATTATAACGGATAAAACTGCACGCTTTAAAATCATAAATATGCAGTTACCTTCAGGCATGTTCTCGGGAACAGTTGAACGGATAGTGCTGGGTTTGAACTCAGGACTGTTGTCATTCTTGTCCTTTATTTCTACATTGAATGACAGCGTTTTGTCCATCGTGGCTCCAGTCACTCTGTCCAGCACATCAAAGTCCACCTACAAAAGAATCAAAAAGCCATCATGAAACGAATCAGTCCTTCCTGTTGTTAGCATTAGCGTCATCACAAACTCAACAAATCTTGCTTTGCCTTACATGGAAGATGGGATACTGTTCCCTGTCGATGGGCCTGTCTACGTATACAATCCCACTGTTTTCATCAATGGTAAACAATCCAATCGGGTCTTTTGTCACTCCGTCTCCTTTGATGCGAAACTTTATACTGGTGTCCTTTTTGTCATTATACAGCTAGCGTCGAATTAAGCATAAACATACATAAAATCATATACAGGTAAATTGTCAATTATGTAAATCATTTACTTGCCCATTACCACTGCATAAAAAAAACCCTATTTAATCAACAGGTTTACAATTTAACAGGTGAATGAAAAAACAAGGTTTTTGCCTGCAGTGTCTCCCCTTAAGTAAAAACAGGGGTTTTCGCCAAACAAACGCTCTCCAAAATATTGTTTCTCTTTTAACAGAATCTTGTGTGTTCTCCATCAAAGCAACATAGAAAGGAAAACAGTGCTCATGAAGAGTTATGAGGAACACAAACAGGCTTAAGTTACCTGTGTTACTATGGCGGGATACGGTCCAGGCATGTTCTCTTCCAGATCAATAGTGGACAGAACCCATCTTCTCTTCGAACGTATGAGAACAGCATCCTTTGAGAGAGACAGACATATCGAGTGATTGGCTGTAAAAGACCTACAGACAAACAGAATTCTGGGTACAAAGCTGAGAACAAAAGAATAAAGTTTAAAAAAAAGATACTTTTAAGTATTATTTTAACAACTTTTTTTTTATTAGTATTACATTTTTGTTTTTCTTACATGATGTAATGGTATATCTAAATGAAGTCTTGTACTGTGGTCTGATGATAAGTGGGATTTTAAGTTGTGGGACATGTTGTGTCAAGACTGCTTGATTACCTACCCGTTTTTCTCGATTGCTGATCTCATTTTGGCTGGAAGCAGCCAAGTCAACAAGCTAGTGAATAGACAAACAGGGTGATACTAATTAATGAATTTACAATCAACAAACTAACAAATTATCGTGTGTATATTTATTAAGTATATATAAATACACATCCATGCATATAAAGTGGGGAAAAAAAGTATTTAGTCAGCCACCAATTGTGCAAGTTCTCCCACTTAAAAAGATAAGAGAGGCCTGTAATGTTCATCATAGGTATACCTCAACTATGAGAGACAAAAATTTTTAAAAATCACATTGTAGGAATTTTTATGAGTTAATTGGTAAATTCCTCTGTAAAATAAATATTTGGTCACCTACAGACAAGCAAGGTTTCTGTCTCTCACAGACCTGTAACTTTCTTCTTTAAGAGGCTCCTCTGTCCTCCACTTGTTACCTGTATTAATAGCATCAGTTTGAACTGGTTATCAGTATAGAAGACACCTGTCCACAACCTCAAACCTCACTCTGGGAGCAATTATTAGAAAATAGAAGACATACAAGACCACTGATAATCTCCCTCGATCTGGGGCTTCATGCAAGATCTCACCTCGTAGGGTCAAAATGATCACAAGAACTGTGAGCAACAATCCCAGAACCACACGTGGGACCTAGTGAATGGGGCTGTTTTTCTGCAAAGGGATCAGGCCGACTTATCCGTGTAAACCAAAGAATGAATGGGGCCATGTATAGTGAGATTTTGAGTGAAAACCTCCTTCCATCAGCACAGGATTGAAGATGAATGACAATGATCCCAAACACACCGTCTGGGCAACGAAGGAGTGGCTTCGTAAGAAGCATTTCAAGGTCCAGGGGCCTCATGTACAAAGACTTGCGTTGAATTAATACTAAAACATTGCGTACGGACAAAGCTGGAAATGTGCGTACGCACAAAAAAATTCAGATGTATGGAACACTGCGTACGCGGAAACCCACGCACATTCTCTTTGTACATCCAAATCAACGTGAAATTGAGCACACATTCACAAGCGCAAAACCCCTCCCTGCCTCCTCCCCCGTATAA
This sequence comes from Enteromius treurensis, assembly GCA_032275025.1. Classification (NCBI taxonomy): domain Eukaryota; kingdom Metazoa; phylum Chordata; class Actinopteri; order Cypriniformes; family Cyprinidae; genus Enteromius; species Enteromius treurensis. Next base: position 20,320,390 of record JAUCMU010000043.1, read on the forward strand.
ACATAGTAATGACTCCACTTTGTCAAAATCAAACAAAAAGCAATGGCAAAAGCAAGCAAGCAAGAAGTGAAACTTCACAGATTGTGAATTGGAAGTGCTCCTATCGGTATAGACTGGAGAAAAACTGTGTTATTTGCAAGTTTGTCCTCCGGAATTAAGAACAAATGAAAAAATAAATAAATGATAGAGTGGGAGAGTTTAGCTGACGCAGTTAACACAGTGGGGTCTGAACATCGCTCTGTGAATGAATTAAAAGTGAAATGGTCCTATGTAAAGGTGCAGGTTAAGAGGAGAATAGCGGCGCACCATCAAAGTGTGGATCGAACAGGCAGGGGAACAGGGCAGGGCCGTCGCCAGAAAATCTTAAATGGGGGGCATTTCGTTTTCATAGGGGGGCACACTTTATGATCTCAGAAAAAGACATTCACCAAAACAAAAACAACCTATAAGTATAGTATTTCAAATAGATCAAATTCTATATTAAACCGATAGTCTGTGGTGATCTGTTGACTTTTGAGTGCCATATCCATTTAAAATTTAAATAGCAAAGTTTAGAAAATGTAAAAGATTTTCTCTCAAAATTGCAACAAGTAGCCTTCAATGGATCGGACAAAATATGTGTCAAAAATAATCTATGCATTAAGAATATGACTCGCAATTAAAGCTTTTTAATTTCAAATTCCAACAACTAGGCTATATAAATCTTTAAACAAAACACAAATTATAGACTACTGGCATTCATTATAAAGACTATAAAAGTCTTGCCAAAACTAAAAAGAAACGGAAGCGCACCATAAGTCTACTTAGCACAAATAACAAATGTTTCCACAAGATGCTCCAGCGGGGTCGCGTGGATTTACTTTTATTTAGGTCTACATTCACAATAAAAACAAACAACTTTGCTTAACTGTGCCTAAAAGAAAAAAAAAAAAACATTTCAATTTGATAAAAAATTGGTTGGTCTGTTTTAATTAGCTGCACGATTTGATGATCCAGGATCAGCCAGTTTCGAACGCTTTCACTCTCCTGAGAATTAACGAGACGCACCTGTACTTATTACCTGCTTAAGTTCAAAAGACATGCTCTCCAGTCAGACCACGGCTGAGCTCAATGTAACAACATCATTTACCTGTTTGTTTTACATGCTTACCTGCCAATAGATCCGCTGAATTGGCTGACGACTGGTTTTCCTCTTCATTTGCCGCTTAAACGCTTTATCTTCGCTGACTTACCTGTGATCCTTACCTGACTTCCTCAGTTGTATTCACAGCTCCCGTTGCTTCTACTAAGCGATTAGGCTATCGCTCTGCAGCCGTAATACTGAAACCCTACTCACCTTTGCACACTCACCTGCCAATCTCTCACTGTACGGGTATCACCGGAGAATGATCAGGAGATCGTGTTGAGGTTTACACTTACCTGCAAACTCACCTCTACTCACTCACCTCTCCCAGGTCCTCGGAAGCTTGCTGCCGGGAAGTCTATAGCTCTGTCAGAACGCCAGTCAAGAGATCGCTACTTTAAGAACTTTTGTTGCTTTATTTTTCTGAATTTTGGTGAATGCCTGAGATTTCTGTTGACCTTACTCCTATGTGTGAAAATAAATTCTGTTGATTTGGATTCCCGTCTCTGGTTGGCTTCTAAACGGTACACAGGAGATCTATGCTGGAATGTGTCACAGTATGACGAGCGATCGTGTTCACTGTTATAAGTTGGCGCTCGTCCACAATGCGCGTCTTTATACAAAGGATCGATCACTTCGTTCTGGTTAAAGCACAAAAAAAAAAACTATTCACGCAAACGTGCCCTTGCTCTTGATATACAACCACTTGAACAGCGCTTTGTTTTTAATTAGAAAAATGACCTTTACGAGGGTGGATAAGAACCCACAGTCTCAAAACACTTATCATTTATTCCACCACTAGACCATCAGTGCACACAAATAATACAAGCACATGTATGTTTTTTTTTTCACTGTTTGGTTACTTTTCACTTCCGCCTTAAGTTTATTATTTTTAATATATATATATATATATATATATATATATATACTAATAATAGTAACATGCGATGTGGGCCCCTGTGTCTGTGGGAGACAGAAAATCAGTGTGATCCCTAAAAACGCATTCCCTGGAGCGAGCTGCCAGTCTCCGAACTAATTTGAATATGGTAGCGCACTTTTATTATAGTGAGGTTTAATGTTAAAACATTTTTATATGCATGAATTGATTTAGTATGTTGGCTACATTGATTTTATTTTAGGTAAGTCTTGATGATTTGAAAAGGCATCAGCTCACTTTCTGCCGCTGGTTGCTGGTCGTCTCTTTTAAAAAAGAAAAAGGTATAGATTATTTAACAAACACTAATGTTCCACATGTTTTTCTAAATTGACTTAAAAGAAAAACAAAACAAAAAATAATCATTTTGCCATTAAACACAAAACTAAACTATTTTCATAGCTGAAAGAGTAGCTGAATCGGCGTAGGCCTCCTATGTTAATACGATTATGCTTGCTGCACAATAAAAATATTGTGTCAATTAACTCATTTTATTAATTCTAAATTAATAGCAATGTTATTATGTGTTGTTGCGATACTTTGTAGTGTGCAATTTAAAACAATTGCCTCTAGGAGTCGCCAACGGACATAAAACAAACACACACAATAAATAGACGTACGCCAGATATGAAGCTGGCGCAGACCAACACACATTATCACGTTAATTTCATCGTTAGTTCATCCAAACGTGAGCGTGAAATCTGGTGTGCGCAAAGTTTTTGTGCGTACGCAGCATTGATACATGAGGCCCCAGATTGTGGTAATTTACCGCCCCCTGGGCATTGCTCAAAAAAACGATATTAAACTATTTTCTTATAGAAAACTACAGACCTGTCTCTCTCTTTTCATTCATGGCAAAAACACATGAATGAGTTGTTTTCAACCAGGTATCATTGTTTTTTTCACAGAACTGGACGCTGACCAGTCAGGTTTCAGGAATGGCCACTCAACGGAGACTGCTCTACTCTCAGACACAGAGGCCTTGCAGACTGGAAAAGCTGATTCCAAATCAGGTCTTATTCTGCTGAATCTATCATCAGATCCTCTTGTCCACCTCTTGTCCCATCTGTGGGCATCATGGGAATTCCACTCTGCTGGTTTGAATCCTGGTAGGTCTTTCAGGGGGGTCTGGAGAGGAGAGGTATCCAAAACATATCATCAGTACATCACTGGGTCACATAATATATTACAAGCACATGGCTTCTCCTACCACTGCTATACTGATGACACACTAGCTCTAACTCTCTTTTCAACCAGATGATCCAATGGTAGTTGCACGCATCTCAGGCTGTCTGGTGGACATCTCAGATTGGTTGAAATATCATCATCTGCAGCTCAACCTGGCCAAGACTGAGCTTCTTGTCTTCCCTGATCAACTCTACAGTATGACTTAACCATCCAGCTAGGTTTGTCTACAGTTACCCCATCAAGCTCGTTCAGAAATCTTGCTGTAATCTTTAATGACCAGCTAAACATCAAAGAGCACATAACAAAGACTGCTTGATCTTACACCAGAACATCAGAAAGATCAGACCCTTCCTCACACAGCATGCTGCACAACTTCTTGTCCAGACCCTTGTCATTTCTAGGCTGGAGTACTGCAATGCTCCTCTGGCTGAACTTCCTGCGAGCACAATCAAACCTCTACAAATGATTCAGAATTCAGCAGCATGACTGGTCTTCCTAATGCTTGTTTATAGAACAGCCACAAATATTGTGACGGGGATCCCGCCAAGAGATTACCTGGAAACACACTACGAGCACCTGGAGCTTGTCAACTCGGGCCAATCAGTCACGGGTTGTGAAATATAAAAGAGGAACTGAAATGCCATTCCAGGGAGCTTGATCTCCACTGAACCTGTGCTTAATGCCTCTCTGTTTTCTCTTGTATTGACGAGACGCTGTGACCGACTGGCCCAGAAGACGCCTGTAACGAAGCAGACAGACAACTGAAGATGGTGGTAAGTATATACAGTGGCTCCCTGCTCGTGTAATTTACGTGTAATTTACGTGTAAATAACTTTGTTACAGTAAAATAAATATACAAAGTGATTCATATCTCCATAAAATAGAGATTCTAAGCTTTCAAATGGTACCACATATGGGGTTATTGGTGCATGCCAAGGGTTAAAAATTCAAGGCACAACTTGAATGTAACTTTGAATGAATGTAACAGAGTTTAACAGGTTAAATCAAATACAGTAATTTTATTGGCTGCTTCAGTATGTGTGTTAACATTTAAAGACTTTTGGCCCCTTCTGCCTTGCATGCATTAGGTTTTGAACAGAGCCGTTGTCTCCTGGTGTAGTGAATGGTTATACAGACATTGATTTGCAGTCGTGCACATAATGAGATCTGGAGGAGTGAAGACACACTGCAGGGCTGATTTAAAGTGTCCTGCAGAAGGTTGTTTCAGGATAAAAGACCACTGGCACTCTCTTCCGTGTGCGCTACAAATCACTTCTGAAGCCGCCGGGTTTCCAAACACTGATGATTAAACAATCAGTGACAGATGAAGTGAGTTCTAATGTCACATATGTGCTACTGTGCAAAGGTTTAGGGTCAGTAATTATTTTGTTGTTGTTGCTGTTGTTGAAAGAAAGAATACATTTATACATCATGGATGCATTGAATCGATCAGTTGTATACAACAGATTTCTGATTTCAAATAAATGCTGCTCTTTTGAAATTTCTATTCATCTGTGAATTCTGAAAATAATAAAATGCATCAGTTTCCACTAAAATATTGTGCAGAACATCTGTTTTCAACATTGATAATAATCGGAAATGTTTCTATAGCAGCAAATCAGAATGATTTCTGAAGGATCATGTGACACTGAAGACTGGAGTAATGATGCTGAAAATTCAGCTGTGCATCACAGAGATAAATTACATTTGAACACATTTTCACTTAAAAAAACAGCTATTTTAAATTATAATAATATTTCATATTTTTACTGTATTTCTATGAGCCCAAACATACCTGTATCTGTATTTGAATTTGTATATATATATATTTTTTTTTTTTTTTTTTTGCACAAAATTAATATATTTTTACTGGAAAAACAAATCAGAATATAATTTTTTTGCCATGTAGAATTTAGTTTGATTTGTTTCTGCAAGTCATCTTTCAAAGTGTTTAATTCAGTAAATTGTAAGGATCCGCTGCTGTCTGTAGGTTTTATGCGTGTCGCCTCTCAGTGCCAGTTGGCATCAGCAGCGATTTGATTTTTTCTGTAAAAACAGCATTAAACTCTCAGCCTCTCCTGTCTTTTCTTCACCTTTGGGCTAGTTTTATAAACACAAAGTCAGGCTGACTGACAGTGAGAGAGTGTGTGTGTGTTCAGTCATCACTGAGAATCTTTCATCTACCATTTCTCATGCTGACGGCCCATTTCCTGTCACTGCAGTGAAGGGAATTCTGGGATATGATAATTGTATTGTGTTTGTATTTTGCTGTATTCACAACACGTAACATAGAAGCTGCTGTTATCAGGCTTTGATTACCCCCATCATCCCCTCTGTTTGTTGTCCTTCCTCTCATTTCTCTGAGGTCTGTGGAAACATCGATTAGCACTCCTGATATCAGCCTTATCAAACAATTAGCATCGTGTGTGATTTCATATACAGTATAAAATGCTGGTATCTTCAGCTTCAGTTATAGTTTAAAAAGCTTGCTGTTAAGGTCTCTACTGAGGTTTCTAGCTCAAACCTAGAAGAGTTTGATCATTGTGATTCATTCCGGTGACTAAATTAAAATATATTTTTAAAATAAACTGAACAGTGTTGGGGAATCTTTTTTTCGAGTGTAGGCACAAAAAATTGTTCTTAATGTTTTTTCAGTTTGGGGTCGGTACATTTTTTAAAGAGTCTCTTCTGCTCACCAAGTCTGCATATATTTGCTACAGTAAAACTACAGTAAAATTGTGAAATATTTGTACAATTTACAACAGCTGTTTCTTTGTAAATATATGTTAAACTGTAATTTATTTCTGTGATGCGCAGCTGAATTTTCAGCATCACTCAATTTAATCAGTAACCTTCAGAAATCATTCTAATATACTGATCGGCTGCTTGAGAAACATTTATGATTATTATGAATGTTGAAAACAGTCCAAATTCTTTTGTGGAAACCACGATGCATTTGAATTGAACTGAATGAACAGCATTTATTTGAAAAATAAATCTTTTGTAACATTAAAAACATCTTTACAGTCACTTTTGATCAATTTAATGCATCCTTGATGAATAAAAGTATTGTTTTCTTTATATATATATCGTTGGTCAAACACGAGTCTCTGACCGTGTCTACTCTTCCTCAAAAACACTCAGTCAAAATGAAACCCATTAGATTAGTATTGATCTGAAGACTGTCAGACTGAAGGATCTTTTTTCCCAGCAATAGATCGTTTTCCATCAGAAAGGGTTTGTTCATTATACACCACATTCAGCTAGTTATGTGTTGTCTTTGTGACACAGTGTTTGTCGTATATGAACATTCGCGGTCAGATTCCCGCCTCGAGCGCATCCTGAGATAATGCTTTTGAATCCAGAGAGGCTCTGGACGGCCTGTCATGATGCATCGCATGAGTCAGAAGACGAGGCACAAGCTCTTATGTAATGATTACACCCGCAGGCACGACCTCTGACCCCGAGGACTCGAGCTGAGAAGCCATGGGCGGCTGTTTAACCTTGAGCGGTGGATAAAGGACACTCTCGCCGCAGCTGAATGTGACCCAAATCTGAGGTTTTTCCGCATGCGACACAGATCTGTTTTTCTGGATGACGCCGTTGCCAGATCTCACTGGAGAAATAAGCAACCTGCCCTGACAAAACAAGCCAAAATAAGCGACAGGCCTTTCCAAAAGAAGCCAAAATAAGCGCTGATGGCGGATGGGTCTCCTTCAGCTCAGCTGAACATGAGGCAAAAGAGAAACACATGCATAACAAAAAGCTTAGACTTTATGTATCTGGGTCATTTTATAGGGAAGGAAAAATGTAATGCATATTTGGGATTTTTATAATGTGATAAAGGTGTGAAGAGTCAGAATGATGTTATAATTTATTATTTAAATATTGTGTTATATTTTAGATTTTTAATTAAATGGATAATTGAATCATTTATGCAAGAAATGTGTACGTTTTATTCATTAAGCATGCATTAAATTGATCATATATAATGTTAATTCAAACAAATGCTGTTCTTTTGAACTTTCTATTCATCTGTGAATCTTCAGTGAAAATAAAATGCATCTCAGTTTCTACAAAAATATTGTGTAGCACATCTGTTTAAGCAGCAAATCAGTATATAAGAATGATTTCTGAAGGATCAAGACTGGAGTAATGATGCGGAAAATACAGATTTGAGCAAAGAAAACGGCTATTTGAAAGTGTAAAAATATTTCAATTTGTGATTAAATAAATGCAGTCTCTTTGTATCCCACCCATCAGTTTGTATGTGTGTTCTGTAGGTGGTTTGCCATTGTTCCACAAACTATCTAATACGAAACATCTGAACATTTTGATTTATAAAGACACCTACTATCCTGCATTAGCCGTACGCACCTGCCGCTTCGCCTACTGCATCCCAGAATAGCTCATCATGGGATGGAGGACTAACACGGATCACTTCAGCCCTTTTCACTTAGCTAGTAGTGTAGGCGATCGGCTCCTTCTTTTTCCTCTTTGCCCAGAGAATTCAAACAGAAGGTGTGTTTCCTCATCTCAATCTCTTATACCCACACACACACACACACACACACACACTAACTTTCTGTCTCTGATGGTTTTCTCACACACTTTTCTTCTCGTCTCTCACTCTTTTTTTTTTTTTGTGCCGCATTCTGTCTTGAGGCAGCGCATAAAAATAAGCACAGAGAGAGGCGGAGAATAAAGTAGGAGTGAATTTCCTCCTGCGAGCTTCATCACCTTCTGCTGCATCCTACATAAGTAGATCACAGGGATTGCAATTTACAGGGATTGCTCTTAGCAATCAATTAATATATGCATTAATTGCTAACGCCATTCACACTGACAGAATTAAAGGAATAGGGACATTCTGTCAAAATACTTGATCGGTTATTCTCCATTTTGCAAAGACCTCACCCCATAAGGATTACATGTAACCTGTAAAACATTCAGCAACAAAATGAGTGATTGACTGAATCATTCACTCCAATGATTTGCTCAAATCCACTCAGCAAAGAAACAACTAATATTCATTTAAACGTGCTGATCTGTTTGGTAATGAAACAAGTGATTCGTTGAATTTCCTGAAACACACTAATTTGTTCAGTAACAAAACGAGTGATTCTTTGAGTCATTCACACAGATGATTCATTTTAACATGTTGATGTGTTCAGCAATGAATGAGTGATTCACTGAATCGTTCACACAATTTGAGTGATTCATTGAGTTATTTGAAGTACATGATTTGTTCACTCAAACTCAAATTCAAATCATTTGATATCTGATTCTCAGTCTGATCGATTCAGGAGCAAAATTAATTTGAATCATTCACAAACCATTCAGTTACACATTTAGAAACACAACTGAAGTGAGTTGCTCAAAGATTGAATCGTTTCATCGACTCTCTTGTTCATTCTTGACTTAGTTTATTGTTTTATTTTTTATCATACATGTTCACATACAATATTTAACTATGTTCCGAAGATAAATTATGCTAAACACATGGATGGGCTCACCTGCAACGAGCAAATGAATCGTTTGTGAATGACTCACTGACCCAAAACGGTTCATTCTGCAGTGGTTTTATATGGATCTGTTATCACTGGCAGAGCAAAATAGACTAAATATCTTCCACCATTGTGTCTAAAAATAACCTACTTAAAAGTTTAGTCCATTTAATTGGATTTCCCGCCTCATCAAGCTGATAATCAGAAAAACAGCATTTTGCTTGTTTGTGTGATATTGCTTAATTAACACTCTCTGCGTCACAGACTTGACAAAACCACGAAAGCTGATGCTAAGCTGTAAAATCTTTACTAGATCATAACCATAAAATCATGCATTATTTCAGCCCATGTGATTGGCTGATGCGCTGCCGCCGCTCATTGACATGCGTGTCACGTTTGTCGCGATTGGCTGTGAGTCATTCATCAAGAGCTTCCTGTAAAAATCAAGTGCTTGCTGAGTAACCGCTAATGTACTCCCTAAGTGGCTTGTTTGTGATCAGAGAACAGAGAAAGGGCAGAACTGAACTCTGGGAACGCCATGCAAAGCAGCCAACATGCAAATCACAAGAAGTTTTGTGCCGCACACCATAATTGAACGGCCACCCACTCTGTGTAAATATTGGCCCTTAATTCAAACCAGTCGCTAGTTAGCGCGCACACACACACACACACACACACAGACTCGTCCTGGGCAGAAGAAAATTGGGGTCAGATGCATTTAGAAGCGCTCGGTGTGCGTGGTCTGGAGAACAGAGCGGAGGAGGGAAATTCGCCAGTAAAAATGTAAATTTACAGCTTCCTCTGCTGCAGTAATTGAGTATCAGTTCGCAAAAGACGATTAGAAAAGTGTCGCAATGCCGCGTAACCTCTTGTTCATCCGGCTCCACTTCAATTATCATGTTTTGAAACGTGCTGCTGCTGCTTCTTGTCCCAGATTGACCATAAAATGCCTGCTAAAACACTGGAGACTATCAGCTAACGTTTTCTGAACGTTCAGGCAACGTTCTCTGAACGTTATGAAGACACTTATCCAGTGTTTTATAATACATTAACACAGACGTGTTATATACACATCAGTAATGTTTGTATAGTGTAAGCTTTAAGAAAATGACTTAAATATCCTAATTGGACTATGTCGCAATCCTGGCTTAGGCTAATGGACATTTGAACGTTCAAACAACATTAAGAAATACTGTTTTATACATTTACGGACAATGTTATCAATACGTTCATAGAGCATATTTGGTTAGCTGGGTGCGAATAAAGGTTTGCACGTAGTTTCTCAACGATGTTCTCAGAAAATCTACTTTCTACAAACTTTCTTCCAGTAACATGAATATAATGTTTGTTCAACATTATCTGGTGTGTAAGCAGAACAGTCAAATTTATTTATTTATATTTATTTATACATTGTTTCTGAAATGTTTTAGCCTGATATTCGTCTTTTTAAATGTTACTATTTGTTTCAGAACATTCAATGATGTAACATTCAAAAGTAACGTTTCGCTAACGTTTGCAAAATTATCAAATGGAACGTTCCCTTAACGTTCCCATAAAAAAAAAACGTTTATAAAACATTACTTTTTAAACATTCAGAAATAACATTTTCATAACTTAATGGGAACATTAGAATATTTTTTTTTTTATTTAACATTAAAGGTGCCATAGAATGAAAAACTGAGTTTACTTTGGCATGGTTAAATAATAACAGTTCAGTACATGTACATAACATACTGGTGAGTCTCAAACACCATCGTTTCCTACTTCTTATATAAAT
>JAUCMU010000043.1:20331018-20356705 GCA_032275025.1 Enteromius treurensis
AGCTACATACCTTCTATGTACATATCAGAGAACAATTTAAAATATTCTCTCAAATCATTCTATGGCACCTTTAACATTTCTGAATTATAAACACACAATTCACACTTTAACTGGGTTTTTGCTATTTTCTGCAAAAAGATAAATGAATGAAAATAATCAAAATTAGTCTAAAGATGCTTTTATAATCTAAATATATACATTTTAATATAAAGTATACATTTGTTTGCAGAGAGTCATGCTTGGGCAATGTCATATGTCATTATTACATAATTTTTTGGTTATTTATTACAGACATTGTATGTTTCCACATGTAGAAATAAAGATCCACTGTTTACCTTATGAAATTAAATCCTTATTAAAACATAAGGATACATTTATACATTCTTTTATCATCAGACCTATCATCAAAAGTACCTATATCAATAAAAATTCAATGTCCATGTCGCGTCTGTGGGAATTTCTACCTATTTTCTGTCCAGCAGGTGAAAATAGTGCATCTAGTATTAAGTAAGAGTATTAATAAACTAATACAACAAGATTTTTTTCTGGCACAGCATCATCCGGAACAGGTTTTGGAAGCAGCTGGCAAGTCGTTTGGCTCTGTTTGCATATTCAAATCTGAATCTGTGTGAGCTTAACTCCAAAAGCAGAAGCTAAAAGCACGGAAAGAAGTGTGATCAGCACCTGTCTGTAAGCTAGAGGACAAAGGAATCCACCCGAACAAGCGCAGGAGTGTAAGAAGACACCGCTCTCGTTATCCTCCACCTGCCTTCAGCCACAAAACCAACAAACCACCGCCCTGCTCCACGGGAAGTCCCTGCTGGACCCGCGGCGCTCCGTAACGCAAACAAGAGAGTTTAGTGACTGTACAGCGACACTGTGACCGTAACCACTCAGCTCGAAAACACATGCGCTTTGTGCACTTTCTTTAACATTTCTTTAGTCTATTAGCAAGCATACCAAGTAAACATGCAAAACGTACTTTATACAAAATAAAACAAAGAATTGATATTGTATTAAACATAAAACGGAAATGACAACATCTACCTATCTATCTATATACACATATGAAATTAAAAACTGTTTGGTATAATTACTTTGTTCTGTGTTATTTCGATGCCAAAAATATATTATAAATATTTACATTATATTTGCTTACATTTATTCTCAAATCGATTCTAATGCTTTTATTTTGTACACAAGTTGTAAATAAAATAAAGATTATAGCAGTACAATTGAAATTAGTCTTTTCAAAGAAGTCCTTATAAGTTATACATTTTTCATTATATAAAATTTTACATTATTGCGATAATACATAATGTATACTGTATACACACACACTCTCTCTCTCTCTCTCTCTCTACATATATATAATAATATATATATATATATATATATATATATATAAACAGATTTCCCCAAATTATATTATGTGAAGACTATATGTGAAAGAATGCATCTTGACATGAATTTTCAAATTTTAAATATAACTTGATATGCTGTAGATTGCATGAGCACTTAAAATCACCGAAATCAAATAACAACACACAGTGAAACAGACAGACCCGAGAGCGGAAACAATCTGTGACACTAACTTTCGTAATGCCTGATCTTCTCCTGAATGATTCACCAGCGCATTACAAAATCAAAAGCAAAACACTTTATATGATTATAATGAAGTGATGATACATATTGACGTGTGATGCTATTCTGATCTCTGCAGGCCTGAACTTCAATATCAATAGAGAAAGCAGGCGATGGAGATCTCAGAGAGAGTTCACAGTCCTGCAGCCCTTCATCTGTCAGAGCAACGGGTGACGACACACACACACACACACAGAAGCAGCTTTGTGGACCGAACAGAGAGACTAAGACAAAGAGACAAAGACTCTTGTGTCCAAGGCGTCTTCACAGCTGGGATGTTTAGGACTCTTCACCACCGCACAGATATTTTATCACTTTAGAAATAAATTATATGTTATTCAATTCACTTAAACCATATATTGTTTAAAAACAATTAAAAACAAAAATGATTAATTGCATCCGAAATAAAAGTTTTTGTTTGTGTAATATATGTGTGTATTTGTTATGTATATGTGACCCTGGACCATCAATGAGAAGCTTATTTATTCAGCTTTCAGATCATGTATAAATCTTTATTTCGGAAAATGTACACTTACGACTGGTTTTGTTGTCCAGGGTCACATATATTTAAAGAGGCACACATACAGAATATATTGTGAAAATATTACATTTTTAATATGTATTTATTTAATTTATATTTTATATAAATATATTTAATAAAGAAACATATATTATTTTTTAGAAATATATACGTGCATGTGTGTATTCATATAATCATAATAAATCTACACAAACATATATTACAAAAAAAAAAAAAAAAATTATTTTAGATGAATCATTTGACAGCACTAATAAATTGTCTAAATTATAATGAAAAATATTGGATAAATTAGATATATATTACTATATATGTATATATATGATGTGTGTGTTATATATTAGATATGGTATATGTAGTTCATCACTTAAAAATAAATATAAATTAATAAAATTGTCATGTGTCATATATATATATATATATATATATATATATATATATATACACAATTTTTTTTCATCAAAGAAACCTGAAAATTTCAACTCAGCTGTTTTCAGCATAATAATGTTTTTAGCAGTGATTCTAAAAATTCATTCAAATTACATTTTAAAATACATTCAAATAAATTACAGTTATTTTAAATCGTAAAATATATTTCTATATGTAAATAATTGTATCATTTTTATATTTGCTGTACTTTAGATCAAAGAAATGTAGGCTTGGTGCGCAGAAGAGACTTCTTTAAAAAAAAAGAAAAAATCTGTTCAAAAACTTGTAGTATAAATTTTGTACATATAAGAATACATTTATAAAGTTGTCTATAGATTACATAGGCATATTACCCATACCAACACTGTCAAACACACACATTCTTCTTTTCTCGTGTCTCTGATCTCTGGACGTGAGGTCTCTAATGGCCAGCCTGTCCTGGCAGAAAATCAAACAGAAGCCACATGAAAAGGGTTCTGAACAAAAATCTATCCAGAAAAAAAAAAAAAAAACTTTTCTGCTTCGCCAGCAATAGCTTAAGACAAAGAACTGAAGTCGACAACAACATCAGACTGACCCACTTCACATCTTTATAATTAACGCACAGAGTGAAACTGCAATGTTTGATATCCAGCTAAATTAACCCTTAAAAGTGCATCCATGCATTAGTATGTAAACACTGCATATGTGAATCGGACACAAAATAAATTCCATTTACTGCAAACTTTCTACCTAAACCCTGTCATGCATTTATATAACACAAAATTAGGGTGATCAAACTGGCTTTTGAACATTATGGCAGGTCAACCAGCAAGAAATTAGAAATCAAAACACATTTACCAGCCTTATCTGGATTTATCCAACAGAAAAACGCTGCATTAGAGCATTATATAAGGTTTTTATAAATACTTTGGCAACACGGAGCCTTTATGAAGCTTAAAGTGAACACTGCGATGACACGCTAGTGATGCCCGATCGAACCGAGTCTTCCGAGTCAGTTCTTTATAAAGATCCGAAATGTTTGTAAATCACCCGAGAAGAAGCATATAAATAACTGAATTGGGCAGTAAAACAGAAAGCTTAAACAAAAACGTGCCATTTTTTTTGCAAAATTATAGTTTGCTGTGAAACACGTTCCGCGATTCGGATCTTTGAGCGGCGTCTGTGCACGAACCGATTCAGTAAAACGAATCATTCCTCCTTAAATATCACACATAGCACCACGTTCGGGGAAAAACAACAAATGTACAACGTGTTAATGCGTCAAAGCACAGGAAAAGTATGCATCCGTTTAAAACGTGGTGTTATTTTACGTGCATAAATTGAACAGAGTAGCGATGGAGATGCTTTGTGCTTTATGAAGTCTCGGGTTTCACAAAGCGAGTCTTCCAGTGTCTGCTGCCCTTCCCCCTGCATGCACAAAACTGCACTCAAAGGTACACTTCACTCGCACCATTACTGGACGCGTCTGCCTTATGCATTGAGGATGCACTATAGTATATTTACTAACAACTCAAGCCCTTTTTTTCTCCTACTGCTAAATATTTGGCATGCCATCCCAGCAATAAACTGGAGTGCACACTGTTTAGCAAGCATGCAAACTGCATTGCATTTTGGTGTGATAGTTTGCCTTGTGTTTGCCATACAGATGTGACACCCCTTCCCCCTTGAATGCATAAATCTCAGAGCAGCGTCAAATAAGTGACTTTTAATTATGCCTTTAATGCAAACAAGCACAAGTCGTGTAAGATATGTAATTCTCGCATCGCGTAGCATGCAATCGGAATGCTTTAGGCTGCATTATGCAAGTTATTTCACATGCATGCATAATTCAGCCCACACCTGTCATCCAGTCCTGAATGGGGCCAAGCAGTGTTGGTTTACATCGTAAATTCATCAGTCGGGGAAGATAAATGCGAAAAAATGGAATGTGCAAATATATACACTTTTCCCCGTGCATATTTGCATTACGTGTTTTTAAAATTTTAACAGCAAATTGCAAAATGCGGTAAACAACAGTGCATACTACGAAGCAAGCAAGCGTTTAAATTAACATCATACCTGAATAAATGGTATGTATTCGTATTATTCCATGGTTTTCCCAGGTTATTCCTTAACAATATTCCTGCCGGTTCAGTTCATTGCAGAAATACACTACTGATATACAGATAGCTTGAATCCCGTTAAAGAGACGGGAGCTCGGGACTAGAGGACCGTTAATGCTGGAAAAGGGGTCCACAGTGAAAACACAGCAGATTGACGTCAACAACGATCTGCCTAATTTCCCGTCATAGCAGCCGATCATGTAACTATTCAAACAAAAAATTCTTATAAACAAAGCTAGTTCTTCCTTTCAGAGGAAAAACGCTATTCTGGATGTCGGCGTGCGTGGCTCCACCCCCCCGGCTGCAGATGGTACGGCCCTCTTTCTATCGTTGGAGCCATAGAACTGAAGAACCGCACAGAACTCGCTGTAACAAACCGCAGCCCCGCCCACAGCGGGATCCCTCAGCTGATTGGCCGATATCGAGCACAGACCACACCTATACGCCCAAATACAAACAACTTATTTAGCGCTCAAACATAATAAAGGTGTTTTGGTAAAATCACGCCCACACATATTAGATGTTTTTAACACGAACTACGGGATAATGGAACAAGAGATGTACATTGCGAGTGCAATTATTATATATTTTATTTTATTTATTAATTTTTTATTTTTTGCTGATGGCAAATATCTTCAAAAGTAACTTTTTGTTGTTGTTCTTGTTTTATATATACATACATATATATATTCTCTTGCAATTGTCTTTAGTGTATATAGTCTCTTTAAAGGGTATTCTATAGTCTTTGATTGTATTCTTGTTCAACATTGTTTTCATTTTATTGGATATATTAATATGCATATGATATAAGTGATTAACAAATAGATAATTTAAATTATGTTATTTATGGGTAGTGAAAACCAGTCTTATTTAAATATTATTTAGAGATACCATTAACGTTTTATTTTACTAATATTATTTTACGTTTAATTTTACTAATAATGACCTTTTTTCCTCGTTATTTTGGTTTGTGTGTGCGTGTTTTTCATTTTTATTGGTCATTTAAACATACCTGTACATATTTAATTCATTTTAATTTAAGCTTTATATTTTAATGCATCAAGTTAAGGTTAAATAAAAAACTGCTTAATTAAAAGTATTTAATATTGTGTTTTATTTGAGTTACCTTTTTTAAGTTCAAGAAACAATTTTTTATATAGTTTAGTGAGAGGGAAAAAAATGTGGAACAAGCGCAATGCGCGCTCTTGTGAGTGGTTTCCTCTCAGGATGCGTCCTAAAAGATAAAACAACTTTAAAATACTTCACTATAATAACTGCGCTCTCTTGAATTCAATTTCAGACATATAAAAGTATTAATCATATTTGATTTCGATGTAAATGATAAATATGTGTTATAACATGAATTCTAAAAGTGCGAATTAATTTACGAATAGTATTCATCTGTAAGGACCCGCTGACGAAAGCTCCACAACATTCAAGATGGCGGCGGCGGCGGCTTCCCTCGTTTCGTACGGCAGCGACTCAGATTCAGAAAACGAGTCCGAATCCCGTACCAGTCCACAGAAAGTCGACCCAGATGCGCTAGCTCATCTTCAGCCGTTAAAATCCGGCAGCATAACGACGGTAGCCCTACTCAATTCCGCGCCCGAAGTCGCCGTGAAGGTAAACAAGAAACGCCGCTCACCATCAGAAATCAAACAAACCCAATACTGCAGCACAGTAGCGTTTAACACGTTAAATTTATTATTAAGTGGACTATAGTTTGATAAACGCTGACATGTGTATGCATTTACTCGGTAGAAGAAAAACAGTCGAGTAAAATGTGGTTATATACATACAATGCATTGTTGTCAATTGCTACAAATGTACTTGTGCTACTTATGACTGCATTTGTGCTCGAGGCTCAAATATAATAAGTTAAGATCCAGCTTTCTGTGTTTGTCTTTGTAGGAAGATGTTGAGACCGGGGTTCATCTGGATCCAGCACTCAAAGAAGTCGCTTACAACCCTACATATGAAACCATGTTTGCTCCAGAGGTGACTTGATACAGCTGTTTGTCTAGATTGATGGATAGATACTGTGTATTCCAATTATTGTGTGTAATTTGAGCATCTTACTTATATCTGCTCTCTCTTCTCATGCAGTTTGGACCAGCAAACCCATTCAGATCCCAGCAGATGGCTGCTCCGAGGAACATGCTGTCCGGCTACGCTGAACCGGCTCACGTCAACGACTTCATGTTTGAGCAACAGAGGAGAACGTTCTCTACGTTTGGTGAGAGATAGACCTCATTGTTATTTATGTACACTACCAGTCAAAATGATTTGAACAGCAAGATTTTTTTAATGTGTAAAATTCAGCTGCGCTTCACGGAAATACAGCTTACAATTTAAAATATATTAAAATAGAAATTTTAAATGGAAAAAATATTTCTGCTTTTGTTGTATTTTGGATCAAATAAATCCAGGTTTTAGTTGGCAAAAGTGAATTAAAAAAACATAAAATCTTACTGTTCAAGAACGTTTGACTGGTAGTGTAGCTTTTCTAATCTCTCTGTCATCCATAAAACATGTATGTTTGATATTAAATGTGTGTGATTGTTGATTATAATCAGGTTACGCTCTGGACCCGTCTGTGGACACCAGTCAGGTCTCCTCCAACAGCTACATTGGAGCCGTAGAGGAAGCAGAGAAAAACAAAGGTTAGATTCGCATCATTCAGCTTCTTATTTGTTTTGTGTCACATTGTCGATAATAAAACTCAGTCTACTGTTGTCACCCATCCTTGGTGATATAAACCAGAACAACAGCTTAGTTTTTAGAAGCCCGTGAGATCCCTTTTTTAAATCAATTTAGCATTCAATACACTGGCTGAAAATAAAATTAAATAATAATAATAATAATACATTTTTATTACAAATATGTATTAAAATGGTAATTTGTGGGGGGTGGAGGGTAAAATCTGTAAATATATATTATATATACGAAAAGTATTCAGACCCCTTTAAAACAGCCATTTGCTAAAATCATTTAAGTCCATTTTTTCCCTGATTGATGTACCCACAGCTCCCCATATTGACAGAAAAACACAGAATTATTGACATTTTTGCAGATTTATTAAATAAGAAAAATTGAAATATCACATGGTCCTAAGTATTCAGACCCTTTGCTCAGTATTTAGTAGAAGCTCCCTTTTGATCGAATACAGCCATGATCAATGGTGTGGTTGTTCACTTCTAACTGAGAAGTGCAAATGCAGAGCACAAATTCTTAGTATGGAAAACCATACCTGGCCACACGTCACATCCTTAAAAAAAATATAAATATATATATATATGTGTGTGTGTGTGTGTGTACTGTGTATATTTATTATGAATACATAAATACACACAAATACTGTTCATATTTGGAAAATATTTACAAGTATATATTTATATCCATATAAATTATGTAGTATATTAAAATGTTTGATATTAACATATATTTCACATACGTGGATGACATTAATCACAAATAATCATATGACAGCGCTAATGTATATACACACAAACAAATGCTTTTTAATTATAAGTAAATAACAAAAAGTCAGTCTCCTGTAAAACACTATTAAAGCTGTTAAAAGAATTGCAGCAGCTTCTAAATGTGTGTGTTGTGTGTGTAATCAGGAACGGTTGTTAATGCCAGCTGTTATTGTTCCTGTGCTAGGGCTGACAGTGTTTGAGGCGGGAGCAAAGAAGGCAGAGAAGAGGAGGAAGGTGAAAGGTGGAGATGCGTCAGACATCGACACCTTCCTCGGACCCTGGGCCAAGTACCAGGATGAGAAAGACGTGGCCAAACCCTCCGAGGTGAGACGTTCGCAGCCTTCATTATAAAATAAGTTTTAAATACATTGTTGAAATACATTTGACAAGAAAACACTTTGTTTATATAGCAGTTTAAAAATGTATATAGTAAGTATATAACTATTTACCGTTATTCATGTCATTCTCTGTGTAATATGTTTAGAACCCTTTAATCGTCAGATTGAGGTGAATTGTCACCAGATTGATGCCATAATGTCACTTTTCTAGCTAAAAACCCAAATTAATTTTATTCCAGGCTAATCAAATTGTTTTATCGTGTTTTAATCTGACAGGACGAGAAGAAAGAGCTGGATGAGATCATAGCCAAGAGACAGAAGAGAGGCAAGAATGAAGAAGAGGCTCCAGCCGAGGAGAAGACCGTCCTCCACAGTACGACACACACACACACACACAGACAGCTGAAGCTGTCGTCTGTCTGCTGTTAAACTGCTTTCGGTCTGTCTCTCTCTGCAGTTAAAGACGCGTACGATTATCAGGGCCGCTCGTACCTTCACGTTCCCCAGGATGTGGGCATCAACCTGCGCTCAGCGGACATCCCAGAGAAATGCTACCTGCCCAAGAAACAGCTGCACGTCTGGACCGGACACACCAAGGTAGGGCTCTGTGGAATCTAGATTTTATTATTTCTTCTGGATTCTGTTTTAATGGTTCGATTAAATATTAATCATAATGCAATTAAATAAAAATAGTAAACATGCATAACACATTTTTATTGTTTTTATTTTTCCATTACGTTTTATTAAGCAAAATCTAATTTAAATCATGAAATATAGCGAGTCGTAAAAGTTTATTATCCATTTTCCCTTATTTATTTATTTATTTATTTTTTATCATTTTTTCCCCCCAAATTCCTTTTCTGACCGTTTGTGTCTTCTGTTAACATTTTTATGAAGTGGTCCAATACAATTTTAGTAATCAAAGTTTAATTAACCGAAATCATGATGCATACACAAATGACAATTCAGACTGTTTAATGGAAAATATGTAAATTTTTTAACAAAAATAAACTTTTTAGGGCCTTTATATAATTAATGAAATATCTTTTAATTATTATTATTAAACCTTTGTATTTATTTATTTTTAATTTCATGTTTCAGTTGTGTTCTGTCTGGATTCTGTTTTTATGGGTAAATTTAATTTGAGTAAGTCTTGAAAGGTACAAAATTGAAAAGTTTATTACAAGCTTACTAGAAAAATGTCATTTTTTCCCACAAATTCCCACTTTATATTACAGTAGATTAAATCTCTTAATTAATAATTTCAGTCAAATCAGTTAACCATAGTAATATACTTCGAGTAGTGAAGATCGTGGAGTTTCTGTGGATCTGTTGACAGTTTAATCAGATGAGACGATCAAATGCTGATGAAGTGACTCTTTTCTTTTGATCTGTTCAAGTGCACAGTAAATTCTCTTTTTATGACTGGATTCAGCCATTTCTTTTCCCACCTCGTCATCATCACCATAGTGTGCAAACAGTGTTGAGTTTGTGTGTCCTGCTATCTGAGGCTGTCAGTGTGTTTGCACCTCACACTCACTGTGATCTATGATGGTCTTCTGTGTGCAGGGCGTCAGCGCCATCCGTCTGTTCCCGGTGTCTGGTCATCTTCTGCTCTCCTGCTCCATGGACTGTAAGATCAAGGTGAGATCAGTGTTATGCTGCAGGACACAATTATGACCTATTACGTGAAACTGTTCTTTACTCATTCTTTTCTATCTTCTAAGTCTGTTTAATAGTCTGTCTGTATACTTATATAAAACATGTAGTAATTATAACTATTGTTATATATAATATAATATTAGTATTATTGATATAAATATAATATTTTACAAAACAACTAATTCTCTTAAGCATTTGTCTAATTCTTTGTGTAATATTAATAATAATATTGTTACTATATATTATATATGTTTTTAATTATTATTGCACAAGCAGGTTTTATGAGCAGTTATAGCCTCTGAACGATCCTTCTCTTTGTGCATTCACATGAATTTTGTGTCTTCTCTCGTAGCTGTGGGAGGTTTATAATGAACGGAGATGTGCACGGACGTTTATTGGTGAGTCTTGTCTCGTATAGCCGCTGTTGGGATTGAACCCAGGAGAAGAACTGAATGAGGTGTCAGAGCTCAGAGTCATTCATTCAGTCGCATTAAACCACTGAGAGACACAGAAAAATATAAGTAAAATAAAAACAATAGTAACGAGATAAAAAAGTTTGAGACAAACTTTAAGATGGCTTGAGAAAGCAGTGGCTTAAAGTTTAAAATTTTTTCAAAAGTTTTAAATAATTTAAGTTAAAAAAAAGTTGAAACAGTTACAAGTAAAAAAAGATTGAAAAATAAAAATTGAAAGTTTTTAGTCTAAAAGTTAGAAATAGTCAGATTCTAAAGTCAGATAATAGATAGATACAAGCATGATTAGTATGTCACTAACATGTTGCTAGTGTGGTTAGCAAGTTAGCAGCATATTTCTAGCATAATTAAGACGTTACTAGCATGTTGCTAACATGTTTCTAGCATGGTTAGCAAGTTGCTAGCATTTTTCTAGCATGATTAAGACGTTACTAGCATGTTGCTAACATGTTTCTAGCATGATTAGCAAGTTGCTAGCATTTTTCTAGCATGATTAAGACGTTACTAGCATGTTTCTAGCATGATTAGCAAGTTACTAGCATGATTAGCTATTAAAATAATAGTATTTTAGCATCATTATGTAGAAATTAAACAAATTAAAACTGTCTGTTAGACCAATATATTACAGATTGTTAAACAAAGTAATCATAATAAGAATAATCTATTATAGTAATTATCATGCAAAACAATTGTATCAATAATTGTGATGAAGATTATTACTACTTTTATTATTATTATTATTATTATTACTGAAAACAGAAGAATTTAAATTATTTTTTCCACAATATTACTGTTTTTATTGTCTATTCGGTCTAATATATGTCGTTTTAGTGTGCATTAGAGACCTCTTTCGAAGGCATGACTGATGTCTGGTGTTTTGCAGGTCACAGTAAAGCGGTGCGGGACATCTGCTTCAATAACACTGGCACACAGTTTCTGAGCGCCGCCTACGACAGATATCTCAAACTCTGGGACTCCGAGACGGGTGAGAGCTTCACACAAACACACAGACGGATTCAGATCAGAGGCCTGCACTTCATCGTGAGCAGTGCTGGGTGTACCTAGTTACTGTAATGTCATAGTATTTTCCTTAAAAAAGTAAAGTAAGGAATTACTTTTTTCTGTAATTTAATTGGTTACTAATGTAATACTGTATATAGACTGTATAAAACATTTATGCACACCACAATTTAAAATGCACGCTTTTTATGCACTCTTTTCACTTTAAATACTTTGATTTAATAAGAATATTGGTAACACTTCAGAAACGTTTTAATTCAGTAATTAAACATGTTTTGGAGAGAGTGATTTGTTCAGATTCTAATGTTGAAGATGTAGCTCTGCTCGTGAGCAGTGGATCAGCGCTAACAAATCTTCTGTGCTCGTTTAGGTCAATGCATCGCCCGCTTCACTAACAGGAAGGTTCCCTACTGCGTGAAGTTCAACCCGGATGAGGACAAACAGAATCTGTTTGTCGCCGGGATGTCGGACAAGAAGATCGTCCAGGTACAAACCCAGAGCCGAGTAGCATTGTTGTATTTTCACCTGTTTTGGGCTTTAAATGTAAATATTGGCATGGGCCTGATTTAAAAAATGATGGCAATGTGTTTCTCAATTAAGAGGAATACAGTAACTCACATGTGTTCAAGGTACTACTGATAAGATCACGTCAACTGTGTGGCTCTTTCTTGAAGCTTTGTCTGAAAGATTATTAGGCCTCGTTTACACTGTAAGTGAAAATGTTAAATGTGACCCAATTACGTTTTTTTTTCTTCTCATATGTGACACTGATCGGATCCGTTCCATGACAGTGTAAACGGGGGGAAAAACGCATGCGTTGTTTGGATATTTTGAGATCGGCTTCAGGCCTTGTTCATAGATGGATATAAATCAGATTTGCCGAACACGCAATCCCGATAAATACAAATAACACAGAATTGTAGTAGGCTATTTAAATATTCATGCAAACATATCTGCTGTTTCCTGGGTCCTAATGTCCGCTCAGTGAGGGGTGCTAATATGGTAGGGGGTGCTGTTGGCCTACTTCTAATTAAATTAAAAGTAAAATGCCTTTCAAAAATAACAATTGTTTCTGATTAAATTAAGCAGTAATTGAAGTCCCAAAGTGAGTTTTAATTTAAACTTGGAATTTAAATAATTTTATATATACTGATTTATTCATTCATGTATAATGTTCACATTTTTAAAATCATAAGCTCTAGAGTTTTACAGTTCTTTTGCTTACATCTACAAATCATTGTATAAGGTAATAAAAATATTTTTAAAAATACCTTAAAGTAACTATAAAAGAGCATGTCAAGGTGTGGAGCATGCCCCTGATCCGTGTGGTCTTCTCACCCTTTCCTCCCTCACCTGTTAGCAGCTCTGTGTTTTGTTGACTGATGTACCGGTGTCTGTGTGTAGTGGGATATCCGCTCTGGAGAGGTTGTTCAGGAGTACGACAGACACCTCGGCGCCGTCAACACCATCACCTTCGTGGACGAGAACCGCCGCTTTGTGAGCACCTCCGATGACAAGAGCCTGCGCGTCTGGGAGTGGTGAGCAAATAATACTGAAACACACACACTACATACACAGAGTGAGTGCTGTTCTCTTTCACAATGCACTGAACTATATTTCACTTTAAGAAATAAGAGACAATTTTTGTTACTCCAGCACTTTATTACACTGAAGGTTTTTTTTTTACCTGAGTGCAATACATTTTAGTTGAAAAAGTGAGAATTATCTCAATTCCCATGGAGAAAAATCGAGATTCACATTTTACCCATGCTTACAGGTTAACCTCTGAGATATATCTGAGCCTGGAGCACAACACGAGCAGCTCAGGTATATTTGTAGCAATAGACAACAATACATTCCATGGGTCAAAAATTGATCAGTTTTTCTTTCATGCCAAAAATCATTAGGATACTAAGTGAAGATCATGTTCCATGTAGATATTTTGTACATTTCGTTCCATAAATATATCCAAAATGAATTAGTAATATGCATTAAGAACTTAATTTAGACGACTTTAAAGGCAATTTTTCCTCAATATTTAGATTTCAGGCACGCTCAGATTCCAGAATTTCAAGTTGTTGCATCTCAGACAAATATTTTCCTATCCTAACAAACCTGTCCTTGATCTCAAATTGACGCTTGAGAATATAACGAATGTGTAATGTATTTAGCAGTATGCTTGTCTCTAGAGTTGACTATCTAGTTGGTAGGTAAATGTCACGATGGGTTTTATTGACGGCTTTACTCAACATTTAGTGTCAGTTTGTCTCATGTCAAAAGTTATAGCACCAAGCTTCTTTCATTTACATTTAGTCATTTAGCAGAGGCTGTTTTGACAATAAGTGATCAAAACCTGTAAAAAAGCTATAATGTGCTATTACAAGTACACAAGGGTTTTATATAGATGTATAGAGTTAATAGAGTAGAGAGTGCAAGGATTAGAGCGTCAAGATGACAAATCTAAAATAGAATAGAGAGTGCTTGAGTCAATAATTGAATATTAAACGTGCTACAAGTCATTTTAAGTGAGGTTTTGTTGATTGAAAACAGCACAGACTAGACCTTGACTAATCAGAATGAAGATCCATTAAAAAGAGAAGTGCACGTTAATGTGAGATTGTCCCTCTAAACCAAACGTTGCAGTTGCTCCAGATTTCTTCTGCAGCTTTTTGAGGTTATCTTGTGCCGGTGTCCGGTGAGTTATTTCGGGCTGCTCTGTTCTCTCGAGGGGTTGTTCTGGTCCTGTACAGTGGGCTTCAGGTGTCGATGTTCTGCTCCAGTTTGGAGGCGTTTGATGGATTACAAACCTCACAGATGAAAGAGAGGGAGATGATTAGAAACCTGAAGAGCATGTGTGTTTCTGAGTGTGTTTAGTGCAGATGTAGACATATTACACGCCTACTGTCCGGAATGGAGGGAAATGGTTTCTTGTAGACGTCTTTGTGGTCAAACAAGAAAATACCAGAGTGAGATTTCTACAAAACAAAAAAAAAAAAACATTGGAGGAAAGAAGCTGAATCACTATCCCAAAATCTTATTTGATTATTTCGTGAATAAATCTTAAATATTCTATGCATCTTTACAAAATTCAAATAGTTTTTTTTATTAATAAAGTGTATATGTACTCCGTTATTTGAAGATATGTTTAGAAAGATGGATCAATATAAACAAACACAGCTTAGCATTTAAAATATTTATTATAACTAATATATACAAATATATATGTTTATCGTGTATTTGTGCATATATATTTGAAATATATAATTGCTTATTTATAAATAAAGTTAAGTAAAGCTGTATTTTTGGTAGCACTTAACAATAAGGTGTGTTGAGTTCACAGAGAATGAACTAATGTTAACAAACACAACTTGGGATTTTAATAATGCATATTTATTTCAAAAGCAGTGCTCTTAATATTTTCATATCAGTAGTCAAACATCCATCTGTGTTTGTCTGAACACACACTTGCTGCTTGCAGAGCAGCTTTCCATGCTTTTATTTTCTATGCGTTTTTTTTTCAGGGATATTCCTGTGGACTTCAAGTACATCGCTGAGCCCAGTATGCACTCGATGCCTGCCGTCACGCTCTCGCCCAACGGTGAGTGAATATCAATAATCAATCAGGATATGGTCAGACGCAATGACAGAAGAACCGAATGTCACACTCGCACAAACCTCAGCTAATAGTCCTCCAGTGTGGTTAACTATTACTTGTATAGAATTCTTTGCTCTTTTGATTTTCATTTTTAGCACTGGTTCTTTAAAGAGCTGCTGTTTACAGCCATTTAAAACCACCTCCACAAAGCAATTTCAGGACTGTTAAATAAATTTTTTTTTTTTAAATAAATCAATTAATATTTGGGTTCTTAAATGCAGTTCTTCAATATATATTTTTAGAAATAGCTATGGTTTTATTTAAAGTATAAATTGAACAAAAAATTTTAAGATTTCTTATTTTTAACATTTTTTTGTTTAATTTTAATTATGAAAAAATATATATTATTGTATGTTTTAAATATGTCTTAATTTGTCCATTTAAAAAGTGATTTATCTGGTGTTTTTTGTTTTAATTATAATTTAATTGTTGGTATTTTATTGTTGTTGCCTTTTTTTAAACAACGCAATTTAATGTATTTATGGATTAGCATACAATTTGCTATAGTTATATTTTTGTATAATTACATTTTAACACCTGAATTACACATGGTTTGCATCTTAATTTGTTGGTTTAAAGAGCGATGCATTGATGTTTTTTATGTTTGAAGGAAATGATAAGTGATTGCTTGGTGAGCTGTGCGGTAATATCTGTATTTATTTGTTCTTTTCTCAGGTAAGTGGCTGGCCTGTCAGTCCATGGACAATCAGATCCTGATCTTCGGAGCTCAGAACAGATTCCGGCTCAACAAGAAGAAGATCTTCAAGGGTCACATGGTGGCGGGATACGCCTGTCAGGTGGACTTCTCTCCAGACATGAGGTGAAAGCAGTCGTTTCTGTCACTACTGCTATGAAATGTTACGTTTTTTTAATATGATATAACTTATATTATACAGTACACACAAATATATATGTAAACAAAAACATTTATTTTTAAATGCAACTAATCATGATGATAATAAATAATTTGACAGCACTACTACTAAGTAAAAATATACATTTTATTTATAACAAAATAAAAACCGCAATAATATTTAGACATTAGAATAAAAAATTGAGTATCAGAAAAATAGTAAAATTTTAAAATTGCAATACTAATGTTTATATCGGTCTTTATTTTCAAACACTTATTTTCTTAGAGCAGTATATATTTATTAATTATTTTAACATTTTTACTATTAATATTTAAATAACTGCAATCAATCGTTATGATTTGGTTTGGACGGATATATATGAATATTAATTGTAAAATAAATATTTAATTGAATTTCAGCCTTTGAAATATGATCATTTTGGTGTATGTTTTAATTTGTTGTGTCATTAAAAGTAAAAAACCAATAAAAAAAAAGATTTACATTTTCAATGTATTAAACTGCTTGCTTTGATCCAGTTTATTTGGCTTGAATGATGTTTGATTGAAATAATGATTCCTCTGATCAAAAATAAACCCAAAACTATAATAACTTTTTGGAACATTTCAGAGCGATACACAAATATGGACACATATTTTGAATCATCATGAGCTTGAATAAATGTGTAATATTTTGTATTTATTAGTGCTGTCAAATGATTATTCAAAATTAATCATTTTTCTCAAAAATTTTCTCAGTATTTTCTGTGACTGTGATTGGATGGTGTTTTGACGGAGTTTCTCTTGGTGTTCTCCAGTTATGTGGTTTCGGGCGATGCCGACGGGAAGCTGAATATCTGGGACTGGAAGACGACGAAGCTCTATCATCGGATCAAGGCTCATGATAAGGTGTGCATCAGCGCTCTCTGGCATCCTCACGAGACGTCGAAGG
Organism: Enteromius treurensis; assembly: GCA_032275025.1. Lineage (NCBI taxonomy): Eukaryota > Metazoa > Chordata > Actinopteri > Cypriniformes > Cyprinidae > Enteromius > Enteromius treurensis. Next base: position 20,348,167 of record JAUCMU010000043.1, read on the forward strand.
TGATCACCTGCGGCTGGGATGGTCAGATCAAGCTCTGGGACTAACCGCTGCTGTCCTTCGTCCTAACACTGATCTGAGATGATGATGAGGATTATTATACTGGTATCCAGTCATAAGAACACACATATACACACACACACCAGAGACTCCAGCTCATGCTTCTTGTTTTATAATGAATGAATCTGTATCTCCAGTGTCCCGCTTTTCTGTCTTTTTGAGGATAATAAATGTCTCTTTTATTTCTGAGGTCTGTGAATTTTTCCAATTCATTTTCAACATAGACCTGTCTTCAGTAAAGACAATGAATTACAAAAAAGCATTTGATTAGAGGCATAAACTAATAAAGAAATTTATTATAGAGTAAAATACCTCATTTTAATGAATTACATTACAATAGTATTCAAATGTTTGTAATATTTATTTCAATTGTATAAATTTAAATACGATCAATCTGATCATGATTATTATTACTATTTCTTTATGCAGTAAAATTTTAGAATTTGAGAAATAATTCTGAACAATATTTTTTTACTTTCAATTGTAGTAATTTTTAATTGTAGTTATTTAAGTTTAATTCTAAATAATAATAATTAGAATTATTAATTCATTTATAATTTACATGCAATTATTCTGAATAATTGTAATAACTATTAATATTTGTATATACTGTACAATATAATTATTACAACAGTCGTTTATTCATTGATTTAATTTTTATAATTAAAAAAATGTTCTGCAATATTTAGCAATGTTATTGTAATAGTAATATGTATATATTGACTATAAATATATTAATATTTATCCTTTGAATAAATAAAAATATTACCCTGAATTTAGTTCAGATATTTGTTGCTGTATGATTGAGCTCTTCTAGTGTGATTCCATGGTAAGAGCTGCTTTGGGTGGAAGCTGGATTTATCTTCGGAATTATGGGTAATTTACTTCTTCACAGGAAATGTTGCAGTTAAACACAATTATTATTCATTTATTTGTTTTATGGTAAAGCACGCCTGCTTTTTCTACAGAAGCAAATATCATAACTGCGCAGCAGTGGCTTTGTTGTTATAGTGTTTATTACAAAAAAAACAAAAACATTTTGCTAATCCTTTAGCCCATAAAGAACGCCATCAAAGAATCTCAGTGAACATTCGCCTTCAACAGTCAAGGTACGTGACAAATATTATATGCATTATATTTGCACACAATGTTGAATGAACTCGGGTTAACTTATACTCATTGTCCAAATTCAACCCATTTTTTGTCAAGTAACATGTTCACATAAAGTATATAAATATCTTCTATTTTGTATTGAAAACATATAATAGCAAAATAATCCTTTTGTACTAAATATTGAGTGAATATTCAGTTCACCTGATATATTTGAATTCAGCCCATTTTTATTAAAAATATACCACACATATATTTTGTTTTGTACTAAAAAAAGCAAATAGTCATTTTAATACAACTGCAGTCTTAATGGTTTTTACACCTGCTGTTTTCATATAAAATAGCTATTAATAATATAAACGTATAATATTACGTCTTTAAATGTGACCCTGGAGCACAAAGGCAGTCATAAGAAGTATTATCCATTTTTTAAGATCATGTTTCATAAAGATATTTTGTACATTATCTACAATAAATATTTAAAAAATGAATTTTAAGTAGTAGTATGAATTAAGAACTTCATTTTGACCACTAAAGGCTATTTTTTTTATATCTTTATTTGACTCCAAATAAAACCATACATCAGTGATAAGCTTATTTGTTGAGCTTTCATTTGATGCATAAATGAGTGGTTCTGTGCTCCAGGGTCCTAATGTCATGTGGCACAGAATCGCTTCTGAAGTCATGAAAGTCACGTTTGGGGCGTGAAGCGGGTGTTGACCCAGCCCAGAGTGAAGGAGCTGCTGGTGTTCCCGAGGGTTCTGTGCAGGAAGAGGCGGGGTTTGTTTGGGTTGCTGAAGCTGTGATAAAGACGGAAGTGAGCGTGTTCCAGCTCCCTCAGCAGACTGAACCAATAGCGGACAACGGAGGGCTCGTCCCCGCCCACCTCAAACCCCGCCCACTGCAGGTGCAGCTCCAGAAGCAGCAGCCCGACCGAGTCCAGCACCTGCTCCAGGACCAGGTTCTCCAGGATCTTCCACTCGGCGCTCTCCAGGTCCACCTTCAGCACGTCCAGCTGAGAGACAGCAGCAGTGTTATCAGAGCTTAGCTTAGTTCAGCGGCATGCTAAAAATGCTAGAAACATTCTAATGACATGCTAATAACTTGTTAATCGTGCTAGCAACATGTTCATTTTGCTATCGACATGCTAGTAGCATGCTAATCATGTTAGAAACATGCTAGCAAATTGCTACTAACTTGTTAATCACATTAAAGGAAAATGCCACTGTGTGTGCTGCGCAGTGCTCTTCCGTTATACGTTATCTTTTTTATACGCTTAGAAAATTATTTTCTAATTAGTTGTAACTAGTCATGCAACCGACTTTAGATAGGGACAACATGGAAGTGTTTGGTGTTTTCTAAATTCATCCCGGTATGGAACCTAATGAATGAATGGAGCTAAGCTAAAGCTAACGAGCGACTAACTGCATGCACTGAGACAGTAACATACTAATCATGCTAGAAAACATGTTAAAGACATGTTAATGATGTTAGAAAAATGTTAGCAGCACGCTAGTAACTTGCTAATCATGTTAGAAACACGTTAGTAATTTGCTTATGCTAGCAACATGCAGTTCATGTTAGAAACATGTTAGCAACATGCTAACAATGCTGGTGATGTCAATGCTGGTCATGTTAGAAACATGTTAGCAGCACCCTAGTAACTTGCTAATCATGTTAGAAACACCTTAGTAACTTGCTAATGCTAGCAACATGCAGTTCATGTTAGATACATGTTAGCGAAGTGCTAACAATGCTGGTGATGTCAATGCTGATCATGTAAGAAACATGTTAGCAACATGCTAACAATGCTGGTGATGTCAATGCTGATCATGTTAGAAACATTTTAGCAACATGCTAACAATAATGGTGATGTCAATGCTGATCATGTTAGAAACATGGTAGCAGCATGCTAGTAACTTGCTAATCATGTTAGAAACACGTTAGTAACTTGCTAATGCTAGCAACATGCAGTTCATGTTAGAAACATGTTAGCAGAATGCTTTTAACTTGCTAATCATGTTAGAAACATGTAAGTAACTTGCTGATGCTAGCAAACATGCAGTTCATGATAGAAACATGTTAGCAGCATGCTAGTAACTTGCTAATCATGTTAGAAACATGTTAGTAACTTGCTTATGCTAGCAACATGCAGTTCATGTTAGAAACATGTTAGCAACATGGTAATAATGGTGGTGATGTCAATGCTGATGATGTTAGAAACATGTTAGCAACATGGTAACAATGCTGGTGATGTCAATGCTGATCATGTTAGAAACATGTTAGCAGAATGCTAGTAACTTGCTAATCATGTTAGAAACACGTTAGTAACTTGCTAATGCTAGCAAAAACATGCAGTTCATTTTAGAAACATGTTAGCAGCATGCTAGTAACTTGCTATTCATGTTAGAAACATGTTAGTAACTTGCTTATGCTAGCAACATGCAGTTCATGTTAGCAGAATGCTAGTAACTTGCTAATTATGTTAGAAACACGTTAGTAACTTGCTAATGCTAGCAACATGCAGTTCATGTTAGAAACATGTTAGCAACATGGTAACAATGGTGGTGATGTCAATGCTGATGATGTTAGAAACATGTTAGCAGCACCCTAGTAACTTGCTAATCATGTTAGAAACACGTTAGTAACTTGCTAATGCTAGCAACATGCAGTTCATGATATAAACATGTTAGCGACAATGCTGGTGATGTCAATGCTGATCATGTTAGAAACATGTTAGCAACATGCTAACAATGCTGGTGATGTCAATAATGATCATGTTAGAAACATGTTAGCAACATGCTAACAATGCTAGTGATGTCAATGCTGATCATGTTAGAAAAATGTTAGCAGCACCCTAGAAACTTGCTAATCATGTTAGAAGCACGTTAGTAACTTGCTAATGCTAGCAACATGCAGTTCATGTTAGAAACATGTTAGCAGCATGCCATTAACTTGCTAATCATTTTAGAAACATGTTAGTAACTTGCTAATGCTAGCAACATGCAGTTCATGTTAGAAACATGTTAGCAGCATGCTAGTAACTTGCTAATCATGTTAGAAACATGTTAGTAACTTGCTAATGCTAGCAACATGCAGTTCATGCTAGAAACATGTTAGCAGCATGCTAGTAACTTGCTAATCATGTTAGAAATACGTTAGTAACTTGCTAATGCTAGCAACATGCAGTTCATTTTATAAACATGTTAGCGACATGCTAACAATGCTGGTGATGTCAATGCTGATCATGTTAGAAACATGTTAGCAGCACCCTAGTAGCTTGCTAATCATGTTAGAAGCACGTTAGTAACTTGCTAATGCTAGCAATATGCAGTTCATGTTAGAAACATGTTAGCAACATGCTAACAATGCTGGTGATGTCAATGCTGATCATGTTAAAAACATGCTAGCGGCATGCTAGTCACTCCCCAATAATGTTAACAACATGCTAATAACAGGTTAATCATGCTAGAAACATGTTATTAATTCTATTTAATCTACATTTTGAAAATGCTTTTAACTTTTTGTCATGGGAAACTTTTTTTAATCTAGTTAATAAATATTTTAACAGTATAAATTATACTAAAGTAATTAATTATAGTCTGTTATAGTGTTACATTATTTCAATGCTGAATTTAAGGACATGGAAAGTTTGTGCTTTTTTTGTCAGTTTCTGGAGGGGAAAGTAGGACGTGATATCAAGGACGAGCCGTTAACGGTGGCCAGCAGAGACTGACCTGATTTACTGAGACTCCCTCTCACCTCACAATCTTCTGGAGTATTAGAAACGCCTTTACTGTCACTTCTGATCAATTTAATGCATCCTTAATGTGTAAAAGTGATAATTAATAATGTTAGAATAATGTTACAAAAGATTCTATTTCAAATAAATGCTGTTCTTTCGAAGAGTATAATGCTAAAAATACAGCTTCAGCGCATCACAGAGATGAATTACAGCGTACTAGATAATCACATATAAATATGTTTTTTTCAATATTTCAGATTTTGTTGTATATTGGATCAGAAAAGAAAAGAAATAAAGAAAACATATAAAGAAAAAAATCTTACCATTCTAAAACATTTGACCGCTAATGTATATCCATACACAGATGAGCCATTACATTATAAGCAACTAATAACCTATATACATATGCATAGATAGATATGGATAGATATTCTCCATTGCCTCCTTCAGTTCATCCATATGCAGGAATCATAAATCTATAATATTTACATTATAATTATAAGCCCATAATGAATTCATTAGCTCAGTCTTTATGTGCTCTGTTTGTGTCTCAGAAGTGTTTGAGCTCAGAGCTGGGCTTCTGTCACGCTGAGAGAAGCCTGTGGTGTGTTTGCAGTAAATGATGCGTCTCTCTCTCTCTCTCTCTCACACACACACACACAAGAGAGTCAAGAACCTGTTAGCACATGTTAGCGTCTCTACAGTTGCTTCTCACACACACACACACACGTGGCAAAACTGAAGCTGCATGAATTGTTTGTGTCTGTGCAAACAGCTTGACTTCTGCTGAAGAACGTGGGTTTAATGTGCAAAGACTAAACTTGTTCAGGCAAATGATGGAAAAACAGAAAGAGGCTTCAAACATTTTGGGACATGATAAATAAATATGAAGGACTTATTCATGGCTTAAAGGAGGAAAATAAAAATGGGGCAGTTTGAAATGTCTTAAGAGAAACATTTTTCTTTCTTTCTTGTTCGAATTAATTGTAATAAATGAATATATTCAGTTAAGTCCTCTATTTCATTATATTTCCCTTATGGCCCCTGACAGTTTTTTCTTGTTTTAATCTGTACATTCTTCATTATATCCTTATGCTTAAAAGCCTAAAACGTCTTAACAGAATCTTTCTTGTCTAAGTTTGTATTTCATGTATGTATATGCATCTTTTAATTATTTTTAAAATGATATCTTTAATGTATATATTAATATCTATTTATTTCTGCAATATTAATAAATTAGTTCACTATTTAATTAAATGCTCCTTACATCCCTGACATCCACGTTTGTTGTTTTAATATGAAATGTTTTTTTTTTTTAAATTCTATTAATCTCTATTCAATTGTATTATCAGTTAATAATTATTCATTTATGTTTTCTGTTTTCTTTTATATTTACCTTAGGTCCCTGTCAAATAGTTTTTTTTGTGTTTTTTAATCAGAAATCTAAAACAAAAATATATTTAACATTTTTAAAAAGTTGCTACTGGATTAATTAACAGAATATAAATATAGATATACATAGTTATAGAACCTGTGTGTGTCCGAAGTGTCTGAGGATGGTGGAGAGCTTCTTGGAGCCTCCGTGGAGTCTCTGGATGGGGACGGCGGGGTTCGGGTCCCTCCAGTCCACAGAGAGCCGATGGAGCCACATGTTATGGTCCTGCAGATGAGCTCGTCTGATGCTGGGGTCAAAACAGTGAACCTCACAGCCAGAGTCGGCTAGTGACCGCTCCAGAGCATCGTCCTCCGCTCCCAGCCTGCACCGAGACAGCATTATACTCCCGCAAACATCACAGCCACCAGAACTAGTGTAGTGCTCCTAACTAGCTTTCAGTCAGATTTTTAACTAGTTTAGCACAGATTAATAGATAGGTGGATGGATGAACGGGCAGATGATAGATAGATAGACAGATGGACAATAGATACATAGAGAGATGGACAGACAGATGAAGAGACGGATAATAGATAGAGAGATGAATGGACAATAGATAAATAGGGAAGTGGACAGACAGATGATAGATTGTCGCTTGGGCGGACCCTTCACGTTGTGAAGCTCAAAGGTACCCCTTTTGCATAATTTTTTTTAATGCAAACGGTCCTCCGTTGTTGTTTGGTTTTATTTAATGGTTTACATGAATTTGTAAATAAAATACAAAAATAGAAATAATTTCATTTCAATTTTTACTTTCACTGTAGCACCTAACCCCTACCCTAAACCTACCCACCTCTGAACAATATAAAACACACACAGGCAAATATAACTGCAGTCATGGGTATTAATTACAAAAACTGACCATAAACAAATAGTATAAAAACATTACAAACAAGTCATGTTGCATTCCACTCAGAAGCCTTGGTGTCACGCCCCCAGGCGCTCCATGTCACCTTGTGTTTTTGTTTTCATGTCATTCCCTCACGTGCCTTATTTGTAACCCCGCCCATGTCATTATTGTCTGATCATCCGTCACCTGTTCTGTCTCCAGGTGTGTTGTATTAGTCTTGTATAAATTCACGGCCCATGTCTTCCTGTGTGGTCGGATGTTAACGTTACATGTGTGATTGTCTACTCTGCGTTGCTCGTCGTATGTATCCTCGTTTTGTTTGTTTAATAAATGTCTAGTTTTGCACTCTATTCCTGCCTCTGAGTTCTCCTTGTTCGTGAGGAAGCATGAGCGCGAGTCTGTTCAGCCGCTCATCGTGACAAAAGTGAGGACTATTTATAGCGTGTAAAGCATTTATAAAGCAGATATCAAAGACTCATTTATATTCTAAACAGAACAGTTAGACAAGGGATAAAGGGATAAAGAACACAGACGTATTTTCTCAAGATGTAAAAATTTCATTGTAACTGTACACTAAAAATAATATTAATTTTGTACAGTTGTACAGTTTTATGTTTTTGTATCTTGAAATGAATAGTTCTGTATCCCTCTGTTGTTTATTTATTTTTCTGTTAGGAAGATAACTGAGCCTTTGAATCTCCTTTGTACATTTAGATTTGCTTCTAAACCAAGAACAAGGCGTTTATAACTGTATTTATAAACTGCTTACTAATGTCTATTAATGTTGGAGCAATGCTTTATAAAGGATGAACTGACGATTTACTGATGCTTAACTAATGATTCATAGCGTGTAGTTATTATAAAGTGTTACCTTTTTATTATTATTTCTTAATTCTGTATGTTCCTGTATTTTGACAAAAAAATTATTATTTTCAGACTCCCTGTCAGTCACTGTTCTCTGCAGCATATAGATTGGAATCGAAATCCATTAAAATCCTCAGTTTAATCGACTCTAATCAACTCTGTCTTCTGTCAAAACCGGAAGTGGGGATGCTTCATTCCTTCAGTGATAATCAAACAGTGGCACAAATAAGTATTAATTTGTGTATTAACTTTCACTGTTATTGTCATTAAAGTCAGATGTGTGCAAATATGTGTGTGGGGCAGTCGTGGCCTAATGGATAGGGAATTGGGCTTTTAACCCGAAGGTTGTGGGTTCGAGGCCCATGACTGGCAGGGATTGTGGGTGGTGTTAGTGAATAACCAGTGCTCTCTCCACCTTCAATACCACGACTGAGGTGAGACCCTTGAGCAAGGCACCGTTCCCCCACCTGCTCACCTGTAA
>JAUCMU010000043.1:20368122-20379346 GCA_032275025.1 Enteromius treurensis
TTGTTGAATGTATTAATGAACATAGCAGTAGTGATTTACTCCCGACATCTGAGTGACTGAAGACGCAGAGGATTAACTTTATGTTTGATCCTGAAGGGAAACGCCCCCCTTGATCAACCGAAATGCGTTTATGTTTGCGCGAATCACATATGATCCAGCCTCACCTACAGAAGCAGTGAGTATAATGTCTTGTAATGAATCTTTGCAAATCGCCTTTCCTAATTATGTGCTAATTAGCAAATTTCACTATGAATACGGCTAAAAAAAAAATCCTCTGAAAGTGCTTTAGAAAAGAGGGGCGGAGTCAGCGGAGATCGTGAAGATTTAAAGGGGAAGTACACAGAACAGAGTGGTTTCTAAAGAGCTGTTTTTGACAGGGTAAATTAGCATTTTTACACTGTCCTTGAGAAATTTTAAAGCAATCTATATTACAAACTTTCCATTAAGATCTTAAAAAGTATCATATTAGCTTGTGGAAAATTGCTTTTGTATGACCCCTTTTCTCCATGTGAATTTCTGAATCTGCAAGAAAGACGTATATCAGTTATATTAAACTAATTCTCTTGGTTCAGACATCCTCTGAAGTTCACCGTTGAGGGAGATGATGACATCAAGCTTTTCCCTGAGCGGGATGAGCTAATAAACATCCTCAACATCAAAAGGGGAATCATCTCTGCTCTTGCTGTCTCTGTGCTTGAGGAGGACAGGAACAAAGAGATGGTCTGTTGATAAACTTCACTCTTGAAGAAGAAAGATGGTCACGTCAAATCTACCTCTGACATTCAGACTGTTTCCCTTCCAGCCCACCATCTATGGACTGTGTAAGACTGACTACATTGTAAAAACCAGAGAAGACATCGACACTGAAGTCACTCTAAACAGAGACCTGTCCAAATGTGACAAGTTCAGACCAATCAAGGACCACAGCAGTCCCTTGGCCTTCATCACTGGCTTGGTGAGACCTAGGTTTAAGTTTAGTGTAAACTCCCAATGGAGACAAGTGGAGTGAGATCTACAATACTTTTCTTTCTCTCTTCCAAAAGCACAATCCTCTTGCTCAGCTGATCTGGAGCAACCAGACCTGCAACTACAAGTTTGACAATAAGCAGCACCACATGACCTCTGGAAGTTGCACTGAAAATCATGTTCTTGTGCCTTTTTCATACAAGTAAGTGAAGTAAATAATTTTCCTGTAGCTCAAAGCATACATTTGATTTCCAGGATTGAATAGGTAACATGAAGAGTGACTCAGAACGCAATGGTAAATGCTTTGGATAAACGTATCTGCCAAATGTATTAATGCTAATTGCTTGGTTTTGTCAATTTGCTGGATGGTCATGCACTTCTGCTGCTGTCTCTATGGCTATGACTAGGGGAAGATATGGAGTGACCAATACTGGTAAACAGGCCTTGAATCTTTTAGGAGTTGCAGAGTACAATGACAGAGTCTTCGAACACAGTAAGATAATGATTTTTGGCCTGAACATTCATAACTTCCCTGCAATGCCCAACCAAATGCAAAATGTGCTGTTATGCCTCCAGATGTGGCCAATATGAAACCTCTCCATCTTGATCGCAGTGTTGACAGGAGTCCCATCCAGGAGAAAGATGCTGCTCTTACTGTTCTGAGAGAACTTTCTGGCCTTTCCAAGACCAACGATGGATACAAGAGAGCCTACTTGGCCCACAAGCTAATAGCTGTAATCCGCAAGATGGAAGCTGCAACCTTGACAGCCACTGTTCCTGAGGCCCTGGAGATCTCTCGGTTTTTGATGTACCAGGCTTTGTTACAATGCGGCACCCCAGAATGCAACAGTGCTATCATGCAGATTTTCAGGACCTTTGACAGGTCCTCAATTGAGATTGATGCTGCTGTCTATGGCATGGGAATGATACTCCAGTCCTCCCGAGTTCTTGTGATGGAAATGTTGGAGATGGCAAAGTTCAAGCCTACCAAACCCATCTACTATGCTCTCAGCCAAGCTGTGAGAAGGTAAGGGACACGTCTTTAGATTAAGTAAATTAACTAAAATATAAGTTGAATTTTACCAATTTATAGTTCTATGTAGCTCAGAATGTAGAGGATGTTTCCAATGTCTTGGGTTCAATTTCCACAGAATGCATTAAAAAGTTAACTTAAGTGCCATAAATAAAAGTGCCTGCCAAAACATAAATGTAGTGTAAATGTAATCTAAAAAAGACATTTTCAGACAAATCTAAGATCAAAAGAACGTCTTGTGTTCTCTGTGTGATCTAAGGCTCTATGAGACTGACGGAGTCACCAGTGAGATCCGAGCAGTGGCTGATTATGCCCTTGAACAGATTGGTGATTGCAAAGGTGACCAGGAACATGTCTTTCTTTCTCTAAGGGTATGTTCACACAAATTCATACATTCTGATAAATTAAACTTCAGACTCTACAGCTAAGCATCATCTTCCAGGTCATTGGCAACATGGTGGTTGCACTGGGAGCTGCACGCCCTGCTTTGCATTCTGCTGTCCTTCAATGCATTAACAAGCCAACTGCCTCCTCTTCAGTTCAGCATGCCGCCATCCAGATCTACAGACAGGTTCTTGTACCTGAGGAGGTGAGTTGTGAATTACTGTATGTCCACAGCACTTTGGTATCTTAAAGTCAGCCTCAAGATCATTTTGTGCCTCTTGTAGGGTCGTGAGGTGCTCATGCATGCTGTTCTGGACAGAGATGCATCTGTGCAGAAGCGTGTTGCCGCCTACCTCATCTTGATGAAGAACCCTACACCTGCTGAACTTGCTCAGTTGGCAGCAGCTGTCCATGTAGAGAGAAACCATCAGGCCAAGAGCTTCATCATCTCTCATATCACCAACATCTTGAGCTCTACAGCACCGGAGACTCTGGAGTAAGTATGGATGAGAACGTGACTAACCTATGAATCAATTTTTCTGAAGAAAATGTAATTTTCTTGTTAATTTTGCTCACTAGTTTGAGGTGGAAGGTTCGAGACGCCTTTCAAGGCAATGAGATTGGAATGATCTCGGAACCCACAAAACTCTCTCGATACTATAGACTTGGATCTTTGGAAGGAAACATGATCTTCGAATCCCGAGATGAACTGCCAAGGGAGGTCATGCTGGAGATGACCTTGAATGCTTTTGGATTTGATATGGACTTCATTGAGGTACAGAATACAATAAAAGTCGGAAATGTATGTTTTAGGTATGAATGCATTTGTTTTATTCTTGCTTTTAGATTGGCATGGAGGGTAAGGGCTTTGAGCCTATTGTGGAGGCCCTCTTTGGTGAGGATGGATTCTTCCCAGACACCGTCATGAAGACCACTTTATATGCTACTGACAAAATGCCCGCCCAACTCAGTGAGGTCTTGGATAACATTCTCCCAGTCATGAGGAATGAAAGGAAAAAGAGACAGGTATTAAATGTAGTAAACTTAGCAAATGGACATATTTCTTCATTGCAGGATTCCAATCTCAATCTTCTGTGTGCTATAGGCTACTCAGAACATAGTCAAAGAAATCAGTGATAATGTAAAAAAGCTTATTGAGGACCTAAAGGCCCAGGAAACCCCTGAGGCGATGGTGTACCTCAAGCTTCTGGGTGCTGAACTTGGCTATCTTGATGCAAAAGATGGCAAGATGATTCACAAGCTCCTTAAGATGATCCCCACTGATGTGAGTACAGCTTTACCAACCACCTTTATAAATGCATTTACCTTACATCAAATGGATTAAGCCATCTGAAATATATTTCTTAAATAGTTTGTTAAAAGACTATTCTCAAGTGTCGACAATGAGCTTTTCCTTCACTACATCTTCATGGATAATGAATTCTATCTGCCCACCGGTACTGGCTTTCCATTGAGAGTTGCTCAGTCTGGTACCTTTACACCTGGAGTCAAAGGAGGATTGAGCTTCAATCCGAGCATGGTGAGTCTTGCGTGTGTCATGTATGTGGTACTCTCAAAATGTATCTATAATTTCTGCTATTAAACTAAAATAAATTAACATGGCTACATCACAGAAGGAATTTGCTTTTGGACTGTCGGCTGGCATTGAGTTTGTGATTAAGATTGGGACTCACTTCCCAGACTACGTTCTCTCCGGTGTGGAGATGCACACCAATATTTATCACGAAAGCGGCCTCAGAGCGAAGTTCTCTGTGACCAACAACCAGCTCAAGCTTTCCATTCCAGCTCCTCGTGAGCCAACTGAGCTCATAAATGTGACGTAAGACATATTGACTTGAAATGCAAGAAAATGAAACTAACATTAGGTCAAATAATTATTTTACACAAATTTTTATTGTTCCCTATACAAATATAGCAGTTCTCTGGTGTCTCTTGTTGGTGCCAAGATTTTGCCCATTCATGCCAAAGGCAACTATACTGTTGGAACAGCATGTGTTCTTGTTTTCCCTGGATGGAGGCAATGTACAGTCTTTAATGCTCCTGATGATTCTGCCTCGTTTTTTCCTCTCAATAGCGATACCAAGTAAAGGAAAACCATCCATATACAAATATTTACATCATATTATTCGTAGGACAATATTTTTTATCCACTGCATCTATGTTTAGATTTATTGTTACACTCTACCCATCGGTAGAGGTCACAGAATATACTGCCACCATCAACTACGCCTATGAGGATGATTTAGACAAAGTCACATTTAACATAAAGGCTGAAGGTACAAGACAGCTTACTAAAATAATGCTAAATTACAGTATTTACTAGCTACTAAATAACTTTTCTATAATTTTTTACTCTTGATTACTAATAGAAACACCCTTTGAGGCCACAAGTACAGTGATGTTAAACAGAAAGCAACACACTGTATCATCGGAGTTGCTCATTGCCCCTCTTCAGCTTTATTCTAAAGTTTCTGCAAAACTAAAGCTTGATAAAAACTTTACATTGGAACTTGAAAGTGACCTAAAACTCCCTGAGACGACTTCTGTTCAGACACTCATCCTAAAATTGGGTACGTGCCCAATACATTTCTGTAATATGATGAATAGAATATTTTAGCAAATTATTTACTACATGAATTTGTATATTTATTTACCACTATCTCTTCGATCTCAGAGAATGAGGAGATTGAGGCTGAATTAAAGTCTCTTGTCAATTCTGAGATTCAAACAATCATTCCCAACATCAGTGGCATTGTCAGTAGCCTTCTTGATGGCCAGATTTTCCAGAATAAAATAAAGGTCCGTGATGTTCTGGCAAAGTCAGCCGCGGTAAGTTAATGAACTTACCTCAATTAATTTTTCATCAGCTTTTGACGAAGAAATATTTTAATGAAATAATGTACACTGATATTCTAATTGTGCAGATTTTGGGAGTTCCTTCAATGCCCGTGTTCACTATTCCTGAAAGGCTGTTCCTAAATATGTGAGTTAATGTCTCTAGGATGGTGAACTTTCTGTGCATAATACCCAATAGTTAAAATTTACATTACAAGTTTTTTTTGTTTTTTTTTTAAACAGAGAGGTTACTGCTAAATATCTCTTTGGCCATCCTTACTATACTATCACTCTTCCCTTGCCCTTGGGTGGAAAATCCACTAGAGATATAAACTTACCGACAACCCTCTCCACACCAAATCTGATCATACCTCATCTTGATCTGGAATTTGAAGCTACTGCCATTAATCTTCCAGAGGTCTCCATTCCTTTGAGTGTGTCTCTGTCTTTGCCAACTCTTGAAATGGCAGCGATGTCCGGAAAACTACGTAGCAACTTCTACAACTTAGAAGCAGCTGCGTCTGCTGCCAAAGATCCTGCTGCAGACCTACATTATTCTGCTAAGGTTGAATTCACTGGAACAAGTCCTGTTGACCTCCTATCCCTAAAGGTTGAAGGTAAAAAAAAAAAACACAACAGTTGTATGCACTTGATATGAATGATTTCTTATTGATTGATTCATTTTGATTTATTGCACAGGATCGGCGCTTGTTGAGCCCACACCTGACAATTCTCTCATGACAAAAGTAAAAACAGTGGTTCGCCACAAGATTATTAATGCCACCATCAGCGTTGAGGAGGAAGTAAAGCTTGCTGAAAGACTCAGTGTCAAATCCAGAAGCAAGCTTAACCTAATTAGCCATTTTGGAATGCAGATTTCGCTGGAGCATAATGGAACTTTCGAAGTTGATAATGAGGAGATTTCTGGAGATGGACTCCTGGAAGGATCTTTCGAAGCTGGTTCAGTCAGCGGTTCAGGAATCCTTACGCAGTCAGTCTCTCTACTCCCATCCAGACAAGAGGCAAAGGTAAATTCTTCATTAAAAGTAGACTCCACACTTCTTAAAGCTCGAAACTCCTTTGCTTTAGATTTTGCCAATGGAGAGCTGGAAATTCTATCCAACACTGCAGCATCTGATGACCATCTAACAAACATTGTTAGTGTCACCTACAAGGAATTTCAGCTTGCTCTAAATTCTCACACAAAAACACAAGCTTTTGGCATGAGGATCCAAAACAAGGCTGAGACCAGAGCTGGTGCTGAAGCAGTCACTGTTAAGATTGAAACCACTACTGACATCTCTGAAGAACGTACCCATTCCCTGGTCTCAGGAGTATTGGACAACAATGGTCTGGCTATTCACAGTGATGCATCTGTTAAGCTCATGGGACACACAGCTGCCCACAAAGCCAATTTGAAGCTCAATATGGAAGGCCTGACCACTAGTGGTACGACCTCACTGCAAAGCACCTTTACTATGGAGGAGCTTAAGCAAACTTTTGAGATCAACTACAAAAAACGAACTGCCAGTGCTAAGTGCAAAACAAATGGAAATATCATGGGAACACGCATTGACCACAACACTGAACTGGAGATGGCTGGACTTTCTGGCTGTATCAAGAATCGTGTACGTTTCAGCTCCATGGTGTTTAATGTGGAAACCAACACTCACGGTACCACTATTCCATTCAGTTTCAAGTTTGATGCCTCTGCTGATGGTGATAATGACATATACCTGTATGGACACTGTAATTGTAAGTTTAATGCAAAAGTCCTCTTGAATGTAGAACCACAATCCATAGCTCATTCTCATGAATTGGATATCTCAACGCTCCTTGACTTTGACAGTGTCAACATTAAATCACATTTTAAGAGCAAGTCCGACACTCTGCTGATCCAATCTGAACAAAAGACTAAAGTGACTGTTAAGGCTGAAGTGAACAACCACGCCATTAATCAAGAAATCAGCAGTTACAATACTCCAGCACAGTTTGGAATGGAAGGGTCTGCAAGAGTGCACACCAATTTGTTCAACACTGCCAATACTGCTTACCAGGACTTGGCGGTCTCTGGGTTTCTAAAGTATGACAAAAGCAAAGAAATACATTTAATTAGCTTGCCTTTCATTGATGGTTTGCTTCTAGTTCCTGACCACATCAGAATGACATTTGTTAGCGTGGGCGAGACCCTGAGGAACTACATTGACAGAGAAGGAATTGCTTCCAAATTTCAAAACTTATCTCAGCATGTTAGTGGTTTTGTGTCTAATTTGAACTTTGAGAGAAGAGCTGTGCAGCTGAAGCGTACTTTGATATCGCTATCCCAGGAGCTGGAAAATCTGGTGGACTCTTGGATCAGTGCATTTGCAAAGTGCATCAATGGTATAGGCAACCGTTTTGGTGAGGCGTTGGAATTGATTGTGAAGGGTATGTTGGTTGAAAATGTAGTACCAAAGCACATTAGTACTTTGATATTTTCCATCATTGAGGATGTTAAAATAATTCTTAGCTCGATCACCACCCAAAGTTACACAAAGTTAACTGAGATATTCCGTCCTGCCAATGTGGAGAACAAAAGAATTGACAGTCCTCTTCAGATTCCTTCAGTTTTATCAGCTCTTGTAGTGCCATCTTTTGGAAAGGTGTGTGGTGAGGTCAGATTCAGCAGCCCTGTGTACAACATCAAAACCTCTGCAGAGTTCAAGAACGCCTCAGAGAGACACCCTCTGTTCACAGCTTTTATTAACTCTAAAGGAACCTCTCCAAAACATCAATATCTGAATTACAATCTAGATTCCACTGCACAGATATCTATGTCTGAGATGAGTCCTGTAACAGTGTCTGAAACTCTCAAGTTAACACACATGTATTTGACTTTAGACCAACAGGCTTCATCGACTCTGAATGGATCTGCCTCTAACAATTCTAATTCTTCATCATTCTCTTTTGAAACATCATACAAGCACCAGGTGAAAATCCCCTCACATTTTTTTTCTGAGGAAGTCACCCTGATTCAGAAGGCTGTAGTTTTCCAGGATGGTGGTGCAATCACCCTGAAAGTTAATAATGAAGGATCTAGCAAATTTACATTTGAAGATTTCTCTGAAGAAAGCACTCATATGAGTGACCTGCATTTTAACATGGGCCTTAGCACCGTCAAGCTCATTTTCACAGGCCGCACTGATGGAGCACATTTGCAGATGAGGATGAAGGTGAACGCTGATGCTGTTGCTCTAAGCAATCTTGAGTTCAATGCTCGTGTTGAAACAAAGTCGACATTTATCAAGAACAGTTTGCTGGTTGCCTCTGGAAAAGCTTGCTTCGGTGATTTGAGAATAGAAATCAGTGCAACTCATGACACCGAGCTTGTAGGATCTGTCAGCGGTGTCCTCTCTAATGCGGCAAAAATCATGACTAGTCCTTGTGCGGTGTATATTGACTTTATTAACCATGGTAATGCCACGATCAAACACTACCCCTCTCTGTTAACCACTGTTGATCTCCAGAATTACTACACTTTAATCCTTAACCCTGACGAGAAAGAATTTAGCACTTTGGCATTGGCCTCTTTCGACCATTTCAACTACAGCCATAACTTCACAGTCAGCAGTAAAGAAGCAGAGATGGGTATTTACAGTGTTGTGTACAGTGAAGCTAGCTTTGAGTTCTTAAATGCTGCAGAAATATTTTTGCCAGCCGTTTTTAAGATTCCAGCAGTCAAAAATGTAAAACTGAATGACGACCGACTCATTGATCTAAATGCCAAACTTGTCTACCAGAAGAGTGGGTTTGGTCCTTTACTGGGCAACCTGGTCTTTAAGGGGGTTTTCGAGTCGTCTCCTCTCAACCTTAGTGCTAATACAGGTATTTATCCGAAGGATTGCTTGATGAATGTTAGTGCCATAACTGCTTCTGTGTTTCAGGAATTGAATTCCAATCTTTATGGATCCACTAGCTTGACCACAAATAGTGGACTGAAACTGGCCTCTTTGTTGTCTATGGAGAATGATCACATTGGTGGTTATCATAACAGCACAGTGACTCTGGAAGACAACTTTAAGGCTGTTTTATCTATGTACACAGTTGCTAAGATTCATATGACGAGCTTCACTGTTTACGCTTCTCATCAACTTTCTGCTGATACCGAGGCGCATCCAAAGGCAGAATCAAACTTGACAATCAAGTACACCTTCGATCAACCAGACTCAGAAGCCACGGGACATGGAGATGCTGGGAATACCTTGAAGCTGGATGCAACTCTTTCCTATATCACCATTGAGTCTGTAAGCCATATCACCACAAATTCTACATCCCCACATGGTGTCACAATTAATGGAACGCTAGATAATGAAGCTAACATCTATATAAAAGTTGATGGCCTGAAATCCATTTCAAAGACCACTGGAAATGGATGCTTTGGATTTTGGTTTAGCAAGTTGTGGTTTAACATTAATGACCTGCTGATCATGGAGGGAGATCTTGATCGTATATATTCATTGCTAGAAATTAATTCAAATTATACGTTTACGATGGGTGGAGTAGATCTTGCAATAAATCACACTGCTCGTGGTAAAGCTGATATTGTTCCTCTGAGCACCCTCATGGCTGCTTTGGACATATTCTTGACTCAGCCAAGCTATAGTGATTTTGAGATAAGAGATGAACAATATACTTATTCATTAAACAGGGGGACACACAAAATAGAGAGAGTCTCTCGTTGGTTCAATTCAAGTACAGAAATATTAGAAGAGCATTTTGGTGAATCACCTTTTTTTAATGATTTGTATCAGATCTCCACCAATCTCACTTCTCAGTCTATGCTTCTGGAATATCAGGGTGACATTTATATAATTCCTACTAACCACAATTAATTATTGTTGAAAACATAAAAAGGTATTGAACTATACATTGGTCTTTATTTACTGTATGCTGTAATCACAGATTATCCTTTTTTTATTTTACTCAGCTCTTGTTTTACTTCACTGAAAAACAAATCTAAATTAAATTCTGCTTGTTTTGCATTTGTTTATTGTTCTCTCTCTCACACACACACACACAAGTTTGTTTTTGTGAAAAGTGGGGACTCAAGTAATGGTTTTTATACTGTAAACTGTATGTGCTATTGTCCGACACCAACCCCACACTTAACCCTACACCTTAGAGGAAGGAAACTACAGGCAATTTTAGATTTTCAAAAAACTTGATTCATAAGGGGGGACAAATGAAATGGGGACATGGGGTAATGTCCTGAAAAGTCCCCTTCTCCTTGTTATACCAAGTCATACCCGTGTCATTAGCGCGCATACACATAACTGTAACTAATGGACCCTTTTCAAGTTTCTGGGTTTTCTCCGCAGCGGAAGTCGTCATAGTTGAAAAGCAGTGAATGGGATGGTACCACAAATATATTTTTTTGCATATATTTTGCAAATATATTTTATTGCATTTGCTCAAATAGCAAAAGAAAAAACTCCACAATAGTGTTTTCATGACTTCCAATAAAAATATTTAAAAAAAGTAGAGAGAGACTGATGTCAAATTTACTATTATTTTCATAGACACTGCATTAGAAACACCTTCGCATTAGCAAAAACTCTTTTTGTAATTTGATGCAAAGGTAATATAATACAAAGGATGGTGTAATAAATGTGCACATTAAAAAATGCTTTTTTGGTCTAAATGGACCCTTGTGATGACTGTGACGCATTTTAAATCCTTAAAAGTTTTTCTTATTTGTATTTCTTTTTTTAAATGTATGCACATTTTTATATTCTTTCTCTACTTTTGTCATGAAAACACTATCGTGGAGTTTTTCTTTTGCTATTTGAGCAAATGGGAATGCATAAAATATATTGGTGGTACCATCCCATTCACAGCTATTTAAGTTTAAGAGAACGCTAAATGTGGGTAATTGACCTTTCGCAAAACCCCGCCCCAAAACGGCCATTGTCCAATCACACATCGTAGCAACGGTTACTAAGAAAG
>JAUCMU010000043.1:20379986-20395894 GCA_032275025.1 Enteromius treurensis
GCGGGCCTTGCCAAAAAAAGCGGCTATGAAGTCCAGACCTTCAGCAGTCAGTCTGAAGGTCTGGCTACGCGAGACTATACAAAAGCAGTCTATCAAATGAATGCTCTCATTAACGTGTAGCCTATTTATTATTATTATTATTAATACAACTACCACTAATAATGATAAACAACTAAGATGACATTCCAATGCAATTTATTTCTGTAGTTACCATTATTGCTCAACAGAGAAAGGTTTAGCTTAAAAACGATGTAAACATGGATTTAACTCTTTTCACAAGCAAAAAACAAGGCATTGTTGCATGTATGCTTTTACATTTTTCCAGTCATTTTTATAAATAAAATATGATGCGTAAAAAGAGTTTTATTAATTTTTATTTTTTTACATACCATGCAACGGCATTCTATTTTGTGTAGGTTCATTCAGACTTAAATGTGTTTACGTACTTCTTTATGAAATATCTCATTGAACAAGGTACGTACAAGCAATGACATATAAACATATTATAGCTGTGTCTCATTTCGAAATGAAACACAGCTTATATGTCTGCGTACAAGGGCGTGCTAAGGGAACGTAAGTTCGTACGTCATAGTCACGCGGTAACATTTAAAATTAAGCCTCGAATCGCGCATCAACGCTACTGTCAGCAAAGAGCATATTGGAAATATTATTTAAGCAAACCGCGACGAGACAGGAATATTTTATGACTTTCGGGGGTAAGTTATAGTCGCGATTTTTTACAACACCTGAATGTAACGTAATACAGGCGCTAATATAATGTTTTGACGGTTTGAATTTGATTAACGTTAGCTAGTTAACGTAGCTGTAACGTTAGCAGTATTGCATATAACGTTATTTTCAGTAACTGTTCGGAGTAAAAGCAAACAACCATATTGTATTCATTAAATCATAGGTTACATCGCTCAGGATGTCTTCAGAGTTTGAAAAACCGTCGACTTACAATTGGAGGTAAGAAATGAATGTTAAAGCTGTTAAATATGGTTTTGTTTTCACTTATTGTAACGTGTGAAAATGACCCAGAAAGAGTCATCTTACAGTAACTATATTTGTATAACCTACTTCAAACTGGTCTAAACCAAACATTAGGGTGAGAATGAAGTTAAAGAATAAGTGTATTGTAAGTACTCTTTAATTCGGTTTATGTTTATCTGGTTTTGTACTAGTTTGATTCCCCCTATGTGCAGATATTAGGCTATTTATTAGCTAGCTAAATTATAGATCTGGAAAATCTGACAGAAGTTTTTGAGTGGCTTTAGTCAAATGTTCGTTTAGAGTGATGTTTATATTATAATATTTAAAAACGTGATCAGAAAGTTAACAGTATTTTTATATAGTATACGTCGTTGTTCACTAAACATTTTTTCCATATGGTCATGACCATTTTTAAAATGTTACTACTTATTTCCAAACGTTAAGAGAACATTCTAAAGTAACTTTCCAAAATTTTTTGCAAAATTATAAAACCCAATTTTCCCTTAAAGACACAGTAGTGAAAATTCTGTCATCAGTTAATAGTCCATTTGTATGTTTCCCCCATAAGTTACTATGGATGTCAATGGCTAGTTCTTTGGTTGCCAGCATTCTTCAAAACATTCTCATCTTTTGTGTCTAACCAAATAATGAAACGGTTTGCAACAACATAAGGATTAATAAATCATAACAGAATTAGCTACTGGTCCTGGGGCCTGTTTCATAAAACAAGTGTACCAAATAAGCCAGGTTTATTTCAGTTAGTCTGACTCACTGTCATTTGATTTGGTTTAAAAATATAAGTCAGACTAATGAAAACAATCCTGGCTTACTTGGTACACTTGTTTTATGGAACAGGCCCCTGGAGGGTCTGAGTCCTGCAGAGTTTAGCTCCAACCTTAAATAAACACACCTGAAGCAGCTAATCAAGCTCTTACTAGTCATGTTAGAAACGTCCATGCAGGTGTGTTGAGGCAAGTTGGAGCTAAACTCTGCAGGACACCGGCCCTCCAGGAAGGAGTTTGGACAACCCTGGTTTAACGTTTCTTTATGTAAATGTGAAAAATAATTTTTTAATGTAAATGTAACGGACAATATATTGTGGCACCAAAAGCTGAGGTCATGTATATTATCTCAACTTCTGTTTTGTGATCATGACGTTTTGCTTCCACCGAAGTGCTCCTAATGTCCTGTCCCAGAGGAGCCAGGTCCAGGAGGATCATGTGTCTCAGCAGGAGGAACGTGTACAGATCATGTACTGTAAAGATCAGGTGTATCAGGAAGATGCAGAGTTCAGCTTAGAAGAGCTCAGAGCACAGCGCTACTACAAATCTTTGAACGGTACTTCCAGATGCTGTTAGGCGTGCTTTAGTACACATTCACATGTCATGGATTTGAGTCTGTTTGGTTGTGTGCACACTGGTTTTGTTTGTTTGTTTCAAAAATCAGGGTTTTTACCATATTTTTATTGTGTTCGCTGGGTTTATTCATTTTTGAAACTAGTCAAAAACAACAACAACAACAACTGCAGTTTGTTTGAGATTAATTGGAATGCACAATGATGAACAATCATGAGTTTTGAGAATGATCTGTTTTTGCAAATTAACCTTTTTTAAATAAACTTCAACGTACATTTCTCATTATTATTAAGAATAAATAAACTGGTGAACTACAATGAATAAAATCTACAAAATTACATGAAAAAAACACACAGCAAAACTACTAAAACTAATTAAATGTAAATTAAGAGATGTGTTGGGTAGCTAAAACAATAGAAAGAAAGAAATCAAAACTGTTTAACTTATTATTTAAAAAAAAAAATTTTTTTTTATATAATAATTCTAGATTAGATGTAATTGTTTTTTCATGGCTCTTTAAATGCACAGAAAGAGAAAGACACCTGAAAAAAATAAAGCAGGACCTGCAACGTCAGATTGAAGAGAAACAGAGTTTCATTCAGCAGAGAAACGGCACAACAGACAACCAGGTACATCACCCGTATACTCTACATCCATGGCCGGTTGCACAAGCTAGACGTATACCCTGTCGTAAGACTAGGCTGGACGTAAAATGCACTTTAAGCCGTGTTAGAGTTTATACCCGTTGCACCATCTCGGCGTGTGCTGAGACTAAATCTTATGTCTAGTCAGGGGTAGAGGTCTGGGATCATTATATGAAAGCGTACCATGAAATTATGACACGTGACTTCACTTGTTGTCTCAGCTGTATAGAGAACGTGTCAGCGAGTACGTGCAGCGTGCCTGATCATGGTTTTAGTTGGTGCACCAGGTGTAAATATTTATCGTAAAGCTAGACGTTGCAAAAACAGGCTTACATCGTTTTCTTTTGAAGTCTAGCTGGTGCAACCGGCCCCGGAGGTTTATATTCATAGATTTCTTTAGAGAGACATGCGTGTTGGTAAATGATGACAGAGCATTTGGTTTTGGGCAACTGTGTGTCATTTGTTTGTCTAGGTTGTTGATGAAGAGGCCGGTCCTTCCTTCCAGAAATCTGCAGGTTCCTGTGAATCTGCCGCTGCTGTGGTGAAAGCGGCTCCGTTCGCCGCATGCAGCGAGCAGGAGGAAGACCGCGTGGTCAGCAGGTCTGTTCTACATTAGTCAGTAATGCAAGTAAAATATTTACATTGAAATGTTTCACTTGTCTTTTCTGTCCCTGTGTCGTTCAGTAGAAGCTCAGTGAGACGAGAGGATGACATTACTCGCAGTGAGTTGATGTTTTTCCCCTCATTTATATCTGTACCATTAGCCATTGATCTAATTAGTAAAAAGTAGGGATGCACGATATTGGATTTTTTCAGATATCCAATATTTTTAAACCAATTTTTTGCTTATACCAATATATTTCCTTTTGTTGGGAGACAACGCCAAGTCTCTCCTGCTTTAGAGGTTCTAAACAAATTATCTTTCATTTTGGTCTTTCATTATCTGATTAAAAAAAACATAGTATTAATAAATACATCTGTATCCACCTTTTTCCTTACAGCAAAGTACCCATAAAAGTTACAAATGGATGCGCCCATTTTTACATTAGGAAACGATAGATATTTAAAACAATTAAATTTACAAGTGACATGTTTTTATAAATGTTCATCTAAACATACTTGTGATTTTAGCTGTAAGATTTATTTAATCCTAAATACAATCTTGATGTTCAATTTAATATAAACTGTGTGGGATCAAAACAATCAATCAAATCTAAATTCTCTTCAAGAATGACTTGAAGCACAAGTGGGTTACTCGTTTTATTGAGAAGTCATATCGGCATAATTGTACATATGGAACCGATGCTAATGTCTACAACTTTAAACTATTATCGGCCGTTTCCGATATTGTTGAGATAATAGTGTGCATCCCTGGTAAAAAGTTAAGCCACTAATACTGCATGAAGTAAGTGGTCTTGTGATTGTGTTTTAGGTGGAGGTGACACTAAACCACAGGAAGCAGCGAGACCTTTCACTGTTTTTGATGAGAATACACTGACAAATAAAATGTAAACAACACTCGGTTGCTTTTCTTTTGTTTGTTTCGCTGCTTCATTTCTTTTCTTTTCTATTGTTTATTTTCCTCCTTTCATTCTTTTTTTCATTCTGTTTTGTACTTTTTTCCTTTTGTTCTTTCTTGCTTTGATTCGTTTTTTCCTCCTTTCATTTTGTTCTTTTTCTTTTGTTCATTGTCTTTCATTCTTTCCTGCTTGTTTTTCTTTCTTTCTTAATTATTTTGTTCAGTTTTTCTTTTCTCCTTTTTTTGTCTCATTTTATACTTTCTCTTTTCAACTTTTCTTTGTCCATTCTTTCTTTTCTTGCCTTTAACTCTCTTTGTGCTATTTCTTTTCTTTCACTCCTTTTATCTTTGCTTTGTTTGTTTGTTTTGTTCTCTTTATTTTGTTAACGCTTGTTTTTATTTTCTATCATTCTTTTTTTTTTTCTTCTGTTCATTCATTTGTTTTCTTTTTTTTCTTTCTTCCTCTCAGTCCGCCTGTGTTTAATGTCTTGTTTGCATGTTCAGATCGTCTTCAGTGAGTCGTAATTCTCTGAAGCTGCCCACTTTGAGTCTGAAAGCGCCGAAGTCAAAAGCAGAGCTCGTCTCTGAGAAAGTGAGTTCAGATCTCATTCAGTGTTTGTTCTGAAAGTCCCAGATTGTCTGGTCCGTGTCATTAATCGTGCTCTCGTATGTTTGTTTATCAGCAGGAAGCATCCATCTCTCGCTCTGAGGAAGCCATCATCAACGGTCACTGGAACAAGACTCTGTGCCGGAGTCCAGACGACACGTGTGAGTTCGCCCGCGCTGCTCAGCTTGCTTCTACTCCGTTTGCTGGAGTCGAGCGGACAAAGGCGTCTGAATCAGAAGTGACAGAGAATCTGAGCCGAACTGCCCCAGAATCCACTAAAGCCCCAAGCTCTACCACGACAGCTGAGAAGAAACTCAGGTAACTCAGTCCCAGTCGTTTTTTACTTAAACTACCTGGAAATGTTCTTAATTGGCATTAAAATGTCATCTTAATCCACTCTCCTTAAAGATTTTTTTTTTTTGTATAAATATGGCCCTCTGATGGGTGACCCGTTAAAATGCCCTGATACCAAATGCTTATACCTCACAGCCATATTCAGACAAAAACATTATCAGGCAGCAGAATGGAGTCATTAGAGATTAGGATTTCTACAAAGCAGATGTATAAAATGAATAATGTAACATTTGGTATTAATGCTTGTATAGCGGATGTGCGCAAGCTGATAAGCAAAGCACACTGAGTGGATTGAGTGTCAAAATGTGTCTCAGTTGTGTGTGTGGCCTCCACGTGCCTGTATGACCTCCCTACAATGCCTGGGCATGCTCCTGATGAGGTGGAGGATGGTCTCCTGAGAGATCTCCTCCCAGACCTGGACTAAAGCATCAGCCAACTCCTGGACAGTCTGTGGTGCCACGTGGCGTTGGTGGATGGAGCGAGACAAGATGCCCCAGATGTGCTCGATTGGATTCAGGTCTGGGGAACGGGCGGCCAGCCCATAGCATCAATGCCTTCGTCTTGCAGGAACTGCTGACACACTCCAGCCACATGAGGTCTAGCATTGTCTTGAATAAGGGGGAACCCAAGGCCAACCGCACTGTTATATGGTCTCAAAAGGGGTCTGAGGATCTCATCTCGGTACCTAATGGCAGTCAGACTACCTCTGGCGAGCACATGGAGGGCTCTGCGGTCCTCCAAAGTAATTACAATGACTGACCCACTGCCAAACCGGTCATGCTGGAGGATGTTGCAGGCAGCAGAACGTTCTCCACGGCGTCTCCAGACTCGTTCACGTCTGTTACGTGTACTCAGTGTAAACCTGCTTTCATCTGTGAAGAGCACAGGGCACCAGTGGCCAATTTGCCAGTCTTGGTGTTCTCTGGCAAATGCCAAATGTCTTGCACGGTGTTGGACTGTAAGCACAACCCCCACCATTTTAATATTAACTGCATATTACAAGTTCTTAGCTGGTTTTGTGATATGTTCCCCATTATAGTGTGAAACTGCGTTTGGGAATGGATGTGCACTTTTTGCACATATGCACTAGACATTGTTGCATGTTTTTTCATCATGACATGACAAAGTAAAACAAAAAATGTATGCTATATATGTAATTTATTTATTTTTCAAATCCTTGCATCTTGCTTATTTTATTTTATTTTTTTTAATCCAAAAACATGAAATATGCCTCATTTTGTTTGTTGTTTTTGTTTCATTTTTTTAAAGCTGAATTATATGCATTTTATTTATTTTGTTTAATTACTTTGTGGTGAAATATTAACTTTTTACAGATTTTGCATTGTTTACTCCAATGTAATATGAACCTAGATTCATTGTCTGCTGTTAATTTATTATAATTTTTTAAAAGAAACTCTTGGGAGTGGAATAGATCATGGTACACTCATTTTAATATATTTCATTTGATAAAATTATTTTTTTAATTTAAATAGTACTATAAATTCAAACGTAAAAGAAGCTAAGAAGATATTATTTTACATTTCTGCATTAATACAGATGTTTTTGCATTCGATGTGTTGCAAGTGCCACGATCTACAACTAACATTAACTTTTCATTTATGTTATCTTAACCATTTACAATGAGTTAATATGTCTCTTGTAATTTAGTTTGTCTGCGTTTCATAGTCCTATCCTAGAGATCAGTCAGGAGTGGGGTGGTGCTTCCTTCGCCACCTTTTCTCACAAACCCACGAAGCACCTGAAGGAGCCTGAGATCAGCCGAGCCGAGGAGATGCCGGAGATGCCAGAGGAAAGTAAGAAATGAAGCTGAAGCTCTGCAGTTTATCAAATCAGATCTGCTGGCTGTTTTCCTCCCATTTTGTAGTTTGGCCACTAGATGGCACTAGTCTCAGACATTTGATGTGTTGCACAGTTTTTTTTTTATGTGCTGGTCAGTTTTGTGATTTATGGGCTATTTAAATTTTTATTACCTGTCTTCAGAAGAAGGACATGATGCAAAGTAGACTTTTAGCCATTTTTCATTGCACTTACTGTTTTATTTCTATCTATATTCTGAAGGTTTATTCCTATAACATTTGTTTGATATATGCTTAACATTTTATTCCTAAAATATTATATTATCTGTATATCCATTATATTCTCTAAAATATATAATTTTTTCCTCCATATATCTTCTGATGTAACGTCTTTTTAATATATATGTGTGTGTGTATCAGCCGTCACAGAATCGAAGGACGTCTGTGGTTTTAGCGTCAGATCCCGGTTGTTTGATCAAGCAGACGTGACGTCATTCTCCAACTTCCAGCGGAAAACCGGGTGTCTTCCTGACACCAGCGATGACCTGTGTCTCGGTATCTAGAACACTCCTTCATCATCACAGCCATGTCTGTACAGAACTCATTGTCTAAGTAATAGTTCTGCCAAAATAAAATCTCATTTAGAATATTGTTTACGTTTTAAAATAAAAATTTCAAAGCAAAATTGTTTAGATTTAAGCGAAATTTAGGAAATGCAAGTTCGACTTGCATGGAAAATGGAAAAAGGTTATATTTGTGATTAGCTTTTGGTCCTTAGTATTAATCTATACATGCATGCATGCATGATGCCGTTTGTTTATGACTGAAAATATGATTCTAATTAAAACATTGACTATATTTAAATACAAAATTCCAGTTTAGTTTTTCAGCCAATTTCACAGCCTTACTGAATAGAGTTTAATAGTGTTTTACACACTTCCAGATGGGGAGATGCATTTCTGCAGGATGGAGACACTGCAGGACTTCACCCTCTACTTCTCCAGCACCGGTGTTGTCCTTCTGAAGGTGATCTGTTTAGGGCCCCTAGATAGTGCTCAGCGCACACTTCAAATACAGCTTATGAGATCTGATGAAAACAGCATTATTTACTGGTGTATTTATGTAGTTATATATTTCTCTTTATTATTTTTATTTGTATAATTTAATAGTATTCATTAATCTTTGGAGTTATGTTTTAATATATATTTTCAGTTTTCATTTTTAATTGAAGTTTTTAGAAATATTTGTATAATATTTTGATATCGTATTAGCTTATGATGTGTAACCATGCGTTCACACCGCCGCTGGCGGGAGCGTCAAAATGGGCTCTGGCCCTCCTGCCAACGACGCTGTGGTAAGATCAGTGGACGCTCTGACTATCAAACGCTTGGTCTTGTATTAAAAGGAGCCTTGGAGGAAACAAGCATGTTGATTTTGTGCAGACTGGCCATAAGCAGGTTATAAGTTAACCTCATTAAATATTTTCAATGTAAAAGAAAGACATCGATTGATTTAAAGAACATGGTTTTAGTTCCATGTTTGCTAACGAAATAAATTGGTCTTTAATATTTAACATTAATTTGTGTGCAGTGTAGTCTTAATTTGTCAAATCATGTTTTGAGCAAATCAGTTGTATTCCTGCTGAAAACAAGCGTTCTAGCTTGGGAACTAATGTGGTCGGATCCGGGGCTGTATTCTCTGGAATCCTCTCAAGCGGTGGACTACTGCATTCTGACTGGTTGCCAGCCGAACCGCGTCATAGCTCATTACCATAAAGTTAACCTGATTTCAACTCTGTTCGATGCTCTCGGCGCCCATGACGCGTCGCGCTGCCACCTTACATTCAAAATGAATGACCTGCTGAACGCAACGTAATATATTTATTATAGAGATGGACATTTTTAATATTATTATTTGAATACTCAGGCTAATAAAAAACTAAAAATTTAATATCCCTTAACCAAATGAGGTTTAATGAGAAAGACATTATTTTTAATTAGCAAGTATATATATTTTATTTTACTTTTGTATTAATGCTTTTATGTATATATTTTCATGTTTCTTATTACTGTCGTAATGCTCTCTATTTATTTCTATGTTTTATTTCTTGACACTTCTGTTTATTTTCCTGGATTTTTTTTCTTCTTATTTTAAGTTTGATTCAATTTAATATCTATTTTTTTTACTTTCACATTTCACTAATATTTGTTTGTTTGTCTTTTATATTTATTTTCCTGGATTTTTATATTCAAGATTTATGATTTAATCTAATCTGAAATTGTGATTTACTGTTTCTTTATTATATTTTCTTATTCTGTATTTGTTGTACCAGGTGGATCGGTCCAGAGTGCCGTGGGATTTCTTCATCAGCTCTCAGCTCAGGTCTCGTCGGACTGGTGACGAACCGGACTCTGAAGTCCAGATCTGCTGTTACGTTTTTGAGGACGGCTGCGTGACTCTCTGGAGGCTTCCTCACGGACACACTCTTCAGGTTGGGCTCGCTCAGACTCCTCCTGAACCTGTGTGTTGGTGTTTTTAGTCAAACTCTTCATCTCTCCTGGTGCAGGACCTTCTCTCTGAGCCCAGCAGTAAACCAGATGTCTCTCTGTTAGTCGTTCTGTTTCTGGAGTTGGTGAAACACTTTCATTCGTGTGGAGTGGTTCATGGAGGCCTGAAGCCAGAAACCCTGTATTATTATATGAGGTAACGTTCAGGAACGTGATGGATGCTGCTTGTGCTGATGCTTGTTTCTCAACTGTTGTTTGTTTCTGCAGTGGCATCACTGCACTAGATTTCTCAAACTCTGTAGATCTTCAGCTCCAGACGGATGTGACAACAGCTCAAGATCTTCCTTCTGCTCAGAAATACATTCAGCAGGGTCTCCTGTCACCTTCTGCCTCACCTTATCAGGTGCATTCATTACTCTTCTTTCCATACTTATTTTTTCATTTTACTTCATATCTCTCTCTCCCTCTATCTTTATTTTTATATATATATATATATATATATATATACCTTTTTATCTAAAGATGTTATCTAATGAAATGTTTTGTAAGTGTTACCAACTTAATGCATGTTTATTTATAATTATTTTATTTGTTTTTATGTCATTTTATTTATTCATCTTGCATTTATAATTTTTTGAACATTTGTGTATTATTTTTATTTCACTCTTTTAATGTTTTTATTACACTTAAATAGTTATATTGAATTTATTTATATTTTTATAAATGTAATTTGTATAATTTTAAAAAATAAATTATATATATTTTTTTCAATTTTACTTATTAATATTTGTATTTCTATATTGTTTTTTTATTTTATTTTGTAATTTTCATTAAATTTTTAATTGATTGTTTTATATTCAGTGTTTATTATTTCATACTGATTATTCTGTTTCACTGTAAAATGTCATATTGAATAGCATAACGAACGTTGCCTCGTGAATTTAAAATGCAGTAGTGCATCCTCTTTAGAGAAAAAAATCAAAACACAAAAATGACTGCTTTCTAAACATTTTGTATTTCATTTCTGTTTTTTTCTGTTCTCTTGGGACAGGTGGATCTGCTCGGCGTCGCTGAAGTGGTGCACATGCTGCTGTTTAATCAGTGTCTGAAAGTCAAGCAGGAGAACTCATCCTGGAGTCTGGATGAAGGACCTGGATCTCTGCACAGGTACCTACAGCATCATGCTTTATTTGTTGCTCTCTTTAGCATGCAAATTGTTACATTTATTTAAATTTAATAATGTGGATTTTGGGAAAGATTTAACTTGAAAATTTATTTTGTATTTGTTTTATATTTGTTTTAATTTTATTTATATATATATATATATATATATATATATATACAGTTTTAAAATAAAAACAATTATATTATAAATCTATCATTTGCATTATTATTATTTAAAAGATTCAGGTGAATTTTAGGATGAAATGTTATGTTAGTTTAATGAGTTTTTTTTTTTTTTTTTCAGCGTTCCTATCAAACCTTTATGGAAAGAATTTTTCCACATGATTTTGAATCCAGAACAAAAGTCTTCAGAGCTCGTTTTGTCTGAGCTCATCAGTAACGTGAGGAACAACTCATGAAGTCAAGCTGCACTCCTTTTTAAAAAAAATAAAAAAAAATGCATATACATTTCTGGTTATAAAATTGATGTTATATTTATATTGCTTTTTATACACATTTAATAAACAATTTTGTACATGTTCTTTTTTTAAACTAATAATAGAAATGAATAAAATCTCAATTTAATCTCAACAATTGAGTCTATGTGAAAGTTAGTCATTGAGTAGATATTTTTTTTTTGTTAATGACTTGAGAGGTTGAGGCATGTCATTAATAAAGGGTGTATGACACAACAAAAACAATAACTGCTTTTGATTAAAATGCTGCTTAATGCACAATTAAGTCATAATTAATTTATTATAAAATAAATAAATGATTTGAAAAATAATCTACAATTAATTCAAACAAACATAATATAAAAAGAAATAAAAACCTTCCACTAGATGGAGTCATGAAATCTTTTAATTTATATATTTATATGTAATTTGTCCAAATTATTTGACCTCTTTGAATTTGAATCATTATTTAATTCATTCTGCAATGGAAACCTGTAAATCAAAGCACTAATCATCCAAATGACTTAAATAATCTGACAATTAATTGCATGAATAACCTTTTTAAAGCAATAATTGTTCAGTTAATTTAGACATTTAGTGCATTTTTTTTATTGCACTTTATACCAACATTGTACATTAAAACTGAAATCTAAAAATGGTAAGGAAGATTCCTAGTAATGTGGATCACATGTTACCGTTATTAAAATACAGCTGTTCCTTGTTAGTTCATGTTTATATTTAGGGTCAACTTAATGCATTAGTGAATGTCGAAATATTTTCAAATTAATAAATGCTAATATTAGCTAAAATAGTTAACAAATGGAATCTTACTGAAACGTATTACTCGTTTTTAAAATGCAGTTGTATTGAATATAAAAGATTGAATGGTCATATTTGCCATAATCTTCCAACAGCACCAAAGCAAGGTGATAAAGCAGTGTGAGTTATAATGAACAGCGCAGATGTCTGAACTGTACTCTACTTTACTGTACGCGTGTTAATGTTTGACCTCAACAGGGAGGAGTTCACAGCTCTTTTGTTAGTTAAATGACTTCAGTCTCCTGGAAATATTGTGACAAGGAGTTATTCGTTGTTGAGCAGAGCAACACTCCCGGACACCTGCTGGGTAAGAGACTTATATAACTCTGTACAGTACTATTCCTGCAGTAAGTACACTTCAGGATTGTTCCTGTCACCTGAGCCGTAAATACCATGTGATTGATCGCTTGTCTCTTCACAGCACACAGTCAATTCCTTAGTAAGAGTCACACCGCCGCTTTCAAACCATTCTTAATGGAAAGCTTTTTGGTAGTGCTTTGGGATTCTCCATGAATTAATAGAGTTGTAATTGTTAATTCTATAAGAGTGGGCTTATTGGGATACTGATTAATCTGTATTTTGTTAACCCTCATATTGCTTTCCAATTCTGCATAACTATTTGTAATTTTTTGTTTCTGTTTCGACCTAAAAGGGTTGATTTGTAAAACACAACCTTCAAATGTTTGTATCTACTCAACATCCTCTAATTATTGGATGAATATAAACATTTACATTCAAGCTTTGAAAGTTAACACATTATAACTGCTTTTACCCCGTTTATTTATGTAAAAATTTCAAATTATGTTACTATATATTTATCTATATATTTATGTGTGTGTATATATATATATATATATATATATATATATATGTGTGTGTGTGTGTGCGCGCAAATACACAACGTCATTGGAATTAAAGCAATTTAATTACATTTCTTGGATTTTGTAATTTCGCAAAAATCAGCCCAATTTATGAAACCTATAGTCTACATGTTTATTTCTAATAAATTCAGAGTAATATATACATATGTATATATTTTAAGAAAACAAATCCATTTGACTTATTTTGCTTTACTTATAAGCTTTCAATTTCAGTTAAAAACAAGCAGCAAAAAGCTCAGTGTTTTCCTGCTACAATGTTTCATCAATAGACGTACAAATTCATGCTCATCAACAGAATTTCGTTCCAAAATTGTGTGAGATATGGAGAAACGTCTACATGAATTCTACAAATGCTTTTTGACACTTATATAACTTAACAGATCCTTTAAGAACAAAAAGTACCTAATAATTGAACTCGGTCATACCTGGGGAGCCTATTAAAGCAGGCTATGCAAAGTTTTGTTCCCTTACTTTTTCATTTGTCTTTAGGTCAAAAAGTGCATTATGAAGATTAAATACCACGAGAACCCCTCACAGCCTCATTTCCTAAGTAAATATGATGCTCTTGTTATGTAGTCTGGAGGAAATTCTACATAACGCAGAGAACCGATATCCTACTTTCAGAACTGCTGAAGAGCACTGACAACCAATCAGAATCCAGTTCACTTTAAAAGCGCGCGCCACATTTAAAGCGGGATAAATTGGCACGCTTATAATAAACATGCATTGTTGAGGACTCTGAATCACGTCAAGCTTCATGTTCGGTAGTGAGTAGTGACTCCTTTGGTTTGGTTTGCTCCTGAAGATGCATGTCGCTGCAGATCTTCGACATGTTTGCTCCTCGAGGGCGTGTCTCAAATTCTTCAGTGTCCAGAAGTGTTCCACGCTGACGTTCTTCTTCTTCTTAGTCAACTTCCTGCCTCAGCATTGCGTTCCATAGCTTTTACGTTTGCAACATTTAAATGTCATCTTAAGACATTATTGGAGCTGATACTGAAATAATATTAAGTATCTGCTGTACTGTTAAAAAGATCTTATTGATTTAGACTATAGCATTAGTTTTTGTCAATATGAATATCAGCATCTGAACCCAATTGCTTTTTTTTTGCTCCATTTGAAAATTTGAGTTGTATTTACCTTCTAATAAGATCAAATATGACATAGCATATGCATTATACTTTTAAAGACGGACTACGACGTCCGTTCTTACGGCAAAACATTTATTTTCTGTTAAAACAAATAATAAACCACAGGTCTCTCAAGGAGCTCATCTGTGGCGTGGACCACGAAGCTTCTCACGCACTGAATACTATGTTCTTGTTCGTGTCAGACGCCTTAACAGAAAACCATACACAATAACATTTCTTTTGAGTGTAAAGGCCTATTCAAATATGTGGCACTGGACACACTATATACTGTAAACCACACTCAATATCTTCCATAAACTCCAACATTATCATGAAATGACAATGTGTTTGTCGACCCACTCGCTACTTGTAACCCAAAGGTTGTGGGTTCGAGTCCCAGGTCCGGCAGGGATTGTTGGTGGTTGGAGTGAATAACCAGTGCCCTCTCCACCTTCAGTACCACGACTGAGGTGAGACCCTTCAGCAAGGCACCGTTCCCCCAACTGCTCTGCAATTACTAGTTTTTAACGTCTGCAATTTTGTGTTCGACATTCTCAATGTCTCAGACCCTAGATTCGACACTTTGAGTATAGCTAGAATAACAATTATAAGCCTGATAATAAATCACAGGTCAGTCAAGGAGCTCATCTGCTGCGTGGAACACGAAACTTATCACGCATTGAATACTGTTTCCTTGGTATTCAACTACAGATACATAAAGTGAACCATGGGTGTCCCCTGGTGACCAACTTTTTTTTATGTCACTTTCAAACTAAAGTGCTACACATGCATACTTTTTTCAATAGTTTCAATACACTTCCGTAAATAAATATTTAATTTTTATTTCTGACTATAATTTCATGTCCGGGTTTTATTTCACCTTTGCTTTTGATAAACATTAGCTGCAATTCTGCAAGACTGATTTACGGTAATTATTATAATTTTTTTTAATTATTATTATTATATATAATAATAAAGTCATGAGCTTCTCTGGAAAACTCAGTTGTCAGTTGTGTAAATATTTGTATAATGACTTCAACTGATTGCTAGCTACTTGTCGATTTATAATATTTGTTTCTCTTATATAACCCAGTAGCAAACGTTTTTTATTGTTGAAATGAAATTAATTACTTTTTTGTGCTCTTGGGAAATAAACAGACATTAACTAATTGAAAGAAAATGAGTTTGGTGAAAAGTTGAGACGCGGCTCATTTCAAGTGCAAGTAGCTCAAGAAAAAAACGTTGTTTATTGTGATTAAATTACACTTGTTTTACACAATCTAAATAAACGGATGACTTATTAAAAGTTTACATTGTCGCGCAGTTGTGACGACGTGTGACACGTGACAGCATCAATATGGCGGATGTAGTACTTTCGAGTTCCATTCATACTACCCCCATTCATACTATATAGAACGTAGTGTTTTAACGGTCTGGTATACGTTCAGTTTTAAATGTAGTACCTACTTAAGCAGTATGCAAATTCGGACGCAGCATTGCTTGTCTCTGCGTCTCGGTCTGATGACGGCTTACTTAGGGTAAGACACCAGTTCAGTCTGTGTGACCCGCTGCTGTCAATCAATTATAGGGGGAGTGGCCTCTGTCTGTGTGACGTCACACCGACATGCATTTGAGAATGGCTTGATTTCAGAAGGGGCAACTTATT